>OX336390.1:523461456-523918660 GCA_946902985.2 Meconema thalassinum | reverse complement strand
CATTCCAATCCGTTCGGTGGTTTCTGAGATTTCGTGATGAATGAATCAGTCAGTCAGTCAGTGGTATTTGAGCTTTTTATAGTAGATAAGCAACTGTCCTATGAGCTTCTATGCCCAAGATAGCGGGTTCAAACCCGGCCGAAGCCGTCGGATTTTTTAAGAGCGTTAAAAATCCCTCAGTATGCCTTCCTTCGGAGGGGAAGTAAAGCCGGCGGTCCCATGTCATAGATTTATGGCATGTTAAAGATCTTTCCACTAATTACACCTGTGTGAAACTAAATTGGATAGGTTAAGAATATAAACAACGCTCTTAGGTTGCTACGTTCGTTGCCAAGAGCCGACTGCGGTGGCGTCTAGTAGCTAGTTCTGAACTAGGCCTACTAGTCGTTGACGGTGGCGTTTGGCGGCAAAAGTAGGAACTATTTGAAAATTCAAAGTTGCAGTCCCTACTTAAATTAAAAAACAGATACACACACTAATACAGTCATCACAATTAACACCGGTTATCAGACAGATTCTACACACACCCAAAGTACACGGGGCTACATGACCGCGTTGTCGCAGCCCCTAAACTAAGGAACCAACCAACCAACCAACTGTCCTAGTGGAAAATAATTCAATCACCTGAAACCAAAAATGCATGGGACGAAAAAAAAAACATAAAAATATCATGTTGGTTTCGGACCCTAAAAGACGTGAAAAATATAATAAAAGTATTAAAAAAACTATTTTTTGAAATTTCATTCGAATCAATTTTTATGTCATTCATGGGACTTAGAAAATTCCGGCCAAAAAATAGAAAATCATTAATAACTCCGTAAGTATTCGTCGTGTGATGAAATAGCAAGAGACAAAAAAGATGTAATATGTTATTGTCTACAACATAGGCCATGTATAATTTTACACTCAGACATATTACGCCCCCCCCCATAATTTCACCCCTCCCCATGGGCCCCTTAAATTGGATTATGAAAAAACGGTCAAACACCTATTTACTTATTTTTTTATGCTGATTTTTTCCTGCTGAGTTCCAAACTCCTGGCCCATGTCATTTAAGGGATACACGCTCCGTTAGGAATCTTTCAACCCCCCACTTTTCACCCCTTTCACCTCATAATATACACCACATCGAAAAACCCTCAGACACGTGTCTTCTTATCTTTAATGATGAGTTTATATGCCGAGTATCACATCCCCCAATGAAACGAATCGGGTGATATTGCTATTCAATGAAATGCAGGTCTACCCCCTTAACACCCCTTTAGAACCTGAATATCCAAAAATACTTTCTTTGCGGGCGTTTGCGGCCCTTGAGGAAGCTGCATACCAAATTTCATTCCAATCCGTTCGGTGGTTTCTGAGATTTCGTGATGAATGAATCAGTCAGTCAGTCAGTGGTATTTGAGCTTTTTATAGTAGATAAGCAACTGTCCTATGAGCTTCTATGCCCAAGATAGCGGGTTCAAACCCGGCCGAAGCCGTCGGATTTTTAAGAGCGTTAAAAATCCCTCAGTATGCCTTCCTTCGGAGGGGAAGTAAAGCCGGCGGTCCCATGTCATAGATTTATGGCATGTTAAAGATCTTTCCACTAATTACACCTGTGTGAAACTAAATTGGATAGGTTAAGAATATAAACAACGCTCTTAGGTTGCTACGTTCGTTGCCAAGAGCCGACTGCGGTGGCGTCTAGTAGCTAGTTCTGAACTAGGCCTACTAGTCGTTGACGGTGGCGTTTGGCGGCAAAAGTAGGAACTATTTGAAAATTCAAAGTTGCAGTCCCTACTTAAATTAAAAAACAGATACACACACTAATACAGTCATCACAATTAACACCGGTTATCAGACAGATTCTACACACACCCAAAGTACACGGGGCTACATGACCGCGTTGTCGCAGCCCCTAAACTAAGGAACCAACCAACCAACCAACTGTCCTAGTGGAAAATAATTCAATCACCTGAAACCAAAAATGCATGGGACGAAAAAAAAAACATAAAAATATCATGTTGGTTTCGGACCCTAAAAGACGTGAAAAATATAATAAAAGTATTAAAAAAACTATTTTTTGAAATTTCATTCGAATCAATTTTTATGTCATTCCTGGGACTTAGAAAATTCCGGCCAAAAAATAGAAAATCATTAATAACTCCGTAAGTATTCGTCGTGTGATGAAATAGCAAGAGACAAAAAAGATGTAATGTGTTATTGTCTACAGCATAGGCCATGTATAATTTTACACTCAGACATATTATGCCTCCCCCCCCCCATAATTTCACCCCTCCCCATGGGCCCCTTAAATTGGATTTATGGAAAAACGGTAAAACACCTATTTACATATTTTTTATGCTGATTTTTTCCCGCTGAGTTCCAAACTCCTGGCCTATGTCGTTTAAGGGATACACGCTCCGTTAGGAATCTTTCAACCCCCACTTTTCACCCCTTTCACCTCATAATATACACCACATCGAAAAACCCTCAGACACGTGTCTTCTTATCTTTAATGATGAGTTTATATGCCGAGTATCACATCCCCCAATGAAACGAATCGGGTGATATTGCTATTCAATGAAATGCAGGTCTACCCCCTTAACACCCCTTTAGAACCTGAATATCCAAAAATACTTTCTTTGCGGGCGTTTGCGGCCCTTGAGGAAGCTGCATACCAAATTTCATTGCAATCCGTTCGGTGGTTTCTGAGATTTCGTGATGAATGAATCAGTCAGTCAGTCAGTGGTATTTGAGCTCTTTATAGTAGATAAGCAACTGTCCTATGAGCTTCTATGCCCAAGATAGCGGGTTCAAACCCGGCCGAAGCCGTCGGATTTTTTAAGAGCGTTAAAAATCCCTCAGTATGCCTTCCTTCGGAGGGGAAGTAAAGCCGGCGGTCCCATGTCATAGATTTATGGCATGTTAAAGATCTTTCCACTAATTACACCTGTGTGAAACTAAATTGGATAGGTTAAGAATATAAACAACGCTCTTAGGTTGCTACGTTCGTTGCCAAGAGCCGACTGCGGTGGCGTCTAGTAGCTAGTTCTGAACTAGGCCTACTAGTCGTTGACGGTGGCGTTTGGCGGCAAAAGTAGGAACTATTTGAAAATTCAAAGTTGCAGTCCCTACTTAAATTAAAAAACAAATACACACACTAATACAGTCATCACAATTAACACCGGTTATCAGGACAGATTCTACACACACCCAAAGTACACGGGGCTACATGACCGCGTTGTCGCAGCCCCTAAACTAAGGAACCAACCAACCAACCAACTGTCCTAGTGGAAAATAATTCAATCACCTGAAACCAAAAATGCATGGGACGAAAAAAAACATAAAAATATCATGTTGGTTTCGGACCCTAAAAGACGTGAAAAATATAATAAAAGTATTAAAAAAACTATTTTTTGAAATTTCATTCGAATCAATTTTTATGTCATTCATGGGACTTAGAAAATTCCGGCCAAAAAATAGAAAATCATTAATAACTCCGTAAGTATTCGTCGTGTGATGAAATAGCAAGAGACAAAAAAGATGTAATATGTTATTGTCTACAACATAGGCCATGTATAATTTTACACTCAGACATATTACGCCCCCCCCCATAATTTCACCCCTCCCCATGGGCCCCTTAAATTGGATTATGAAAAAACGGTCAAACACCTATTTACTTATTTTTATGCTGATTTTTTCCTGCTGAGTTCCAAACTCCTGGCCCATGTCATTTAAGGGATACACGCTCCGTTAGGAATCTTTCAACCCCCACTTTTCACCCCTTTCACCTCATAATATACACCACATCGAAAAACCCTCAGACACGTGTCTTCTTATCTTTAATGATGAGTTTATATGCCGAGTATCACATCCCCCAATGAAACGAATCGGGTGATATTGCTATTCAATGAAATGCAGGTCTACCCCCTTAACACCCCTTTAGAACCTGAATATCCAAAAATACTTTCTTTGCGGGCGTTTGCGGCCCTTGAGGAAGCTGCATACCAAATTTCATTCCAATCCGTTCGGTGGTTTCTGAGATTTCGTGATGAATGAATCAGTCAGTCAGTCAGTGGTATTTGAGCTTTTTATAGTAGATAAGCAACTGTCCTATGAGCTTCTATGCCCAAGATAGCGGGTTCAAACCCGGCCGAAGCCGTCGGATTTTTTAAGAGCGTTAAAAATCCCTCAGTATGCCTTCCTTCGGAGGGGAAGTAAAGCCGGCGGTCCCATGTCATAGATTTATGGCATGTTAAAGATCTTTCCACTAATTACACCTGTGTGAAACTAAATTGGATAGGTTAAGAATATAAACAACGCTCTTAGGTTGCTACGTTCGTTGCCAAGAGCCGACTGCGGTGGCGTCTAGTAGCTAGTTCTGAACTAGGCCTACTAGTCGTTGACGGTGGCGTTTGGCGGCAAAAGTAGGAACTATTTGAAAATTCAAAGTTGCAGTCCCTACTTAAATTAAAAAACAGATACACACACTAATACAGTCATCACAATTAACACCGGTTATCAGACAGATTCTACACACACCCAAAGTACACGGGGCTACATGACCGCGTTGTCGCAGCCCCTAAACTAAGGAACCAACCAACCAACCAACTGTCCTAGTGGAAAATAATTCAATCACCTGAAACCAAAAATGCATGGGACGAAAAAAAAACATAAAAATATCATGTTGGTTTCGGACCCTAAAAGACGTGAAAAATATAATAAAAGTATTAAAAAAACTATTTTTTGAAATTTCATTCGAATCAATTTTATGTCATTCATGGGACTTAGAAAATTCCGGCCAAAAAATAGAAAATCATTAATAACTCCGTAAGTATTCGTCGTGTGATGAAATAGCAAGAGACAAAAAAGATGTAATATGTTATTGTCTACAACATAGGCCATGTATAATTTTACACTCAGACATATTACGCCCCCCCCCCATAATTTCACCCCTCCCCATGGGCCCCTTAAATTGGATTATGAAAAAACGGTCAAACACCTATTTACTTATTTTTTATGCTGATTTTTTCCTGCTGAGTTCCAAACTCCTGGCCCATGTCATTTAAGGGATACACGCTCCGTTAGGAATCTTTCAACCCCCACTTTTCACCCCTTTCACCTCATAATATACACCACATCGAAAAACCCTCAGACACGTGTCTTCTTATCTTTAATGATGAGTTTATATGCCGAGTATCACATCCCCCAATGAAACGAATCGGGTGATATTGCTATTCAATGAAATGCAGGTCTACCCCCTTAACACCCCTTTAGAACCTGAATATCCAAAAATACTTTCTTTGCGGGCGTTTGCGGCCCTTGAGGAAGCTGCATACCAAATTTCATTCCAATCCGTTCGGTGGTTTCTGAGATTTCGTGATGAATGAATCAGTCAGTCAGTCAGTGGTATTTGAGCTTTTTATAGTAGATAAGCAACTGTCCTATGAGCTTCTATGCCCAAGATAGCGGGTTCAAACCGGCCGAAGCCGTCGGATTTTTTAAGAGCGTTAAAAATCCCTCAGTATGCCTTCCTTCGGAGGGGAAGTAAAGCCGGCGGTCCCATGTCATAGATTTATGGCATGTTAAAGATCTTTCCACTAATTACACCTGTGTGAAACTAAATTGGATAGGTTAAGAATATAAACAACGCTCTTAGGTTGCTACGTTCGTTGCCAAGAGCCGACTGCGGTGGCGTCTAGTAGCTAGTTCTGAACTAGGCCTACTAGTCGTTGACGGTGGCGTTTGGCGGCAAAAGTAGGAACTATTTGAAAATTCAAAGTTGCAGTCCCTACTTAAATTAAAAAACAGATACACACACTAATACAGTCATCACAATTAACACCGGTTATCAGACAGATTCTACACACACCCAAAGTACACGGGGCTACATGACCGCGTTGTCGCAGCCCCTAAACTAAGGAACCAACCAACCAACCAACTGTCCTAGTGGAAAATAATTCAATCACCTGAAACCAAAAATGCATGGGACGAAAAAAAAAACATAAAAATATCATGTTGGTTTCGGACCCTAAAAGACGTGAAAAATATAATAAAAGTATTAAAAAAACTATTTTTTGAAATTTCATTCGAATCAATTTTTATGTCATTCCTGGGACTTAGAAAATTCCGGCCAAAAAATAGAAAATCATTAATAACTCCGTAAGTATTCGTCGTGTGATGAAATAGCAAGAGACAAAAAAGATGTAATGTGTTATTGTCTACAGCATAGGCCATGTATAATTTTACACTCAGACATATTATGCTCCCCCCCCCATAATTTCACCCCTCCCCATGGGCCCCTTAAATTGGATTTATGGAAAAACGGTAAAACACCTATTTACATATTTTTTATGCTGATTTTTTCCCGCTGAGTTCCAAACTCCTGGCCTATGTCGTTTAAGGGATACACGCTCCGTTAGGAATCTTTCAACCCCCACTTTTCACCCCTTTCACCTCATAATATACACCACATCGAAAAACCCTCAGACACGTGTCTTCTTATCTTTAATGATGAGTTTATATGCCGAGTATCACATCCCCCAATGAAACGAATCGGGTGATATTGCTATTCAATGAAATGCAGGTCTACCCCCTTAACACCCCTTTAGAACCTGAATATCCAAAAATACTTTCTTTGCGGGCGTTTGCGGCCCTTGAGGAAGCTGCATACCAAATTTCATTGCAATCCGTTCGGTGGTTTCTGAGATTTCGTGATGAATGAATCAGTCAGTCAGTCAGTGGTATTTGAGCTCTTTATAGTAGATAAGCAACTGTCCTATGAGCTTCTATGCCCAAGATAGCGGGTTCAAACCCGGCCGAAGCCGTCGGATTTTTTAAGAGCGTTAAAAATCCCTCAGTATGCCTTCCTTCGGAGGGGAAGTAAAGCCGGCGGTCCCATGTCATAGATTTATGGCATGTTAAAGATCTTTCCACTAATTACACCTGTGTGAAACTAAATTGGATAGGTTAAGAATATAAACAACGCTCTTAGGTTGCTACGTTCGTTGCCAAGAGCCGACTGCGGTGGCGTCTAGTAGCTAGTTCTGAACTAGGCCTACTAGTCGTTGACGGTGGCGTTTGGCGGCAAAAGTAGGAACTATTTGAAAATTCAAAGTTGCAGTCCCTACTTAAATTAAAAAACAGATACACACACTAATACAGTCATCACAATTAACACCGGTTATCAGACAGATTCTACACACACCCAAAGTACACGGGGCTACATGACCGCGTTGTCGCAGCCCCTAAACTAAGGAACCAACCAACCAACCAACTGTCCTAGTGGAAAATAATTCAATCACCTGAAACCAAAAATGCATGGGACGAAAAAAAACATAAAAATATCATGTTGGTTTCGGACCCTAAAAGACGTGAAAAATATAATAAAAGTATTAAAAAAACTATTTTTTGAAATTTCATTCGAATCAATTTTTATGTCATTCATGGGACTTAGAAAATTCCGGCCAAAAAATAGAAAATCATTAATAACTCCGTAAGTATTCGTCGTGTGATGAAATAGCAAGAGACAAAAAAGATGTAATATGTTATTGTCTACAACATAGGCCATGTATAATTTTACACTCAGACATATTACGCCCCCCCCCATAATTTCACCCCTCCCCATGGGCCCCTTAAATTGGATTATGAAAAAACGGTCAAACACCTATTTACTTATTTTTTATGCTGATTTTTTCCTGCTGAGTTCCAAACTCCTGGCCCATGTCATTTAAGGGATACACGCTCCGTTAGGAATCTTTCAACCCCCACTTTTCACCCCTTTCACCTCATAATATACACCACATCGAAAAACCCTCAGACACGTGTCTTCTTATCTTTAATGATGAGTTTATATGCCGAGTATCACATCCCCCAATGAAACGAATCGGGTGATATTGCTATTCAATGAAATGCAGGTCTACCCCCTTAACACCCCTTTAGAACCTGAATATCCAAAAATACTTTCTTTGCGGGCGTTTGCGGCCCTTGAGGAAGCTGCATACCAAATTTCATTGCAATCCGTTCGGTGGTTTCTGAGATTTCGTGATGAATGAATCAGTCAGTCAGTCAGTGGTATTTGAGCTTTTTATAGTAGATAAGCAACTGTCCTATGAGCTTCTATGCCCAAGATAGCGGGTTCAAACCCGGCCGAAGCCGTCGGATTTTTTAAGAGCGTTAAAAATCCCTCAGTATGCCTTCCTTCGGAGGGGAAGTAAAGCCGGCGGTCCCATGTCATAGATTTATGGCATGTTAAAGATCTTTCCACTAATTACACCTGTGTGAAACTAAATTGGATAGGTTAAGAATATAAACAACGCTCTTAGGTTGCTACGTTCGTTGCCAAGAGCCGACTGCGGTGGCGTCTAGTAGCTAGTTCTGAACTAGGCCTACTAGTCGTTGACGGTGGCGTTTGGCGGCAAAAGTAGGAACTATTTGAAAATTCAAAGTTGCAGTCCCTACTTAAATTAAAAAACAGATACACACACTAATACAGTCATCACAATTAACACCGGTTATCAGACAGATTCTACACACACCCAAAGTACACGGGGCTACATGACCGCGTTGTCGCAGCCCCTAAACTAAGGAACCAACCAACCAACCAACTGTCCTAGTGGAAAATAATTCAATCACCTGAAACCAAAAATGCATGGGACGAAAAAAAAAACATAAAAATATCATGTTGGTTTCGGACCCTAAAAGACGTGAAAAATATAATAAAAGTATTAAAAAAACTACTTTTTGAAATTTCATTCGAATCAATTTTTATGTCATTCCTGGGACTTAGAAAATTCCGGCCAAAAAATAGAAAATCATTAATAACTCCGTAAGTATTCGTCGTGTGATGAAATAGCAAGAGACAAAAAAGATGTAATGTGTTATTGTCTACAGCATAGGCCATGTATAATTTTACACTCAGACATATTACGCTCCCCCCCCCCCATAATTTCACCCCTCCCCATGGGCCCCTTAAATTGGATTTATGGAAAAACGGTATAACACCTATTTACATATTTTTTATGCTGATTTTTTCCCGCTGAGTTCCAAACTCCTGGCCTATGTCGTTTAAGGGATACACGCTCCGTTAGGAATCTTTCAACCCCCACTTTTCACCCCTTTCACCTCATAATATACACCACATCGAAAAACCCTCAGACACGTGTCTCCTTATCTTTAATGATGAGTTTATATGCCGAGTATTACATCCCCCAATGAAACGAATCGGGTGATATTGCTATTCAATGAAATGCAGGTCTACCCCCTTAACACCCCTTTAGAACCTGAATATCCAAAAATACTTTCTTTGCGGGCGTTTGCGGCCCTTGAGGAAGCTGCATATCAAATTTCATTCCAATCCGTTCGGTGGTTTCTGAGATTTCGTGATGAATGAATCAGTCAGTCAGTCAGTGGTATTTGAGCTTTTTATAGTAGATAAGCAACTGTCCTATGAGCTTCTATGCCCAAGATAGCGGGTTCAAACCCGGCCGAAGCCGTCGGATTTTTTCAGAGCGTTAAAAATCCCTCAGTATGCCTTCCTTCGGAGGGGAAGTAAAGCCGGCGGTCCCATGTCATAGATTTATGGCATGTTAAAGATCTTTCCACTAATTACACCTGTGTGAAACTAAATTGGATAGGTTAAGAATATAAACAACGCTCTTAGGTTGCTACGTTCGTTGCCAAGAGCCGACTGCGGTGGCGTCTAGTAGCTAGTTCTGAACTAGGCCTACTAGTCGTTGACGGTGGCGTTTGGCGGCAAAAGTAGGAACTATTTGAAAATTCAAAGTTGCAGTCCCTACTTAAATTAAAAAACAGATACACACACTAATACAGTCATCACAATTAACACCGGTTATCAGACAGATTCTACACACACCCAAAGTACACGGGGCTACATGACCGCGTTGTCGCAGCCCCTAAACTAAGGAACCAACCAACCAACCAACTGTCCTAGTGGAAAATAATTCAATCACCTGAAACCAAAAATGCATGGGACGAAAAAAAAACATAAAAATATCATGTTGGTTTCGGACCCTAAAAGACGTGAAAAATATAATAAAAGTATTAAAAAAACTATTTTTTGAAATTTCATTCGAATCAATTTTTATGTCATTCATGGGACTTAGAAAATTCCGGCCAAAAAATAGAAAATCATTAATAACTCCGTAAGTATTCGTCGTGTGATGAAATAGCAAGAGACAAAAAAGATGTAATATGTTATTGTCTACAACATAGGCCATGTATAATTTTACACTCAGACATATTACGCCCCCCCCCCATAATTTCACCCCTCCCCATGGGCCCCTTAAATTGGATTATGAAAAAACGGTCAAACACCTATTTACTTATTTTTTATGCTGATTTTTTCCTGCTGAGTTCCAAACTCCTGGCCCATGTCATTTAAGGGATACACGCTCCGTTAGGAATCTTTCAACCCCCACTTTTCACCCCTTTCACCTCATAATATACACCACATCGAAAAACCCTCAGACATGTGTCTTCTTATCTTTAATGATGAGTTTATATGCCGAGTATCACATCCCCCAATGAAACGAATCGGGTGATATTGCTATTCAATGAAATGCAGGTCTACCCCCTTAACACCCCTTTAGAACCTGAATATCCAAAAATACTTTCTTTGCGGGCGTTTGCGGCCCTTGAGGAAGCTGCATACCAAATTTCATTCCAATCCGTTCGGTGGTTTCTGAGATTTCGTGATGAATGAATCAGTCAGTCAGTCAGTGGTATTTGAGCTTTTTATAGTAGATAAGCAACTGTCCTATGAGCTTCTATGCCCAAGATAGCGGGTTCAAACCCGGCCGAAGCCGTCGGATTTTTTAAGAGCGTTAAAAATCCCTCAGTATGCCTTCCTTCGGAGGGGAAGTAAAGCCGGCGGTCCCATGTCATAGATTTATGGCATGTTAAAGATCTTTCCACTAATTACACCTGTGTGAAACTAAATTGGATAGGTTAAGAATATAAACAACGCTCTTAGGTTGCTACGTTCGTTGCCAAGAGCCGACTGCGGTGGCGTCTAGTAGCTAGTTCTGAACTAGGCCTACTAGTCGTTGACGGTGGCGTTTGGCGGCAAAAGTAGGAACTATTTGAAAATTCAAAGTTGCAGTCCCTACTTAAATTAAAAAACAGATACACACACTAATACAGTCATCACAATTAACACCGGTTATCAGACAGATTCTACACACACCCAAAGTACACGGGGCTACATGACCGCGTTGTCGCAGCCCCTAAACTAAGGAACCAACCAACCAACCAACTGTCCTAGTGGAAAATAATTCAATCACCTGAAACCAAAAATGCATGGGACGAAAAAAAAAACATAAAAATATCATGTTGGTTTCGGACCCTAAAAGACGTGAAAAATATAATAAAAGTATTAAAAAAACTACTTTTTGAAATTTCATTCGAATCAATTTTTATGTCATTCCTGGGACTTAGAAAATTCCGGCCAAAAAATAGAAAATCATTAATAACTCCGTAAGTATTCGTCGTGTGATGAAATAGCAAGAGACAAAAAAGATGTAATGTGTTATTGTCTACAGCATAGGCCATGTATAATTTTACACTCAGACATATTACGCTCCCCCCCCCCCATAATTTCACCCCTCCCCATGGGCCCCTTAAATTGGATTTATGGAAAAACGGTATAACACCTATTTACATATTTTTTATGCTGATTTTTTCCCGCTGAGTTCCAAACTCCTGGCCTATGTCGTTTAAGGGATACACGCTCCGTTAGGAATCTTTCAACCCCCACTTTTCACCCCTTTCACCTCATAATATACACCACATCGAAAAACCCTCAGACACGTGTCTCCTTATCTTTAATGATGAGTTTATATGCCGAGTATCACATCCCCCAATGAAACGAATCGGGTGATATTGCTATTCAATGAAATGCAGGTCTACCCCCTTAACACCCCTTTAGAACCTGAATATCCAAAAATACTTTCTTTGCGGGCGTTTGCGGCCCTTGAGGAAGCTGCATATCAAATTTCATTCCAATCCGTTAGGTGGTTTCTGAGATTTCGTGATGAATGAATCAGTCAGTCAGTCAGTGGTATTTGAGCTTTTTATAGTAGATAAGCAACTGTCCTATGAGCTTCTATGCCCAAGATAGCGGGTTCAAACCCGGCCGAAGCCGTCGGATTTTTTCAGAGCGTTAAAAATCCCTCAGTATGCCTTCCTTCGGAGGGGAAGTAAAGCCGGCGGTCCCATGTCATAGATTTATGGCATGTTAAAGATCTTGCCACTAATTACACCTGTGTGAAACTAAATTGGATAGGTTAAGAATATAAACAACGCTCTTAGGTTGCTACGTTCGTTGCCAAGAGCCGACTGCGGTGGCGTCTAGTAGCTAGTTCTGAACTAGGCCTACTAGTCGTTGACGGTGGCGTTTGGCGGCAAAAGTAGGAACTATTTGAAAATTCAAAGTTGCAGTCCCTACTTAAATTAAAAAACAGATACACACACTAATACAGTCATCACAATTAACACCGGTTATCAGACAGATTCTACACACACCCAAAGTACACGGGGCTACATGACCGCGTTGTCGCAGCCCCTAAACTAAGGAACCAACCAACCAACCAACTGTCCTAGTGGAAAATAATTCAATCACCTGAAACCAAAAATGCATGGGACGAAAAAAAAACATAAAAATATCATGTTGGTTTCGGACCCTAAAAGACGTGAAAAATATAATAAAAGTATTAAAAAAACTATTTTTTGAAATTTCATTCGAATCAATTTTTATGTCATTCATGGGACTTAGAAAATTCCGGCCAAAAAATAGAAAATCATTAATAACTCCGTAAGTATTCGTCGTGTGATGAAATAGCAAGAGACAAAAAAGATGTAATATGTTATTGTCTACAACATAGGCCATGTATAATTTTACACTCAGACATATTACGCCCCCCCCCCCATAATTTCACCCCTCCCCATGGGCCCCTTAAATTGGATTATGAAAAAACGGTCAAACACCTATTTACTTATTTTTTATGCTGATTTTTTCCTGCTGAGTTCCAAACTCCTGGCCCATGTCATTTAAGGGATACACGCTCCGTTAGGAATCTTTCAACCCCCACTTTTCACCCCTTTCACCACATAATATACACCACATCGAAAAACCCTCAGACATGTGTCTTCTTATCTTTAATGATGAGTTTATATGCCGAGTATCACATCCCCCAATGAAACGAATCGGGTGATATTGCTATTCAATGAAATGCAGGTCTACCCCCTTAACACCCCTTTAGAACCTGAATATCCAAAAATACTTTCTTTGCGGGCGTTTGCGGCCCTTGAGGAAGCTGCATACCAAATTTCATTCCAATCCGTTCGGTGGTTTCTGAGATTTCGTGATGAATGAATCAGTCAGTCAGTCAGTGGTATTTGAGCTTTTTATAGTAGATAAGCAACTGTCCTATGAGCTTCTATGCCCAAGATAGCGGGTTCAAACCCGGCCGAAGCCGTCGGATTTTTTAAGAGCGTTAAAAATCCCTCAGTATGCCTTCCTTCGGAGGGGAAGTAAAGCCGGCGGTCCCATGTCATAGATTTATGGCATGTTAAAGATCTTTCCACTAATTACACCTGTGTGAAACTAAATTGGATAGGTTAAGAATATAAACAACGCTCTTAGGTTGCTACGTTCGTTGCCAAGAGCCGACTGCGGTGGCGTCTAGTAGCTAGTTCTGAACTAGGCCTACTAGTCGTTGACGGTGGCGTTTGGCGGCAAAAGTAGGAACTATTTGAAAATTCAAAGTTGCAGTCCCTACTTAAATTAAAAAACAGATACACACACTAATACAGTCATCACAATTAACACCGGTTATCAGACAGATTCTACACACACCCAAAGTACACGGGGCTACATGACCGCGTTGTCGCAGCCCCTAAACTAAGGAACCAACCAACCAACCAACTGTCCTAGTGGAAAATAATTCAATCACCTGAAACCAAAAATGCATGGGACGAAAAAAAAAACATAAAAATATCATGTTGGTTTCGGACCCTAAAAGACGTGAAAAATATAATAAAAGTATTAAAAAAACTATTTTTTGAAATTTCATTCGAATCAATTTTTATGTCATTCCTGGGACTTAGAAAATTCCGGCCAAAAAATAGAAAATCATTAATAACTCCGTAAGTATTCGTCGTGTGATGAAATAGCAAGAGACAAAAAAGATGTAATGTGTTATTGTCTACAGCATAGGCCATGTATAATTTTACACTCAGACATATTATGCTCCCCCCCCCCATAATTTCACCCCTCCCCATGGGCCCCTTAAATTGGATTGATGGAAAAACGGTAAAACACCTATTTACATATTTTTTATGCTGATTTTTTCCCGCTGAGTTCCAAACTCCTGGCCTATGTCGTTTAAGGGATACACGCTCCGTTAGGAATCTTTCAACCCCCACTTTTCACCCCTTTCACCTCATAATATACACCACATCGAAAAACCCTCAGACACGTGTCTTCTTATCTTTAATGATGAGTTTATATGCCGAGTATCACATCCCCCAATGAAACGAATCGGGTGATATTGCTATTCAATGAAATGCAGGTCTACCCCCTTAACACCCCTTTAGAACCTGAATATCCAAAAATACTTTCTTTGCGGGCGTTTGCGGCCCTTGAGGAAGCTGCATACCAAATTTCATTGCAATCCGTTCGGTGGTTTCTGAGATTTCGTGATGAATGAATCAGTCAGTCAGTCAGTGGTATTTGAGCTCTTTATAGTAGATAAGCAACTGTCCTATGAGCTTCTATGCCCAAGATAGCGGGTTCAAACCCGGCCGAAGCCGTCGGATTTTTTAAGAGCGTTAAAAATCCCTCAGTATGCCTTCCTTCGGAGGGGAAGTAAAGCCGGCGGTCCCATGTCATAGATTTATGGCATGTTAAAGATCTTTCCACTAATTACACCTGTGTGAAACTAAATTGGATAGGTTAAGAATATAAACAACGCTCTTAGGTTGCTACGTTCGTTGCCAAGATACGACTGCGGTGGCGTCTAGTAGCTAGTTCTGAACTAGGCCTACTAGTCGTTGACGGTGGCGTTTGGCGGCAAAAGTAGGAACTATTTGAAAATTCAAAGTTGCAGTCCCTACTTAAATTAAAAAACAAATACACACACTAATACAGTCATCACAATTAACACCGGTTATCAGACAGATTCTACACACACCCAAAGTACACGGGGCTACATGACCGCGTTGTCGCAGCCCCTAAACTAAGGAACCAACCAACCAACCAACTGTCCTAGTGGAAAATAATTCAATCACCTGAAACCAAAAATGCATGGGACGAAAAAAAACATAAAAATATCATGTTGGTTTCGGACCCTAAAAGACGTGAAAAATATAATAAAAGTATTAAAAAAACTATTTTTTGAAATTTCATTCGAATCAATTTTTATGTCATTCATGGGACTTAGAAAATTCCGGCCAAAAAATAGAAAATCATTAATAACTCCGTAAGTATTCGTCGTGTGATGAAATAGCAAGAGACAAAAAAGATGTAATATGTTATTGTCTACAACATAGGCCATGTATAATTTTACACTCAGACATATTACGCCCCCCCCCCCATAATTTCACCCCTCCCCATGGGCCCCTTAAATTGGATTATGAAAAAACGGTCAAACACCTATTTACTTATTTTTTATGCTGATTTTTTCCTGCTGAGTTCCAAACTCCTGGCCCATGTCATTTAAGGGATACACGCTCCGTTAGGAATCTTTCAACCCCCACTTTTCACCCCTTTCACCTCATAATATACACCACATCGAAAAACCCTCAGACACGTGTCTTCTTATCTTTAATGATGAGTTTATATGCCGAGTATCACATCCCCCAATGAAACGAATCGGGTGATATTGCTATTCAATGAAATGCAGGTCTACCCCCTTAACACCCCTTTAGAACCTGAATATCCAAAAATACTTTCTTTGCGGGCGTTTGCGGCCCTTGAGGAAGCTGCATACCAAATTTCATTCCAATCCGTTCGGTGGTTTCTGAGATTTCGTGATGAATGAATCAGTCAGTCAGTCAGTGGTATTTTGAGCTTTTTATAGTAGATAAGCAACTGTCCTATGAGCTTCTATGCCCAAGATAGCGGGTTCAAACCCGGCCGAAGCCGTCGGATTTTTTAAGAGCGTTAAAAATCCCTCAGTATGCCTTCCTTCGGAGGGGAAGTAAAGCCGGCGGTCCCATGTCATAGATTTATGGCATGTTAAAGATCTTTCCACTAATTACACCTGTGTGAAACTAAATTGGATAGGTTAAGAATATAAACAACGCTCTTAGGTTGCTACGTTCGTTGCCAAGAGCCGACTGCGGTGGCGTCTAGTAGCTAGTTCTGAACTAGGCCTACTAGTCGTTGACGGTGGCGTTTGGCGGCAAAAGTAGGAACTATTTGAAAATTCAAAGTTGCAGTCCCTACTTAAATTAAAAAACAGATACACACACTAATACAGTCATCACAATTAACACCGGTTATCAGACAGATTCTACACACACCCAAAGTACACGGGGCTACATGACCGCGTTGTCGCAGCCCCTAAACTAAGGAACCAACCAACCAACCAACTGTCCTAGTGGAAAATAATTCAATCACCTGAAACCAAAAATGCATGGGACGAAAAAAAAAAACATAAAAATATCATGTTGGTTTCGGACCCTAAAAGACGTGAAAAATATAATAAAAGTATTAAAAAAACTACTTTTTGAAATTTCATTCGAATCAATTTTTATGTCATTCCTGGGACTTAGAAAATTCCGGCCAAAAAATAGAAAATCATTAATAACTCCGTAAGTATTCGTCGTGTGATGAAATAGCAAGAGACAAAAAAGATGTAATGTGTTATTGTCTACAGCATAGGCCATGTATAATTTTACACTCAGACATATTACGCCCCCCCCCCCCCATAATTTCACCCCTCCCCATGGGCCCCTTAAATTGGATTTATGGAAAAACGGTATAACACCTATTTACATATTTTTTATGCTGATTTTTTCCCGCTGAGTTCCAAACTCCTGGCCTATGTCGTTTAAGGGATACACGCTCCGTTAGGAATCTTTCAACCCCCACTTTTCACCCCTTTCACCTCATAATATACACCACATCGAAAAACCCTCAGACACGTGTCTCCTTATCTTTAATGATGAGTTTATATGCCGAGTATCACATCCCCCAATGAAACGAATCGGGTGATATTGCTATTCAATGAAATGCAGGTCTACCCCCTTAACACCCCTTTAGAACCTGAATATCCAAAAATACTTTCTTTGCGGGCGTTTGCGGCCCTTGAGGAAGCTGCATATCAAATTTCATTCCAATCCGTTCGGTGGTTTCTGAGATTTCGTGATGAATGAATCAGTCAGTCAGTCAGTGGTATTTGAGCTTTTTATAGTAGATAAGCAACTGTCCTATGAGCTTCTATGCCCAAGATAGCGGGTTCAAACCCGGCCGAAGCCGTCGGATTTTTTAAGAGCGTTAAAAATCCCTCAGTATGCCTTCCTTCGGAGGGGAAGTAAAGCCGGCGGTCCCATGTCATAGATTTATGGCATGTTAAAGATCTTTCCACTAATTACACCTGTGTGAAACTAAATTGGATAGGTTAAGAATATAAACAACGCTCTTAGGTTGCTACGTTCGTTGCCAAGAGCCGACTGCGGTGGCGTCTAGTAGCTAGTTCTGAACTAGGTCTACTAGTCGTTGACGGTGGCGTTTGGCGGCAAAAGTAGGAACTATTTGAAAATTCAAAGTTGCAGTCCCTACTTAAATTAAAAAACAGATACACACACTAATACAGTCATCACAATTAACACCGGTTATCAGACAGATTCTACACACACCCAAAGTACACGGGGCTACATGACCGCGTTGTCGCAGCCCCTAAACTAAGGAACCAACCAACCAACCAACTGTCCTAGTGGAAAATAATTCAATCACCTGAAACCAAAAATGCATGGGACGAAAAAAAACATAAAAATATCATGTTGGTTTCGGACCCTAAAAGACGTGAAAAATATAATAAAAGTATTAAAAAAACTATTTTTTGAAATTTCATTCGAATCAATTTTTATGTCATTCATGGGACTTAGAAAATTCCGGCCAAAAAATAGAAAATCATTAATAACTCCGTAAGTATTCGTCGTGTGATGAAATAGCAAGAGACAAAAAAGATGTAATATGTTATTGTCTACAACATAGGCCATGTATAATTTTACACTCAGACATATTACGCCCCCCCCCATAATTTCACCCCTCCCCATGGGCCCCTTAAATTGGATTATGAAAAAACGGTCAAACACCTATTTACTTATTTTTTATGCTGATTTTTTCCTGCTGAGTTCCAAACTCCTGGCCCATGTCATTTAAGGGATACACGCTCCGTTAGGAATCTTTCAACCCCCACTTTTCACCCCTTTCACCTCATAATATACACCACATCGAAAAACCCTCAGACACGTGTCTTCTTATCTTTAATGATGAGTTTATATGCCGAGTATCACATCCCCCAATGAAACGAATCGGGTGATATTGCTATTCAATGAAATGCAGGTCTACCCCCTTAACACCCCTTTAGAACCTGAATATCCAAAAATACTTTCTTTGCGGGCGTTTGCGGCCCTTGAGGAAGCTGCATACCAAATTTCATTCCAATCCGTTCGGTGGTTTCTGAGATTTCGTGATGAATGAATCAGTCAGTCAGTCAGTGGTATTTGAGCTTTTTATAGTAGATAAGCAACTGTCCTATGAGCTTCTATGCCCAAGATAGCGGGTTCAAACCCGGCCGAAGCCGTCGGATTTTTTAAGAGCGTTAAAAATCCCTCAGTATGCCTTCCTTCGGAGGGGAAGTAAAGCCGGCGGTCCCATGTCATAGATTTATGGCATGTTAAAGATCTTTCCACTAATTACACCTGTGTGAAACTAAATTGGATAGGTTAAGAATATAAACAACGCTCTTAGGTTGCTACGTTCGTTGCCAAGAGCCGACTGCGGTGGCGTCTAGTAGCTAGTTCTGAACTAGGCCTACTAGTCGTTGACGGTGGCGTTTGGCGGCAAAAGTAGGAACTATTTGAAAATTCAAAGTTGCAGTCCCTACTTAAATTAAAAAACAGATACACACACTAATACAGTCATCACAATTAACACCGGTTATCAGACAGATTCTACACACACCCAAAGTACACGGGGCTACATGACCGCGTTGTCGCAGCCCCTAAACTAAGGAACCAACCAACCAACCAACTGTCCTAGTGGAAAATAATTCAATCACCTGAAACCAAAAATGCATGGGACGAAAAAAAAAACATAAAAATATCATGTTGGTTTCGGACCCTAAAAGACGTGAAAAATATAATAAAAGTATTAAAAAAACTACTTTTTGAAATTTCATTCGAATCAATTTTTATGTCATTCCTGGGACTTAGAAAATTCCGGCCAAAAAATAGAAAATCATTAATAACTCCGTAAGTATTCGTCGTGTGATGAAATAGCAAGAGACAAAAAAGATGTAATGTGTTATTGTCTACAGCATAGGCCATGTATAATTTTACACTCAGACATATTACGCCCCCCCCCCCATAATTTCACCCCTCCCCATGGGCCCCTTAAATTGGATTTATGGAAAAACGGTATAACACCTATTTACATATTTTTTATGCTGATTTTTTCCCGCTGAGTTCCAAACTCCTGGCCTATGTCGTTTAAGGGATACACGCTCCGTTAGGAATCTTTCAACCCCCACTTTTCACCCCTTTCACCTCATAATACACCACATCGAAAAACCCTCAGACACGTGTCTCCTTATCTTTAATGATGAGTTTATATGCCGAGTATCACATCCCCCAATGAAACGAATCGGGTGATATTGCTATTCAATGAAATGCAGGTCTACCCCCTTAACACCCCTTTAGAACCTGAATATCCAAAAATACTTTCTTTGCGGGCGTTTGCGGCCCTTGAGGAAGCTGCATATCAAATTTCATTCCAATCCGTTCGGTGGTTTCTGAGATTTCGTGATGAATGAATCAGTCAGTCAGTCAGTGGTATTTGAGCTTTTTATAGTAGATAAGCAACTGTCCTATGAGCTTCTATGCCCAAGATAGCGGGTTCAAACCCGGCCGAAGCCGTCGGATTTTTTAAGAGCGTTAAAAATCCCTCAGTATGCCTTCCTTCGGAGGGGAAGTAAAGCCGGCGGTCCCATGTCATAGATTTATGGCATGTTAAAGATCTTTCCACTAATTACACCTGTGTGAAACTAAATTGGATAGGTTAAGAATATAAACAACGCTCTTAGGTTGCTACGTTCGTTGCCAAGAGCCGACTGCGGTGGCGTCTAGTAGCTAGTTCTGAACTAGGTCTACTAGTCGTTGACGGTGGCGTTTGGCGGCAAAAGTAGGAACTATTTGAAAATTCAAAGTTGCAGTCCCTACTTAAATTAAAAAACAGATACACACACTAATACAGTCATCACAATTAACACCGGTTATCAGACAGATTCTACACACACCCAAAGTACACGGGGCTACATGACCGCGTTGTCGCAGCCCCTAAACTAAGGAACCAACCAACCAACCAACTGTCCTAGTGGAAAATAATTCAATCACCTGAAACCAAAAATGCATGGGACGAAAAAAAACATAAAAATATCATGTTGGTTTCGGACCCTAAAAGACGTGAAAAATATAATAAAAGTATTAAAAAAACTATTTTTTGAAATTTCATTCGAATCAATTTTTATGTCATTCATGGACTTAGAAAATTCCGGCCAAAAAATAGAAAATCATTAATAACTCCGTAAGTATTCGTCGTGTGATGAAATAGCAAGAGACAAAAAAGATGTAATATGTTATTGTCTACAACATAGGCCATGTATAATTTTACACTCAGACATATTACGCCCCCCCCCATAATTTCACCCCTCCCCATGGGCCCCTTAAATTGGATTTATGGAAAAACGGTAAAACACCTATTTACATATTTTTTATGCTGATTTTTTCCCGCTGAGTTCCAAACTCCTGGCCTATGTCGTTTAAGGGATACACGCTCCGTTAGGAATCTTTCAACCCCCACTTTTCACCCCTTTCACCTCATAATATACACCACATCGAAAAACCCTCAGACACGTGTCTTCTTATCTTTAATGATGAGTTTATATGCCGAGTATCACATCCCCAATGAAACCAATCGGGAGATATTGCTATTCAATGAAATGCAGGTCTACCCCCGTAACACCCCTTTAAACCTGAATATCCAAAAATCCTTTCTTAGCGGGCGTTTGCGGCCCTTGAGGAAGCTGCATACCGAATTTCATTCCAATCCGTTCGGTGGTTTCTGAGATTTCGTGATGAATGGATCAGTCAGTCAGTCAGTAGTATTTGAGCTTTATATAGTAGAGAAGATAAGCATCGGTCCTAGTGGAAAATAATTCAATCACCTGAAACCAAAAATGCATGGGACGAAAAAAAAAATCAAAATATCATGTTGGTTTCGGACCCTAAAAGACGTGAAAAATATAATAAAAGTATTAAAAAAACTACTTTTTGAAATTTCATTCGAATCAATTTTTATGTCATTCCTGGGACTTAGAAATTCCGGCCAAAAAATAGAAAATCATTAATAACTCCGTAAGTATTCGTCGTGTGATGAAATAGCAAGAGACAAAAAAGATGTAATGTGTTATTGTCTACAGCATAGGCCATGTATAATTTTACACTCAGACATATTACGCCCCCCCCCCCCCCCCATAATTTCACCCCTCCCCATGGGCCCCTTCCATGGGCCCCTTAAATTGGATTTATGGAAAAACGGTATAACACCTATTTACATATTTTTTATGCTGATTTTTTCCCGCTGAGTTCCAAACTCCTGGCCTATGTCGTTTAAGGGATACACGCTCCGTTAGGAATCTTTCAACCCCCACTTTTCACCCCTTTCACCTCATAATATACACCACATCGAAAAACCCTCAGACACGTGTCTCCTTATCTTTAATGATGAGTTTATATGCCGAGTATCACATCCCCCAATGAAACGAATCGGGTGATATTGCTATTCAATGAAATGCAGGTCTACCCCCTTAACACCCCTTTAGAACCTGAATATCCAAAAATACTTTCTTTGCGGGCGTTTGCGGCCCTTGAGGAAGCTGCATATCAAATTTTCATTCCAATCCGTTCGGTGGTTTCTGAGATTTCGTGATGAATGAATCAGTCAGTCAGTCAGTGGTATTTGAGCTTTTTATAGTAGATAAGCAACTGTCCTATGAGCTTCTATGCCCAAGATAGCGGGTTCAAACCCGGCCGAAGCCGTCGGATTTTTTAAGAGCGTTAAAAATCCCTCAGTATGCCTTCCTTCGGAGGGGAAGTAAAGCCGGCGGTCCCATGTCATAGATTTATGGCATGTTAAAGATCTTTCCACTAATTACACCTGTGTGAAACTAAATTGGATAGGTTAAGAATATAAACAACGCTCTTAGGTTGCTACGTTCGTTGCCAAGAGCCGACTGCGGTGGCGTCTAGTAGCTAGTTCTGAACTAGGTCTACTAGTCGTTGACGGTGGCGTTTGGCGGCAAAAGTAGGAACTATTTGAAAATTCAAAGTTGCAGTCCCTACTTAAATTAAAAAACAGATACACACACTAATACAGTCATCACAATTAACACCGGTTATCAGACAGATTCTACACACACCCAAAGTACACGGGGCTACATGACCGCGTTGTCGCAGCCCCTAAACTAAGGAACCAACCAACCAACCAACTGTCCTAGTGGAAAATAATTCAATCACCTGAAACCAAAAATGCATGGGACGAAAAAAAACATAAAAATATCATGTTGGTTTCGGACCCTAAAAGACGTGAAAAATATAATAAAAGTATTAAAAAAACTATTTTTTGAAATTTCATTCGAATCAATTTTTATGTCATTCATGGGACTTAGAAAATTCCGGCCAAAAAATAGAAAATCATTAATAACTCCGTAAGTATTCGTCGTGTGATGAAATAGCAAGAGACAAAAAAGATGTAATATGTTATTGTCTACAACATAGGCCATGTATAATTTTACACTCAGACATATTACGCCCCCCCCCATAATTTCACCCCTCCCCATGGGCCCCTTAAATTGGATTTATGGAAAAACGGTAAAACACCTATTTACATATTTTTTATGCTGATTTTTTCCCGCTGAGTTCCAAACTCCTGGCCTATGTCGTTTAAGGGATACACGCTCCGTTAGGAATCTTTCAACCCCCACTTTTCACCCCTTTCACCTCATAATATACACCACATCGAAAAACCCTCAGACACGTGTCTTCTTATCTTTAATGATGAGTTTATATGCCGAGTATCACATCCCCCAATGAAACCAATCGGGAGATATTGCTATTCAATGAAATGCAGGTCTACCCCCGTAACACCCCTTTAAACCTGAATATCCAAAAATCCTTTCTTAGCGGGCGTTTGCGGCCCTTGAGGAAGCTGCATACCGAATTTCATTCCAATCCGTTCGGTGGTTTCTGAGATTTCGTGATGAATGGATCAGTCAGTCAGTCAGTAGTATTTGAGCTTTATATAGTAGAGAAGATAAGCATCGGTCCTAGTGGAAAATAATTCAATCACCTGAAACCAAAAATGCATGGGACGAAAAAAAAATCAAAATATCATGTTGGTTTCGGACCCTAAAAGACTTGAGAAATATAATAAAAGTATTTAAAAAAAACTATTTTTTGAATTTTCATTCGAATCATTTTTATGTCATTCCTGGGACTTAGAAAATTCCGGCCAAAAAATACAAAATCATTAATAACTCCGTATGTATTCGTCGTATGATGAAATAGCAAGAGACAAAAAAGATGTAATGTGTTATTGTCTACAACATAGGCTATGTATAATTTTACATTTTACCTGTTTTTTCCCCAGAATTTCACCCCTCCCCATGGGCCACTTAAATTGGATTTATGAAAAAAACGGTGAAACACCTATTTACTTATTTTTTATGCTGATTTTTTCCCGCTGAGTTCCAAACTCCTGGCCTATGTCGTTTAAGGGATACACGCTCCGTTGTTAATCTTTCAACCCCCACTTTTCACCCCTTTCACCTCATAATATACACCACATCGAAAAACCCTCAGACACGTGTCTTCTTATCTTTAATGATGAGTTTATATGCCGAGTATCACATCCCCCAATGAAACCAATCGGGTGATATTGCTATTCAATGAAATGCAGGTCTACCCCCTTAACACCCCTTTAGAACCTGAATATCCAAAAATCCTTTCTTAGCGGGCGTTTTCGGCCCTTGAGGAAGCTGCATACCAAATTTCATTGCAATCCTTTCGGTGGTTTCTGAGATTTCGTGATGAATGTATCAGTCAGTCAGTCAGTCAGTGGTATTTGAGCTTTATATAGTAGATAGAAGAAGATAGATAAGCAAAGGTCCTAGTGGAAAATAATTCAATCACCTGAAACCAAAAATGCATGGGACGAAAAAAAAAAAAACATCAAAATATCATGTTGGTTTCGGACCCTAAAAGACGTGAGAAATATAATAAAAGTATTTAAAGAAACTATTTTTTGAATTTTCATTCGAATCATTTTTATGTCATTCCTGGGACTTAGAAATTTCCGGCCAAAAAATAGAAAATCATTAATAACTCCGTAAGTATTCGTCGTATGATGAAATAGCAAGAGACAAAAAAGATGTAATGTGTTATTGTCTACAACATAGGCCATGTATAATTTTACACTCAGACATATTATGCTCCCCCCCCCCATAATTTCACCCCTCCCCATGGGCCCCTTAAATTGGATCTATGAAAAAACGGTCAAACACCTATTTACTTATTTTTATGCTGATTTTTTCCCGCTGAGTTCCAAACTCCTGGCCTATGTCGTTTAAGGGATACACGCTCCGTTAGGAATCTTTCAACCCCCACTTTTCACCCCTTTCACCTCATAATATACACCACATCGAAAAACCCTCAGACACGTGTCTTCTTATCTTTAATGATGAGTTTATATGCCGAGTATCACATCCCCCAATGAAACCAATCGGGAGATATTGCTATTCAATGAAATGCAGGTCTACCCCCTTAACACCCCTTTAGAACCCGAATATCCAAAAATCCTTTCTTAGCAGGCGCTTGCGGCCCTTGAGGAAGCTGCTTACCAAATTTCATTGCAATCCGTTCGGTGGTTTCTGAGATTCCGTGATGAATGAATCAGTCAGTCAGTCAGTGGTATTTGAGCTTTATATAGTAGATGAGATTTTCCAAGTCGATTTGCTCGTAGAAATATGGAATATAGCTCTTCTTGCGCGTATCAATGCGAGGAGCAATGTTCGTGGTTTCCATTTCGAAGAAGTGGGGACCGAACCCAGCGTTTTAAGGCCCTAAAACGAACGGTTTTCGAGATATTTCCAGAAAGCTATCCCCGGTCTGGGAAATTTCAGCGGTTGCCATAATAACGTTGATCTGTTTCTCAGAGGGAACACAGTTATTTGGGAATATCTTCGAAACCGTTCATTTTAGGAACTTAAAACGTGTGTTTCGGGGTCCCTACAGGACCTCCGAGTATTGTTTCGCGTATCTGCCGGCTTTAAATGAGCTAAATCCGATCTTTGTACCGACTGTCCTTCCTCAGTGCCAAAGGGCCGAAAAAAGTCACTTACAAATTGAATTTTCAAAAACCGTTTCTCAGTGGGCCTCTGCATACTCGGATCAACCAACATGCAAAATTTCAGCTTTTTAGGTCTAGTGGTTTGAGCCCTGCGTCGATGAGTCAATTTTGGATGGTCAATGCCAAAGGGCCGAAAAAAGTCACTTACAAATTGAATTTTCAAAAACCGTTTCTTAGTGAGCCTCTACATACTCGGATCAACCAACATGCAAAATTTCAGCTTTCTAGGTCTAGTGGTTTGAGCCCTGCGGTGATGAGTCAATTTTGGATTATATATAATAGATTTAAGGTTATGAGCGGTGTCGCGTCTATTAATCTAGTAGATCCTTATCGTATTCTTTATTTAGGCTAGTGCTGGTGGAAGCTACAAATCACCTAATAGAATGAGTTCCGTGTTATAAACTACAGTATCTGTAAAACACTCCCTTTTACAATAGATTAATATCTATGCCAATAATAGTATCAAATACCGGTGTATCAACAATTTCACGTGAGGTTTCTTCTATGTCAGATGTTACATATCATATGCGACTAATGTAAGGCTCGAAATTTTCAGCCTACTTTTGATTTTTGCAAAAAATGAAAGTAGACTTATGAGATCAACACAGGGCGAAAAAAAGTGTGTCTGTCTGTCTGTGTGTGTGTGTGTGTGTGTGTATGTATGTGTGTGTGTGAGTCTGTGTGTGTGTGAGTGTGTGTACTCTGAATGTCTGTCCCCCCTATCAATTCGAACACGGTGAACGCGAAATGAACGAAATTTGTTACAAAGGTAGCACTAGCAAAGGACACTTCAGTGTCATGTTTTATATCGCCGCCATCTTGACGGAAACGTAATGGCGGCCACACAAATGTTCAAAGCTTAAATCAAATTACGACTAACATAATCATCCAATCTCTACCAAATTTTGCAACAACATACCTTTATGGGGGGGGAGCATCCTTTGACCAATCTAATAGGTCATCAGCCTAATAGTTAGCGGATGGCGGCCATCTTTGTGTGAAAATCGATTCCCCCTATTAATTCGAACACGGTGAAACCGAATGGAACGAAATTTGGTACAGAGGTAGTACTAGCAAAGGGCACCCCAGTGTCATCTTTTATATCGCCGCCATCTTGACGGAAACGTAATGGCGTCCACACAAATATTCAAAGCTTAAATCAAATTACGACTGACATAATCATCCGATCTCTACCAAATTTTGCAACAACATACCTTTATGGAGGGAGCATCCTTTGACCAATCTAATGGGTCATTTGCCTCATAGTTTGCGGATGGCGGCCATCTTTGCGTCAAAATCGATTACCCCTATTAATTCGAACACGGTGAAACCGAATGGAACGAAATTTGGTACAGAGGTAGCACTAGCAAAGGGTACCTCAGTGTCATGTTTTATATCACCGCCATCATGACGGAAACATAATCGCGGCCACCCAAATGTTAAAAGCTAAAATGTAATTACGACCAACCTAATAATCTAGTCTCTACCAAATTTTGCAACAACATATCTTTATGTGGGAAGCATATTTTGACCAAAGTGCAAGATCATCAGCCCAATATTTTGCAGATGGTGGCCAAGTATGTGTGCAAATCGATTCCCCCTATCAATTCAAACACGGTGAAACCGAATTGAACGAAATTTGGTGCAGAGGTAGCACTAGCAAAGGGCACCTCCGTGTCATGTTTTATATCACCGCCATCTTGACGGAAACATAATCGCGGCCACCCAAATGTTAAAAGCTAAAATATAATTACGACCAACCTAATAATCTAGTCTCTACCAAATTTTGCAACAACATATCTTTATGTGGGAAGCATATTTTGACCAAAGTGCAAGATCATCAGCCCAATAGTTTGCAGATGGTGGCCAAGTATGTGTGCAAATCGATTCCCCCTATCAATTCAAACACGGTGAAACCAAATTGAACGAAATTTGGTTCAGAGGTAGCACTAGCAAAGGGCACCTCAGTGTCATGTTTTATATCGCTGCCATCTTGACGGAAACGGAATGACGGCCACCCAAATGTTAAAAGCTTAAATCAAATTACGACCATCCTAATAATTTGATCTCCACCAGATTTTGCAACAACATGCCTTTTTGTGGAAAGCATCTTATGACTGACTACAAGGTTATCAGCCCAATAGTTTGCAAATAGCGGCCATGTATGTGTGCAAATCCATTCCCCATATCAATTTAAACACGGTGAAACGGAATTGAATGAATTTTTTTGCAGAGGTAGCACTAGCAAAGGGCACCTCATATTCATGTTTAATATCCCTATAGCACGTTGTATTTCAACAAGCTACTACAACCAACATTCAATTATACTCCTTGAAAAGGACAAAGAGTTATAACAATACCCATGCATTTAGGAGAAAGTAGGCTATATGTTCTTTACTGAACATCTTGTTTTTTAATGGGGAAACTTACTTTCTGGATGTGCCTGGTATAAAGTCTCTCTCCAATATAGAATGACTGTACTCTTGATATTAAGCGGCTTCGGTGGCGTAGTTGGTAGAATGCTGAGCTTCTATGCCCAAGATCTCGGGTTCAAACCCGGCCGAAGTCGTCGGATTATTTAAGTGCGTTCAAAATCCCTCAGTATGCCTTCCTTCCGAGGGGAAGTAAAGCCGGCGGTCCCACGTAATAAATTTATGGCATGTTTAAGAACCTTCCATTAATTACACCTGTCTGAAGCTAAATTAACTTATAGGTTAAACAACGCTCTTAAGTTTACTACGTTTGTCGCCAGAACCGACTGCGGTGGCGTCTAACAGCCAAGTTCTGAGCTAGTAGTTGTTGACGGTGGCGTTTGGCGGCAAAATTAGGAACTACTTGAAATTCAATGTCTGCAGTCCTTATTGAATTAAAAACGGACAACACACACTAATACAGACATCACAATTAACACCGGTTATCAGACAGATTCTATACACACCAAAGTACACGTGGCTACATGACCGCGTTGTCGCACCCCCTAAACTATGGAACCAACCAACCTCTTGCTATTAAAGGATTTTAACAATATCGTACATGCTCTTCGGTCGGTCAATACCATTGAACCCAATTTTAATGGGCATTATTCCCTATACCTGGCAAGAATTACAATTAGAAACTAAGAGTTTATAATGGTCATATTAATTCCATAATTCTTTGAAGAGATTTCGGAAAAACACCTGTTGCAATTGGGTACAATCGTGTTGACTGAACAGCATTTAAAATTTCGTTAACTAAGGCCACACTGGAAAATGGCT
This sequence comes from Meconema thalassinum, assembly GCA_946902985.2. Taxonomy (NCBI): domain Eukaryota; kingdom Metazoa; phylum Arthropoda; class Insecta; order Orthoptera; family Tettigoniidae; genus Meconema; species Meconema thalassinum. Next base: position 523,889,707 of record OX336390.1, on the reverse strand, counting down.
TCCAACACGATAACAATTAAAGGATTTAGGTTTTATTTATGTATTGTAGGGTTTGAAATATCTTGTTCATCATCCCCGTGTACTTAAGTGCTTTAGATATGCCTGATAGTCTGTGCTCCTGTAGTGCGCGTAGTAATGTTTGTGCATATCAATATTAAGGTAGGTGCCCTGGGATTTGAAATGAGGTATTATCCTGCCTTTTGCCTGGATAAAGTGAGCAAAACCCCGAGGGAAAATTGCACTCAGGATGTTCGCCATCAGAGCCAATCTCAGGATTTTCTGCATTTTCCCTTTGGAGTTCAGGTGTGTGATTTAAATCCCATGTCTACCCATGGGGTAAAAGAATTAGTGAAGTAACCTTGGGATATAACTTACACGGCAGTGTAATCATTCTGTCTTTGGGTGGCAACTCATACTCTGTAGATGTAAGATAGGGAGCTAAAATGGCATTATTACATTACATTACGTTACATTACGCGAACCGGCCAAAACTAAGGATCACGCAAATATCATTTCACTTCCTTCTCATAGTTCTTTCTTCCTTTCTCTTCCTCCACACTTCCTTCCTTCCTTCATTCATTCAGAGTGTTGCGCCTTTCTCTCTGCTGTCCACCTTCCTCCCCTTCGTTCTTACTTTTCTCCCACAAGAACCTTCATATTGGAAAGTATTTCCCTGAATTGTGTTCTGTCTCGACAGTCGTCATCTGTAATTCCTAGCCTCCGGAGTTCTTCCTTCGTCTGCTTGGTGTAACCCCCTTGGCTTTTCAGATAATATATTTTATTAAAAATTTGTTTATTTATTCTTGTTGGATCCATTCTAACCATATGTCCATAGAAACGTAAACGCATTTTCCTAATTGTTGTTTCCAGGTCTTCCCCCCCTTTCATATATCTCCTTGTTTGAGCTTAGTGTGTAGGTTCCCTGTACCACTCTTGGGCCGTAAATCCTCCGCAATATCCTCCTTTCAATCTTCAGAAGCTTTTCCAAGTTCATAAAATTTGTCATTTTTATTATTATAATAATTATTATTTATTTATGTTCGACGATGTCGAAATGTAAATACACAGTTCAAAAAATTAGGGGAACATGTTTTGTAACGTCTGGTATGTGAACATTAATTTTGTAGATGGGGTTCCAATGGTCGTACAGCATGCCTTGAGACCTTAGCTACTCAGGGTATGTCAAATCGAAGTTATTCTTCATCTCTAGGCGTAGCCATGCATTAAATTGTCAGGTGACCCGTCAAAACAAAGTTAATAGCGGTGCGTCCGTGTGTTGTTGTGAGGTACACAGACTACTGCGGTCATTTGAGCACGATGTACATAAATCAGCACATGGCATGAGACACCTTAACGAGGTTCAAGTCGCAAAGGCCATCACTTTGATCCAGGAAGAATGGACTATTCGTCGTGTTGCTGTGGATCTCAATGTCTCTACGTCAGTTATTCAACGCTTGTGGAATCGCTACAATGAGACAGGCCAGTTCACAAAGAGGGTTGGACAAGGCCGTGGACGCATGACAGCCCCACATGATGACCGATATCTGACCATCTGTGCGTTGCGGCGTCGTTCAGCAACTGCCAGAGAACTGCAACAAGACCTCAGGAGGGTCACTGGAGTCACGGTGTCCGACCAGACAGTAAGGAACAGGTAGAGAGAAGTGTCCTTACGACCCAGACGTCCTGTTCGAGTGTCCCGTTTAACGCAGCATCACGCAGCTCACCTTCTGTTTGCCCGTACCCACGTTAACTGACAACTTCGCCAATGGAGACCTGTGTTGTTCACAGAGGAGTCCAGATTTCCCCTGACACAGCGTGATGGACGTCAACGTGTATAAAGACGCCGTGGTGGGCAGTACATGCCAAATGTTGTCCAGGAATTCGACTGATACGGACAAGGTTCTGTGATGTTGTGGGGTGGCATCAGTATTGATGGCCGTACGGATCTTGTCGTCGTTCAAGGTAATCTTACTGCTGCGGGGTACATCGAGCAGATACTGCTACAGCATGTGTTGGCCACTGCATTCGCTGTTGGCCCTGAATTCGTACTCATGCACGACAATGCTAAGGTTCATGTAGCGCGCATCACCAGAGTTGTTTTGCGAGAACTCGACATTCAAGACATGAATTGGCCAGCAGTGATTCCTCACCTTAATCCCATCCAGTATGTTTGGGGTAGGCTTGACAGAAGTGTTTGTGGGCGTCCTGCTCCAACACAGGCGATCCAAGACCTCGAATATGATCTCATTGAAGAATGGGACCTGATACCGCAATGTGACCTCCGGCGACTTATACGGAGCATGCCACGTAGGTGCCAAGCTGTGATAAATGCTCGTGGAGGACATACACCATACTGGAGCACTCCAACGGTGATAAAATCCACCCTAGAGTACGGTTTTCACTTCGTTTTCGCCACTATTTGGACATTTCCGTTTGTGTTCTGAAAATTAACGAGAATCTATCGATATTCTTTTGTATACGTCAACTGTAAAGAATAAAGGCTTAGTTGGTAATATACCTGGAAGTGAGGTATTGGTTTGAGGAGCACGGCATCCGTTCAAAAACATGTTCCCCTAATTTTTTTGAACTGTGTATTATATGTCAGAAAACTGTACTTATAGTACTGTTTTTCATTATGAGACAGTTTCTCCAGCCAATCAGAGCTCATTGTTTGACCAATTAGGTAAGGATATCTTCGCGCATGCGCTCAAAATCCAACATGTCGGACATGAATTACATGATATGAAAATTGACAATGTGGCCTATATTGGATCAACCATTGTAGTTACAATGCCAAACACAAAGACAAAATTAGAACGAACCTTTACGATAACAGGAAAATACTATGAAATATGCAAGAAATTTAGTAATCTACGTCCAGAAATTTGCAACACCATCCTTCTAGCCATTACCGACATGACAAGTGTTCAGCGTCCCTAATGTTTGCATAAGCAAACTGGCGAATATGAGACAATGAATAGCACTGTACCTTAATATCCTCAATTCCAATTTATACACAGCGCATTGCTTTCAAACGACTTCGGTGACAATATTAGTGAATGCTAGAGCTGGACGGCACTAGTCATCTTGCAGGCTGTAAACAATAGCATTGGCAAGCAAAGTAAATGCTCTCTGGTTTCGAAGTGCTTTGACCCACGCGCATGTGCTCTGTTCAGTCAGCAAACCACCCAGCGCGCTCTGTTCACTAACTGAAGTTACTGAATCCCACAGATATTTATGAATATTTATGTTAAGACATATAATAAAGTTATAATTATCGTCGAACATAAACAGTCGTATGCAACTCGCCTATAATGGTAATTAAGACACGAGTATGTTTATAAAACGAGCGTAAGCGAGTATTATAATTTCCATCTTAATTATTGCCTTTATAGGCTCGTTGCATAATTCAATATTTACATCGTAATGCCCATTTAAGGAGGGCGATTGAACCTATCTAGATGATCTTGCTTTTTGTCCTCCCAAAATCTCACCTTCCCGCTGTGACTCTTTCTGCACTCCTCCGTCCACGTTCTTTTGGATGCAAGGTTTGGGTGGTCTAAAAATAGATGATTGCCACTTAGGTCTCTGAATATAGATCTGCCAAGTACCATATCACCTGAGAGGTCTATTATTATTGTTATTATTATTATTATTATTACTAAAATGTCAATAATTACAGTGATGTCTTGCCCTAAACGTCCCTTTTAACTGCTCTGTATTTACAAGATACTGGAGTGTCGGAACGGGGATATTTAATATGTCAATAAATCTACTGAGTCACAGTTGTCGCATTTAAATACCCTTAAACCCTTTCGGACAGATCCGTGATCAAACCCGATATGTGGGTTTTGAAGGCTAACACTTAATCGGATGCTCTTATTCAGCTCAATAAAATGCCACGACGTGTGTAGGATTTGAATACTTTTAAACATCAAATGTGCTATGAGATTTATTTTACGACCTGGCGTCATACCATTCCGAGTAACATTGAGTTTTACGCTTTAGAAAACCTCTTTTATTGGCCAAAAATGAATCCGCTATCTTGGGATCATGAGTCGAGTACTTTACCAGTGATTCATCTGGTAAGAGATTTGTGTTACTGTACGTTGTTTCTCCTTCCAAGAACTAACATGAGGTAATTCGTTCAATGGACATATAATATAGTAGGACGGACGGAAGTCTATTTAAATATATATAGATTTTGTGGTTGGTAAATGATAAAATGTTAAATAACGTAACCTGTATCTTCACACGTGGGCGAGGGATTTGCAGAGTCTACCAGTCTCTGCGTGTTCACATGGATTGTAATCCCATTTTATAGAGGACAAGCAAATATACTGACCAGCAGAATGTAAAGTGCTTTTCAATCACCATATTAGTTACGGTGCAACTTCAAATGTGATATTAAATAGTTCCCGTAATAGTATTTAAACCAGGGCTTGTCAGGTACGCCAGAACATGAGCTAACAGTGCAGTGTTCGCGCCTGTCCCTTGGACTCGCCCGCAAAACATTCGTCTTCCATTCTTGTCCGCTCTCCTTTGTTCGGATATCTATTACTTTTATAGCCTACCGATATTTAAACATTTAAAGGCATTTACTAAACTATGGATTATTTAAATAATGACACATTAATGTAGGAGTTTATTCCTTTGCTTCCGATGAGTGTAACATACACCTAATAGGCTAATGTTATTGGTTTTACGTCCCATTTAACTACTGTGTCTTTAGAGACGCCGGGATGGAAGAAATTTTGCCCAGAAGGGGATCTTTAACGTGACAGTAAATCTACCGACACGGCTCCCTCGCATGTGCGCACCAATAAATGCCAACTGCTTGCGCCAAAATTCGATCCTGCAAACTTGGACGCAACCACGACAACGTTACCGCGATGCCATGCAGCCAGTAGAAACAGACACCAACATAACTGAGAAGTGTTGTTGTTGATTTATTAAAGGGCTTCGTGACATCGTGGTCATGTAGCCCCGTGTACTTGGGTGTGTGTGCAATTTGTCTGATAACCTATCTTATTGTGATGGCTGTGTTAGTTTGTATATTTGTGAGTCAAATAAGGGTTTGAGCCCCACCGTTGGCCATCCTTGAAATTGTTTTCAGTGGTTTCGCTTTTTAACGGAAGGCGAATGCTGGGTCGGTACTTTGCAATAGGCCACGGCTGCTTCCTTTCTACTCGTTGTCAGTTTCATTTATCCACATTCATTTCATCTTGAAAATGAAAATCCACTGCCTGCTTCCAGTCTCCGACCGGGTCTGCGATGGAATGAATGTAGCCCCCATATAGCGGCGATGATATGAACTGTGCCGGCTGCCGAAGCCTGACGCACTCCTTTGGGGCAATGATTAAATGAATGGCTGATGAAATGAAATGAAATGATAGTGGAGAGTGTTGCTGGAATGAAATTGTGACTGGGAAAACCGGAGTACCCGGAGAAAAACCTGTCTGCCTCCGTTTTGTCCAGCAAAAATCTCACATGGAGTGACCGAGATTTGAACCACGGACCCAGCGGTGTGAGGCCGGCGTGCTGCTGCCTAAGCCACGGAGGCTTACATTCATGTCATCTTACACATATAAAATGAGGATGGCGTCAGGAAGGACATCCTGCAATAAAAGTCATCTGCTGCATAGAATACACATCTCGCCTCATTCCCGATCCCGTACAAGCTGGAATATTATGGGGTAAAATATAATACTCTTTGTGGAACACGAAGGAAGAAAAGGAAACTGTTATAAGAATTAAGCGAGAGCATACTGGTAATAATATTTAGCGGAAGATGAAACCGGACAAGATTTCCCCGTGGCACAGAAGCCCAGCGGGGCGTGGCTGTGCTCTAGAACTGAGAATACCTAATGAGGTAGGTTGGTTGTTTTCTTCCCCTCGATCTGGCGAGCAGAGCAGGTCGCTATGGACCTGGTCTGGTGTATCCGTGCCAGCAGCCGTCACGCAGACAAAAATCAATGCGGGTTGCTTCACTCCAGGCGGAAGGAGCCCCGTATTTCATGTTCCCGGTCCGTGCGATCTCTTGTTAGGCGTGGCTTATTCAGTGTCATACCGTAGTCTATCATTTGATACCGCACGTCTGAGACACGTTCACCATAGCATAACATCATTTCCCACATTGATACGGGTCATAGTACGAATTCAGCCTTCCTATTGGTTGCGAAAAGTGGGTACGGTATTGTTTTCAAAACAGGTACTCAGTTGCTTACTAATTACATTGTAAAATTACATGTTTTTATTAATGCAGCCAATGGCCATATATTTTATTTTTGAGGACGGGTCAGGGAAGGGATTTTGGAAGGAAATCGGCCACAGACCTATTAAAAGGAACCGTCCCAGCATTTTCCTGGTGGTGAAAATGGGAAACAATGAAAATCATTTTTAGGACGGCCAGGAGGGGATTTAAACCCACGATCTCGCGATGCCAGCGAGGCACAAACTAGCGCGTTAGCACTCTCATCCTCCGCGTTGGTTTGTAAAATTGTATGTAACTGGGTCTATAATAGTTCAGCACCGTAGAATCAATTGGAGGGGGGTGGGGCAGCTTAAATAACTAAATATTAATTTCATAACAATTGTTACAGCAATTTTATATATTTCCAAGGAAACACTAACATGTTTTCTACCAGAAAAGAATGCCAATTTTCTTCAGTCGGTCAACATGAATTTGCCCAATGACAGGACGGGGTTCAACATAATACAGTAGGCCTATATGAATAATAAGTAAATAACACTCCGGGAAAAAATCATATATTAGTTATGAACAATATTACATTATGGCAATAGTGATCATAAATAATACAATATGTAATGTTTTTCAGGAATGTTGTTTACTTGCTATTCATATATTGTATACATTGTGCCACGCCCAGTATTTTGGAAAATTCGTGTTGACCAACTGAAGAGTTAAAACTGGCATTTGGTATAGTCAACACTGAAAAAATGGCTTCTCATTTTCACATAAATATTTTATTCAATCCAGTTATCAAAATGTGATTTTACTGTACGTTGAGCTAACCTTCGTCGATTTCCTTACACCTGCCATGTTTATTGAAATATTTTAATTTTACGTTTCTTAAATTTCATGTTAAACCTGCAGCTAAACAATTAATCTCATTCATTTACATATCTGTTAATCAAGCATTCTCCTTATATTATTCTTTCTAGACAACTTAACATATATTTATCTAATTTTAAAAAAGGCATCAGATTAACAACGAGTAAAGAATCAACAGAAGTAGGCCAATAAGTTTTCAGGAAAGGGTGAGTTATTGTTGAGGAATGGTGAATCTGGATTCTATATTTGCACCTGGATAATATATGTAATTTTCATACCTTATTTCATGTTCTGGCAGTAATTGCCAATTGAAATTACTGTGCATTATCACTACTGCACTGGAAATATGTACTAAATTACGCAAATATGCGTTTTTGTTTCTTGCTCTACTGATCCAAAGATAGCGGGAAATATCCCGGCGCAGTCAATTGGCATTCGAGAGTGCTTAAATGTGAGGGAGCTGTGTCAGTAGATTTACTGGCACGTTAAAGATCCCCTTCGGGGCAAAATTCTGGCACCGCGATGCCTCTAAAAGCCACAGTAGTTAAAGGAACGCAAAGTCAATAACTTTTTTTTTACATCATTATGCCCATCTAAGGAGCGCGAGAGAACTCATTTAGCAAATGATGTTGAACTTTTCTTCTCCCAAAATCTCTTCATCTGAGCACTGAACAGTTTCTTCCGCTCTTCAGTCCTGGTACAGGTACTGTTTTTCTCCACAAAATGATAGTTGTTGACAACTCTTCTGAATTTGGATCTGTCTTGTATGATTTCCTCCACGTTGCCAACTTCCGGAAGATCTTCCTCTATTTCCTTAAGCCAGTTGGTCTTGACTTTCATTGAGAGAGCAAGGTTGAGTATCCTCTTCGTCAATCTGTCATCGGCCATGCGAAGAATGTGACCATATAATTTTAATCATCTTTTCCTGAATGTGTCGGTGATCTTTTCAGTGTGAGGAAATCTGACATTCTACGGATCGGAGCGTGGAATGTTAGAAGTCTGCTAGGAAGTGAGAAAACTTAGAAAGGGAAATGGATAGGTTGAGGTTGGATTTGGTTGGGATTAGTGAAATGCGCTGGCAGGAAGAACAGGACTTTTGGTCAGGAGACTATAGGGTCATTAGCACTAAATCAAACAATGGCCAAGCAGGGGTTGGCCTCATATTGAGTAGGAAACTTGGACAGCGGGTGGAATATTATGAGCAATATAGTGAACGGATTATTGTAGCAAAAATCAATACTAAACGTACCTGCACCACAGTGGTACAAGTCTATATGCCTACCAGTCAAGCTGATGATGAGGATGTTGAAAAGATCTACGAAGAAATAGACGAAATTCTGAGGTATATCAAGGGTGATGAAATGTTATAGTAATGGGAGATTGGAATGCTGTGGTAGGAAAAGGGAGAGAAGGGAAGATAGTAGGAGATTTCGGATTAGGTGAAAGGAATGATCGAGGAAGCAGGCTGGTAGAATTCTGCACCGAGCATGAATTGGTCATAGCTAACACCTTATTCAATAACCACAATAGAAGAATATACACATGGATGAGACCAGGAGATACAGGGCGTTACCAAATAGACTTCATTATGGTCAAGCAGAGGTTTCGAAACCAGATTTTGGATTGTAAAACATATCCTAGTGCTGACATAAACTCTGACCACAGTCTGGTTGTAATGAAATGCAGATTAAAGTTGAAGAAACTGAAGAAAAGTCAAAAGCCAAAAAGGTGGGCAATAGACAGACTGAAAGAGAAGGATGTAAACGAAAGATTCAAGAAGAGTATAAAGGAAGGACTAATGAAAAACCCTAAAAAAAACTTCAATTGCAGACGAATGTGCACTTTTGAAGAATGAATTAACAAAATCCGCAGAAGAAAACATTGGTAGGAAAGAATGAATAGGTAGAAAACCGTGGATCACTCAGGATATACTAGAATTGATGGATGAAAGGCGGAAACACAAAAATGTAAGAGATGAAAAGTGGAAAGCAGAATACAGACGTCTGAGAAATGAGGTTAACAAGAAGTGCAAGGAAGCGAAAGAAGAATGGTTGAAAGATAAATGTGCAGGTATAGAAAATTGTCTGAAATTAGGAAAAGTAGACACAGCTTATCGAAGGATTAAGAATACTTTTGGGGAAAAGAAGACTAAGTGCTGTAATATTATGGACACAAATGGAAAGCCTCTAACAGATAGGGAAGAAAAGGTTGAGAGATGGAAAGCTTACATAGAGAGTTTGTATAAGGGAAAGGAGATTGAGAATCATGTAGTGGAAAGGGAGGAGGAAATTGATGAGGATGCGAAAGGAGATTTAATATTGAGATCAGAATTTGATAGAGCTTTGTAAGACTTAAGCAGGAACAAAGCACCAGGCATATGATATACCGATTGAGTTGCTATGCTGCTTAGGAGATGAAGGTCTGATCAGGTTATTTCACTTGGTGTGTAGGATTTATGAGACAGGTGAGGTACCCCCTGATTTCAAGAAGAATGTAATCATCCCTATACCAAAGAAAGTGGGAGCTGACAGATGTGAAGATTACCGTACAATCAGCTTGATTACTCATGCTTCAAAGATCCTATCTAGAATAATTTACAAGAGGATTGAAAGCCAGATAGAAACGGAGTTGGGTGAAGACCAGTTTGGTTTCAGGAGAAATGTAGGAACAAGGGAAGCTGTACTAAGTCTTAGGCTGATTTTGGAAGGTAGAATAAGGAAAGATGAGAGAACGTTCATGGCTTTGTAGACTTAGAAAAGGCTTTTGATAACGTTGATTGGACTAAATTGTTTGACATTTTGAAATCGATTGGAATAAAGTACAGGGATAGGAGGGTGATATACAATCTGTACAGAAACCAGACAGCAGTCATTCGAGTTGAAGGACATGAGAGAGAAGCTGGTATTCAGAAAGGTGTAAGGCAAGACTGCAACTTATCACCCATTCTTTTCAATCTTTACATTGAACAAGCAATTAAGGAAATTAGAGAAAAATTTAAAGTGGGAGTGAAGATTCAAGGAGAAATAATTTCAACTCTTAGATTTGCTGATGACATCGTCATCTTGGCCGACAAGCCTGAGGATTTGAATGAGTTTTTGAATGGTATGGACTCCGTCTTACGGATAGAATTCATGATGAAAATTAATAAATGTAAAACAAAAATACTGGAATGCAGCCGAAATAAATCAGATACCTCTATGGAGATCAAATTGGCAGGTGAAAAGCTGAAGGAAGTAGGAGACTTCTGATACTTAGGAAGCAGAATAACCAGTGATGGACGAAGCAAAGAGGATATAAAAAGTAGGTTGGCTCAGGCAAAGAAAGCATTTCTACAAAAAAGGAATCTGCTGACATCGAATATAGATTTAGGTATTAGGAAGTTATTTTTGAAAGCCTTTGTCTGGAGCCTGGCGCTCTATGGAAGTGAAACTTGGACTATTGGTGCAGCAGAAAAGAGGAGAATTGAAGCATTTGAAATGTGGTGTTACAGGAGAATGATGAAGATCAGATGGGTAGATAGGGTTACAAACAAAGAGGTACTAAGACGAGTGGGAGAGGCGAGATGTTTCTGGCGACTGCTAATGAAGAGAAGAGATAGGTTGGTAGGACACATACTGAGACACCCAGGAATAGCAAGCTTAGTTATGGAAGGAAGGGTCGAGGAAAAAAACTGTAAGGGTAGACCAAGGTTAAAATATGTTAAACAGATTGCCTCGGATGTAGGGTGTCGGAGCTATGTAGAGATGAAACGATTAGCTCAGGACAGGGAGGGATGGAGAGCTGCATCAAACCAGTCAAAAGACTGAAGACTTAAACAACAACACGATATTGCTCCTGAGACTTCCGTTTCATCCAGATTCCTTCTATGCAGACTGGACCAAAGATTGTCCTCAATATTTTCCTCACTTGCTTCTCTATGTCTTTAATAAGAGATCTGCCTCCAACGAGCAATGTTTCTGAGGCGTATAATGCTTCAGGTTTGATGACTGTGTTAAAATGTCGTAATTTAGCATTCCGGGATATAGATTTTTAGCCTATTTTCATTTTATGAAAACAAATATGCTTATGAGATCACCTTTAGTCCGCATGTCTGTGTGTGTGTGATTCGTGTGTATGCCCCCCTAATAACTTCTAAACGGCTGGAGCGATTTCAATGAAACTCGGTAGGATCATAGCACCATTCTGGCCGATCTCGATCGTGCCCTTCAAATTTTATTGTCACTCACCAATCCAATATGGCGGCTGTGCGAAATATTTCACTAGCATTCAGTATCTCCGAAACTAATACCGACATCACCCTGAAATGTTGTACGGTGTTAAAAAAGGCACTACTAGAAGTTCACCTATGAGACTTTCAAAAACCTGGTAGCTACAATACCAGCATGGCGGCCAAGCGAACTTGAGACTTTTAAATAGACTTTTCTCGCGATTTAACCATCCAAACGTAATGAAACTTGGTACAGCAAATGTTTATACACATTGTAATGCACTGGCGTCTAATTTTATTCAATTGTTTACATAACCTCAAAATGGCGGCAGTGCGAAATATTTCACTGGCATTCTATATCTCCGAAACTATTACAGATATCACCCTGAAATTTTGTAAGGTGATAAAGGACACTGCTACAAGTTTATCTATGTAACTTTCAACCAAGCCAAGCGATGTAGAAACATTTTATAGACTTTTCTCGTGATTTAACCTTCTGAGCGCAGTGAAATGTGGTACAGTAAATGGTTATACATATTGTAATGCACTGGCATCTAATTTAGTTCAATTGTTTACATAACTTCAAGATGGCGGCTGTGCGAAATTTTAAAATATCGTTTTTACTTCTTGTGTCCTAATCTTGCGATTGAAGTTTGAATACCACACGTACACAATAATCTTCCTGAAATAGTACATAAATAAAAATCCAACCTGTTGACCATCTGAAATATTTAGACGGTTCTCAATACCTACGAATCCATCACAACAATCTAACTGAAATTTTGAATGTTGATAGAGGAAATTAACATGAGTAGGATATATGAAAATAGGCTGTATAGTTCTTCACGGAACTACTTGTTTGTGTGTGTGTGTTCCAGGTAATTCTATTGGCCATCTGTAATTTTGAAATTCTCTCTTTATTTGCTTCGCGGTTCAATCCGTATGGCTGAATTACTTCTCCTAAATACTTGAATTTATTTACTTGATGAATTTTGCCGAATTTAGTCCCCAGAGGTTAACCATCTAGATAACGAGAGGATCCTTCTAAGAATTGAGTTTTTGCATCTGATATTTGGAGCCCTGTCTTAGCTGCAATTTCGTGAAGTTTTTCAAGAGCCTGAACTGCCTCTAGTCTATTTTTAGAAAGAACAGCCAGATCATCTGCGAAAGCCAAACACTGCAGATGAATTCTGTTTTTGAGCAGTCGACCAATAGTTATTCCTATTGTTTCATTTTCCCATGTGCTGATGACTTTCTCCTGCACAAGATTGAATAATAACGGAGTTAGTCCGTCTCTTTGTCAAAGGCCTGTGTTAATATGGAAAGGATCAGAAAGCTCACCTTGAAATTTAACTTTTGAAGTTGTGGTTGTCAGTATCTGCTTAATTAATTCTCTTGTTTTCTTGTCAACTTTAAATTCTTCTAGAATGATGAATAGAGTGTGCTTTATTGAAATCAACAAACTTGATCACTGTTTGCCTGGTTTTACGAATTTGCAAATGGTTTTAAGATAGATAATTTGTTCTGTACATGGCCTGCCTTTCCTAAACCCTGCCTGATATTCACCAATTAGGTGTTATGTCTGTTTTTCAAATCTCGTGAGTAAAGCTTTAGAAATAATTTTATACGCAACTGGTAGTAAGGATATTCCTCTGTAGTTATTTATGTCTGTTATATCCCCCTTTTTGTGCAGTGGGTGATCAATTCTTAGATTTCTGGCTTGTCTAAGTTAGGGTCTGTCAGGATGAAGTTTGACTTTGATTAAAGACAAATGGTGATCGGAATCAATGACTCCCTTCTTTACTTTATCATTAAGAATTTATTTCTGGTTTCTTATACAAATGTCCACATGGTCAATTTGGAATTCCTCTAAGTGAAAACTTTGTGATCTTCAGGTTGTTTTCTTGTGAAGAAGGGCCAGGAAGTGCGTCGACGTCAATGTCAGCTCCAAATTCTCGCAGAAGTCAATAACATAATTATTATTAATATTATTATATTTTGGTTTTGGCATAGTTTTACGGCCGCATGCCCTTGCTGACGCCAAGCCTTTTACACCTACGGCCAGGTAGAAGTAAATCAGCCGCCCCTCACATGGGGAACAGGACGCTGTTTGTAGCCACCCGCTCCGGATCAGACGCTACGATTGATATCTGTCTCTGAAGTGAGAACGATACCTTTTACTCAATTTCGCGAGCACTGGGATGTCACTTACGCCAACTGCACTGTACCGAAGGACTCCTTCTCCACTGCAGGCACCGTTGTGGTCTTCACTCATAACCCCGAGCTGGGTCCTCCATATTTATGACCCCTGGGGAGAGGGTGTCCCAGCATTGTAAAGCCCCCAGGAATTGGGATACCTGTTGGTCCGCGGGTTCTATTGGAGGGTATTTGAACCAACCCTACTAGTGATGTAGGGCCCCCCTATCCGCCACCTGGGGACGCGTCCTCTAGAGGTTACAGGTTCCCCTGCATTGCTGTATGGCTCTGAAACATGGCCCACGCAAAACGCACACAAACAGGCTTGACGTCACGGAAATGAAAATGCTCAGGTGGATGAGTGGAGTGACTAGGCGTGATAGAGTGGAAAATGTCAAAATAAGAGGAACATTGAAGTTTATGGAAATATATAAGAAGATACAAGAAAAGCGACTTCAATGGTACGGGCATGTGAGAAGAAGGGAGGAATACTACGTGGGGAGGAAGATGCTAGACATGCAAATACAGGGAGTGAGAATGCGAGGCAGACCTAAACGAAGATGGATGGATTGTGTACGGGAGGACCTCAGAGAAATACAGTTGTCAGAAGAGGATGTGCATGACCGGGTTAAATGGAGGAGAGCTGTCAGAAACATAGACCCCACATAGGAGTTGGAATGATGTAACTAGAAAGAAGAAGAAGATTAATATTATTATATTTCTTACTCATTCAACAACAATTACCATATTTGGGTGGTGCATTAGGTCTCTTTAACTCTTAGCGATGCGTACACATTGACGTAACATTACTGTTACCAACACATGAGATACAAAATATACCTAGTAATTATTTGATAAATCATTAATTAGTATAACGATTGGTATGGATAAAGGTTATTGATGCGTGAGTTCTCCCACTGTGCGTGACAAAACCCAGGGGTGTATATATTAGCTAACGCGGCTGGCGCTACCTTCCAATTATTAGTCCAGGCGAAATCCACTGGTCTGGATATAGATTAATGATGAGTAGTACCGTATGCGGGGGATTAGAATAATTGGAATTTTACTATATAAGTCGTGATCTGAAAGGGGGGATGGAGGATGGGTTTTATACAGTGGAGGAGAAGACATCTATTACCTCAGCATTTCCACAAGCAGTATTCCTCTTCAGAAAAGGTATTACGGCTAATTTAAGTAGATTTGTAGAATGTTCCCCACTCCTGAACTATTACTAAATATACTTTCGTCACTAAGTGCCATTCGTCCCTTTAGTTTGTCTTTCGCCGCAACATCGGGGTGAACGCCACATTGATGACGTGTAGGAGGAAGCCTGATTGTAGCCCAGCTTCCAGCAAACGGTTCCTGACACTGTTGGTGCAACATCAGTCCCAAATTATAGTGCGGACGCCCTGCGACCAGCAATGAAACTGTAATAATGTCGCATAGATATTCATTAGTTGCGAATTAGTTTTGTAATAAACTCGGGACAATTAAAGTATTCGTATACATTGTAAAAATAATTCCATCATTTTAAACCAAACTTTTTGGAATGCTTTTAGTGATTACCGGTAACTAGAATGTAAATTATGGCAGTTATGCCATCAGTATGGTTGATTCCAAGCTAATCAGTGTCCAAAACCTATTTTTGTAAAACTAATTGACATTTCTTGGAGTTCCCCAAGTACTGCTATGATTTATTTATTTCAATCTTTCTTTTTTGATGTCCACTACTAAATTTATTAGTTGATCTCAATAATACCAAGAAATATTCCGTGACATATGATTTTAAATATGCAAAATTTTTAAAATATTTTTATCCTTTCTTCATATTCAGTTATTGAATCACGACATATTTTTCTTATCTTTTGTACAGGATACTTCCAATTTCATTATCTTTAATTTCATACCCTCTTGAGGACGTTAGGTGAATTGACATATTGATGTTTTAACCTGTAAAAACACATTTCTTAGTTATTGACAACTTTAAGTTAATAGTTTTGCATTATGATAAGACATGTGCGCCTTGGTCCTTTTAAATCAAATTTATGAGTATACTAGCTGAAGTATCCGTGCTTCGCTACGCGTCATAATTAAATTAAAATGTGAAGGTGACAGTGTTAAAACAGGGGATAGGCGAGGTGCTGCGCAGAGGGAGATTAAGGATGGGACATTTTGTCCAACTACACCGCTCGGCGTTGACCGTGTTTTATAGCACAAATTTAGGTTTTACTCGCTAACCGTCGGAGATACCTTTCGGATAGAAAATGTAATTTTAAACCTGGTATATCCCATCAAAAGTTTGCTATTTCTTAGCGTTCTCTTTTTATTTGAAATGGAAATATGAAAGTTTTAAACCAAAGGGTGTAGAGACGGCACTAAAATGGTCACCATCTTTATATAGAGCAAAGTATTGAAATCAAAAGAAACCAATATGTTAACCAGGTAAATCAGCTACTTCCATGTAAAATTCATGTAAATCGGACCAGTGGTACTTGCGTGATTGAGTAATACACAGACACACACCATCTCATTTCTTGCCTCGCTTCGCTCGAGTCATAGTCGTGTCATATTGTTATTCAATGAAATGCAGGTTTAACCCCGTTACCACCCCTTTAGAACCTGAATATACAAAAATCCCTCCTTAGTAGACTTTTTCGACACACAATAAACATATCCCCAAAATATCATTCGTCTAACTTTAATAGTTTGGGTTGGTCGATGAGAGTGAACATCCAAAAATCCTTCCTTAGTGGACGTTTTTCTTCCAGAATTTCACCCCTCCCCATAGGCCCCTTAAATTGGATTTATGAAAAAACGGTCGAACACCTATTTATTTTATTTATTTATTTTTAATCTGATTGATTTCCTCGGAGTTTCAAACTCCTCGCCTATGTCGTTTAAGAGATACACGGTCCGTTAGGAATCTTTCAACCCCCACTTTCATCCCTTTCACCTCATAATATACACTACATTGAAAAACCATTAGACATGTGTCAGCTTATTTTTAATGATTAGTATATATGCCAAGTATCACATCCCCAAATGAAACCACTAGTGAGATATTGTTATTCAATGAAATGCACGTTTACCCCCTTAACACCTATTTAGAACCTGAATATTCAAAACTCTTTCCTTAGTGGACGTTTTCGACATACAACGAACGTATCCCCAAAATTTCATGTTTCTAACTTCAATAAGTTTGGCTGGGCGATGATGAGTGAGTGAGTCAGTCAGGACATTTTCTTTCATTTATTTTTGATAATTTCACCCCTCCCCATGAACCCCTTAAATTGGATTTATGAAAAATCGGTCGAACACATATTTACTTGTATTTTAAGCTGTTTTTCCCGCCGAATTTCAAACTGCTCGCCTACTGTATGTCGTTTAAGAGATACACGCTCCGTTAAGAATCCCTCAACCCCCAATTTTCACCCCTTTCACCTTATAATATACACCACATCGATAAACCCTTAGACATATGTCTGATTATTTTTAATGATTAGTTTATATACCGAATATTACATCCCAAAAGAAACAACTCATGAAATATCGTTATCCAATGAAATGCACGTTTACCCCCTTAACATCTCTTTAAAACCCGAATAAACAAAAATCATTCCTTAGTTGACGTTTTCGACATACAGCGAACATATTCCCAAAATTTCATGTTTCCAACTTTAATAGTTTTCGCTGGGCGTGATGAGTGAATGAGTCTGACAGGGCATTTTCTTTCAATTATTTTTACCACAATTTGACCCCTCCCCATGGGCCTCTTGAATTGGATTGATGAAAAAACGCTTGAACACCTATTAACTTATTAGCCTATTTTCAATTTTGAAAAAAACAAGATGTTCAGTAAAGAACATATAGCCTACTTTCTCCTAAATGTATGAGTATAGTTATAACTCGTTGTTATTATCAAAGAGTATAATAGAACTATTCTTTGTTGAAGACCTTAGAAACGATTTACCTCTACCAAACGCCACGACCTAGATAAAAACTGCTACCATCATTGAAGAAAGAAAGAAAGAAAGATAAGAAGTATATCAAGAATGTTATGGATCTGGAGACATAATCGACCGGACTGGCGGCGTGGCTCAGCGGTAACGTTCTCGCTTGCTGGGCCCTAGGTTGCAGGTTCGTATCCTGGCGCAGTCAGCTGGCATTTGAGGGTGCACAAATGCGAGGGAGCCGTGTCAGTACATTTACTGGCACGTTAAAGATCCCCTTCGGGCCAAAATTCCGGCACCCCGGTGTCTCTAAAAGCAGCAGTAGTTAAAAGGGATGTAAAACCAATAACATTATTATTATTATTACGACCTGCCGTGGGCAACATCCAACTTTGAGTTGAGGCATGTCTTTACACGTCTGGTTGTGCATGGCTTTCACAACCCTAATTGAATTAACAAATCTTTCCATGACCCTACAGAGACGTGTGTATACAAACTATGTGGATATTTTCGATAATATAATCCTAACAGAGCGAGTGCATTCTAGCGGCCAGAATAAGAAACTTTTCAATAAAATCTGGAAGTTACCTTTTTGGCAGCTAGATGTCTCGAGTAAATCTGCTGGCGAATTATGTTTTAATTAAATATATATTTTACACCATAATGTGGACAATATAACGCTTAATAACATTTTCAAGTAACGCAAAATAGGCTGTTACAAACCCTTTAAAATAAAAAGTTAAAATGTATCGTAGTATCAACTTGTCATTCTTCAAATTCGATGCGCATAGAATGATAATGGTATAGTAATCAATGGATCCCCACGTAGACTAGTCGGGACATCTAGTGGTGAAATATCGAACAATATAATCCTAACAGAGCGAGTGCATTCTAGCGGCCAGAAGAAGAAACTTTTCTCTAAAATCTGGAAGTTACCTTTTTGGCAGCTAGATGTCTCGAGTAAATCTGCTGGCGAATTATGTTTTAATTAAATATATATTTTACACCATAATTTGCACAATATAACGCTTAATTTTAAAACATCTGAGTCATTACAAAACAATAAACATATAACATTTCAAGCAAAAAAACTAGCTCTGATCGGGTTTGAACCATAGGAATCTGAGCGACAGGCTATCGCTCTACCACTGAGCTAATTGTGTCAACGAATATCGTTCTATTTAAAATGACTTACATAGAACTTGTTAGCAAATAATGATTTATACTAAACGATTTCATCACTGGAGTATATTATTTATATATAAAGCATTTCATACAAAGTTTATTTATTTTTTATCAGTACGCTATATTGCATTCAATACTCAAATTAGTGAAATATAAGTCAGGCACAAGATATCCGCTGCCATCTTGTCTTATTAATGAATCAGCTGAGCTTTTTAAAATCACGTCTGCACTATAGTATTACAAAATAAACTTTTAATTTCGTACGTGCCTCTTCCTTTAGAACAGTTAAAACGATTCTCGGCTCGATAATCGGAACTGGTGGGTCCCATGATATGGATTATAAAGTTTGCATAATTCGCACGGCCGCCATCCTGAAATGGTATGGCGGACGACCTTGTAGTTTGGTCACAAGACGCATCCTATACGAAGGTATGTTGTTACCAAATTTGGTAGAGATTGGATGATTTGGTTAGTCGTTATTTGATTTTACGTTTTGAACGTTTGAGTGGCCGCCATTCAGTTTTAGTAAAGATGGCGGCGATATAAAACATGACACTGAGGTGTCCTTTGCTAGTGCTACCTTTGTACCAAATTTCGTTCAATTCGCATTCACCGTGTTCGAATTGACAGACATTCAGAGTACACACACTCACACACACACACAGACTCACACACACACATACACACACACAGACTCACACACACACATACACACACACAGACAGACACACTTTTTTCGCCCTGTGTTGATCTCATAAGTCTACTTTCATTTTTTGCAAAAATCGAAAGTAGGCTAAAAATAGGCTTATGAGATCACCTTTTGTCCGTGTGTGTGTGCGTGTGTGTGTGTGTGAGGTGTGTGTGTGTGTCCCCCTAATAAAATCTAAACGGCTGGAGCGATTTCAATGAAGCACGGTATGTTCATGGCGCTATTCCCGGCGACCTCGACCGTGCCCTTCAAACTTTGTTACGTCTCACCAATCCAACATGGCGGCTGTGCGAAATATTTCACTAGAATTCAATATCTCCGAAACTATTACCGATATCGCACTGAAATTGTGTACGGTGATAAAGGGCATTACTAGAAGTTCACCTATGAGACTTTCAAAAACCTGGTGACTACAAAACCAACATGGCGGCCAAGCGAATTTGAGACTTTTAAATAGACTTTTCTCGCGATTTAACTACCCAAACGTAATGAAACTGGGTACAGCAATTGTTTATACACATTGTAAAGCACTGGAGTCTAATTTAGTTCAATTGTTTACATAACCTCAAAATGGCGGCTGTGCGAAATATTTCACTGATATTCTATATCTCCGAAACTATTACAGATATCACCCTGCAATTTTGTACGGTGATAAAGCGCACTGATACAAGTTTATCTATGTATATTTCATTAACCTGTTAAGTACAAAACGAACATGGCGACCAAGCGAATTTGAAATATTTTAATAGATTTTTCTCGTGATTTAACTCTCTGAGCGCAGTGAAATGTGGTACAGTAAATGATTTTGCAGATTGTAATGCACAGCCATCTAATTTAATTCAATTGTTTACATAACCTCAAGATGGCGGCTGTGCGAAATTTTAAAATTATGTTTTTCTTTCTTGTGTCGTAATCATGCAATCGAAGTGAAAGTTTGAATAATGAACCTAGGCAATAATTGTCCTTGAATGGTACATAACTCTATGGCCTATACATATAACAATCCTAAATGGCGAGCTTCCGAAATATTTCGACGGTTCTCAATATCTGTGAATCTTTTACAGCAACCAAACAGATTTTTTTTAATGTTCATAGAGACTATGAACATATGTTCACCTATAGGACTTTGAGTAACCTGGAGAGCACAAATCCAACATGGCGGCGACGCGAAGTATAAATATTTAAATGGACATTTCTCGCGAATTAACTATCCGAGTGCCGTGAAACGTTGCACGTTAAATGCTTATACAAATGTTGATCCACTGGCATCTAATTTATATCAATTGTTTGCATAATGACAAGATGGCTGCTGTGCGTAATTTTAAATTCTCGTTTTTACTTCTTGTGTTCTAATCATGCGATTGAAGTTTGAATACCACGCGTACACAATAATCTTAATGTAATAGTACAAAAATAAAAATCCAACCTGGCGACCATCTGAAATATTTAGACGGTTCTCAATATCTACGAATCTGTTACAGCAATTAAACTGAAATTTTGTATGTTGATATAGGCAATTAACATGAGCAGGATATATGAAAATTGGCTGTATAGTTGTTCACGGAACTACTTGTTTTTTAAGCTGTCTTTTACCCCTGAGTTTGATGAGTGAGTGAATTCGTCAGTCAGTTAGGACATTTTCACTCCTTTCTTCCCCCAGAATTTCACCCCACCCCATGGGCCCCTTAAATTAATTTATGTAAAAACGGTGGAACACCGATTTACTTATTTTTTTAGCTGATTTATTCCCGCTGAGTTTTAAATTTCTCGCCTATGTCGTTTAAGAGATAGGCCTACACGCTCCGTTAGGAATCCTTCAACCCCCACTTTTAAGCCCTTTCACCTCATAATAATACACCACATCGAAAAACCCTTAGACACATGTCTGCTTATTTTTAATGATTAGTTTATATCCCGAGTATCACATCTACAAATGAAACCACTCGTGAGATATTGTTATTCAATGAAATGCGGGTTTAACCCCCTTAAGACCCCTTTAGAACCTGAATATCCAAAATCCTCCCTTAGTGTACGGTTTTGACATACAACGAACATATCCCCAAAATGCCATGTTTCCAACTTCAATGTTTTTGGCTGGGCGATGATGAGTGAGTGAATGAGTCAGGACATTTTCTTTCATTTTTTTCTTCAGAATTTCACCCCTCCCGATGAAACCCTTCAATTCGATTGACCAAAAAATCCTGTCGAACAGCTATTTACTTACTTTAAAGCAGTTTTCCCCCTGAGTTTGATGAGTGAGTCAGTCAGTCAGTCAGTTAGGACACTCTCTTTCCAGGTCCCCCCCTCCCCCAGAATTTCACCCCTCCCCATGGTCCCCTTATATTGGATTTATGAAAAAAAACGGTCAAACATATATTTACTTATTTTTAAGCTGATTATATTCCGTTGAGTTTCAAACTCCTCGCCTATGTCGTTTAAGAGATACACGCTCCGTTAGGAATCTTTCAATCCCTAGTTTTCTCCCCTTTCACCTCATAATATACACCACAACGAAAAACCCTTAGACACGTGTCTTCTTACTTTATAATGATGAGTTTATATGCCGTGTATCACATCCTCCAATGAAACCAATCGGGAGATATTGTTATTCAAGGAAATGCAGGTTTAACCCCCTTAAGACCCCTTTAGAACCTGAATATCCGAAAATCCTCCCTTAGTAGACGGTTTTGACGAACAATGAACATATCCCCAACCTGTCATGTTTCTAACTTCAATAATTTTGGCTGGGCGATGATGAGTGAGTGAGTGAGTGAGTGAGTCAGGGCATATTCTTTCAATTTTCTTTTTTCAGAATTTCACCCCTCCCCATGATCCCCTTAAATTTGATTTATGAAAAAAAAACTGTCGAACAGCTATTTACTTACTTTAAAGCAGTTTTCCTGAGTTTGATGAGTGAGTCAGTCAGTCAGTCAATCAGTTAGGACACGTTCTTTCCTGTTTCCCCCACCAGAATTTCACCCCTCCCCATGGGCCCCTTAAATTGGATTTATGAAAAAACGGTCAAACACATTTACTTATTTTTTATGCTTATTTTTTCCGCTGAGTTTCAAACTCCTCGTCTATGTCGTTTAAGAGATACACGCTCCGTTAGGAATCTTTCAATCCCCACTCTTCACCCCTTTCACCTCATAATATACACCACATCGAAAAACCCTCAGACCCGTGTCTTCTTATTTTTAATGATGAGTGTATATGCCGAGTATCACATCCCCCAATGAAACCAATCGGGAAATATTGCTATTCAATGAAATGCAGGTCTACCCCCTTAACACCCCTTTAGAACCTGAATAAGCAAAAATCCTCTCTTAATGGGCATTTGCGTCCCTTGAGGAAGCTGCATACCAAATTTCATTCCAATCCGTTCGGTGGTTTCTGAGATTTCATGATAAATGAATGAGTGAGTGGTATTTGACAAATATATAGTAGAAGATGGTGTCAAGTCATTCTTATGCTAAACTCGGTTGACAGTGCTGTGTGAGTAGTTGAGTAACTAACGGGATTTCAAGTAAAGATCCTCATTTTCTATACCGGTAGTGTAGAGCGCAAATGGCATCCAGTCCGCCGTGTCTCGACTTGAGCTATGTTGCCATGGAAACTTTCTGCCTTGCTATTCCTTCATGAGTATATTTTATGATTTGATTAGCCTGTGCTTGAGTGAAAAAGGGCCGAAATCAGAAGAATGGGAAAGACTATCGAAAATTCATGTAGCCAGCGGTTCCTTCTGGGTCCTAAACTATGTGTATGCAAAATTTGGTTTAGATTGGTGGAACGGTATAGATTTGTATACGGAACAGATCCACATACATACATACATACATACATACATACATACATACAGACATTCACTTTTATATATAAGATTTATGCTTGAACGATGTAAAAACCATACATTTCCGTAAAAGAAAAAGAATTGAACTTTCGTCTGGAAACAAAATATAAGTAAAGATTCCATGCAACGTCGCCATTTCAAACGCATATGAAAACATTAAGGAAACTGAAAGTAATTGGGTACGAATAAACGCTTCTTCAATGGTACATAACGTGAAAGAAATTTGAAATCCTTTCCAGTTGGTCAGCACGGTTGTATCCAATTGCAAAGTGTTACTGCTTATTATTAAAAAAATACATGACATTAATAAATTCACTAGGCTATAATCCCTTGGGTTACAAGTTTCGATCGTCAAGCGATCATCATCAGATCTCTTACACTCAGGCTTTTAAATCAATACTACGTGTGTATGTGAAGATATTTACAATACGGTGTAGCCTATACAATTTTAGTTACAGAAGTTTCCTTTAAACTTGAGTAACTTTTCAAGATTTATTACTTTTATGTGATGATATTGTTGGTGGCTATTGACCTTCAAGCTTACTTGTTTAGTGTGATAATCTGTAATGGTTATTAAACGTTCAGGTTGGTACTACTGTATTTCTATTTGGAAGTGGATTAATGAACTTAGCCGGTTATTTTGTTGATGTAGTATTCGTTCTTGAGTCAGCTTCTGTCACTGTTCACTTGCACTGTAGGCCTACTAACCATTATTGTTCAATTCTTCTGTTAGAAGCAGATTAGAATATGCATCCAGCATCTGGAATTCCTGGTTCTTGAACCACATTACTGAAATTGAAATGATTCAGAATAATGTCCTATGATATCTGCATTATATGAAGATAATGCTGTTTGCAGACGATGTTGTGATCTGGGGTGAGGATGAGATGGAGATACAGGAACAGTTAGACGTAATAAATGAATTGAGCAATGGGGATTGAAGATAAATGTGGAGAAGAGTGAAACAGTGGTGATGAGTAGAGGTAAGAAAGAAGGAAAAGGAGTACTCAAAGTCGGAGTTGGCAGTGGTGAAACACTTCCAATACTTGGGAAGTGAAATGACTGAAGATGGGAGACAAGATTTGGAAATTAGCAGAAGAATACAACTCGGGAGAGCTTTCTACCAACAGGTTAGGGGGCTAGTACGGAACAAGGATATACCAATTAAGGCTAAAGAAGTTATGAGCTAAGCATATTATGTTCCTATAATGACATATGCAGCAGAAACTTGGATAATGACTAAGAGGGATGTTATGGAATTATGTAACGAAATGTACATTGTGTTTCTTTTTATTAAGCATAGGCCTGTTATGAACACAATAAATCCAAATGAATAAGTAAACATGTACAGACAGCTGAGATGAGATTCCTGAGAAGTATGGTCCAGAAAACGAGGAGAGACAGAGTGAGAAATGAAGATATACGGAGAGAAATGGGAGTACAGAAACTAAATTACAAACTGGAGCAAAACAGATTGAGATGGTTTGGACATGTCAAATGGATGAATTAAGTAAGGCTACCAAGACGAGCACTGGAACGACGGATGACAGGGAAGAGAGGACGAGGAAGACCAAGAATGCGTTGGATGAACTCGGTGAAGAATAGCATTAGAAAACGGAACCTGGATTGGAAAACCGTGTCGGAAGAGGAATGGTGGAACGACAGAACAGAGTGGAGAGGAACCATATTTGCCCCCGTCCAGTGTCAGCTGGAAAAGGGGAAATGAAGATGATGATGATGATGATCTGCATTATAAAATCACGGGTATTGATCCGAAATATGATAGCTGTGAAAAACTCCTAAATTACTTGAATTATTATAAATCTCAGGGTTGGAGATGAAAAATTGCAATTGTTGTTTTTGTCTCCAAAGAATTCAGCAACATTTTGTATAGACCGTATTTAATATCACAGTTTAATTTCCGTGTCCCACCTCCCTCAAGTCGACCTAAGTTCATTACATTTTACTTCCCAAGAACTAGAACTGAACAGCATAAACATTACTCAATAATAAGTGGCACTCTTTTATACAATGAACATTCAATAGCAAACAACCTTGACTTATTCAGTTACACATATAGATCCTTTGTTTCAGCCTGCTGTGCGATCACATGAACTCGTCGTACGTTCCACCTGCCAATTTCCTGCACAGAATTATTTTATTTTCGTAGCCTATTTAGTCGTAGAAATAATTTAGATAACAATCTCAAAATTATGCTTGTCAATACATTATAATGTTATGGAATTATGTAACGAAATGTACATTGTGTTTCTTTTTATTAAGCATAGGCCTGTTATGAACACAATAAATCCAATTAAATAAGTAAACAAGTTTAACATAATTTATGTAGCTAAACTGTATACTGCATATTGTAAAATATCTTCATATACATACTCGAAGATATTGATTTAAAAGCCTGAGTGTGGGGGACCTGATGATGCTCGCACGACGATCGAAACTAGTAATCCAGCATTTATAGTGAATGTGTTAATCTCATGTAATATTTTTCAGGTATAGGACATAACACCCACCACAATTAGGGTACAAACATGTTGACCGACTGAATTGAAAGTCAAATTTCGTTTTCTAAGACAACACTGAAGCATGGTTTCCAACGCTGTACCTTTTTGTGCTGACCGTATCCATGGGCATTCGTTGTGTTCCGAATGTCATTACATACCCAAAAGACTACAGACGCTTTCTTATAAACACAGCCATAAATGACATCTTAAGTCCGCCTCGTTGCGTAGTGGCTGGCGTTCTTGGCTGTCACCACGGAGACCCTGGTTCGATTCCCGGTTCTGCCAAAAAAATTAATTCTGATCTGAGGGCTGGAAAGGGGTACATTCAGCCTCGCAAGGCAAAACTGAGAAGAGGTGGGTTCGATTCCAACCTCTGCCACCCAGGAAGTGTTTTTGCGTGGTTTCCCCCATTCTACTCCAGGCAAATGCCAGATGGTACCTAACTTAAGGCCACGGCCGCTTTCTTCCCGAATGTTACCTTAATTACAAATACATAAACTAGTACAGACATCACAGTGACACAGATTATCTGGCAAAGGTTATTGGAAATTCATCGGCATACTAAGTGCTGGTAAAATGTCGTTGGTCAGAATTTTGTTACAAATAAGTTACTCCCAGGGGCATTTTTAAAGGGGAATCAGAGGTGGTAGGCCAGTTAGGCCAGAGGTTTGAGGCGACCTGTATAAAACCAACTGTGTTTTCACATGATTCCTAGTTTGTTTGAGGACTGGAGTGCTTTTGCTGGAGTACACAGGTATTGCATTGGACAGCACAATCAATAGCGCCATCCTCCAGAGACCTTCTCCAGTTGCGTCTCCAAATCAAATTTCAATGAGTGCAGCTGCAACATTTCTCTTCGAGGACACGGGGTCACTAAGTTATATAAACACCGTATTCTGTCGAATTCCCACTGTAGGTCAACTAAGTTCGGAAAAAAGGAAATGTGTGTCGAAAATATGGTACGCTGTTTACTTGCATCACAGTCATCAGATACATTCTGTGATAAATAGCTTCATCGTAGAATACACGCCGTCCTATCAAACACAAGTAGGTTCAATTCTCGGACAAGAAAGTCCTATTATTTGAAAGATAGAAAATATCCATGCCACTCCAAATCATATGATGTTGGCTTGTAACAAAATCTCTCATATCACTTTTGGTGAATACAAGAAAACATAATTTAATTTCTGACAACCAAGGACCGGTTTTGATATTAAATTGAAGTTCTAGTGAAACGTCGACAATTAAGACTAAAAATAGTTATAATGTTATTGTTAATACGTCCCTTCTAACTACTGTGGATTTTAGAGACGCCAGGGTGCCGGAATATTACCCCGAAGGGGATCTTTCTCAAGCCAGTCTAACTACTGACATGGCTCCCTCGAATTTGCGCACCCTAAAATGCCAGGTGACTGCGCCAGGATTCGATCCTGCAACGTTGGACACAGCAAGCGAGAACGTTGCCTCTGAGCCACGCACCCAGTCAGGAGCATATATAAATGATGCATCCAACTCAAGAGATATTATTATTAATGTTATTGTGTCATACTAGCCCATGTTGCTGGGAATGAGATATTCTCTGAATGTATCAGAATTACGTAAATACGGTGAATAGCGTTATCCACATAAAATGTCTCTCTCAAATATTCTGATTCTTTGCAGGTATTTACATTCCATTTTTCACGTTTACAGGTGGCTATAGGGGACTCATGAAACAAAATTCGGATATATCCTGTGTTATTAGCCTACTTTCGATTTTTGCAAAAAATGAAAGTAGACTTATGAGATCAACACAGGGCCAAAAATGGTGTGTCTGTATGTGTGTCTGTGTGTCTGTGTCTGTGTGTGTGTGTGTGTGGTAGTGTGTGCACTCTGAATGTCTGCCCCCCTATCAATTCAAACACGGTGAAACTGAATTGAACGAAATTCGGTACAGAGGTAGCACTGGCAAAGGGCACCTCAGTGTCATGTTTTATGTTGCCGCCATCTTTACCAAAACTTAAGCGGCCTCTCAAATTGTCAAACTTAATAATGCATTATGACCGAAATAATTGTCGGATCTTGACGAAATTTGGTAGCAACATACCTTCATATGGAACGCGTCTTGTGCCCAAACTACGAGGTCATAAATCGTACCATTTCAGGATGGCGGCCGTGTGAATTATGCAAACTTTATAATCCATAACATGGGACCCACCATTCCGATTATCAAACCAAGAATCGTTTAATCTGTTCTAAACGACGTGGCCCGTTTGAAATTAAAAGTTCATATTCTAATATTATATTCTAGAAGTGACTTTAAAATGCCGAGTCGTCTCGGTTATTTGACAAGATGGCAGCTGATCTCTCGTTCTGACCTATATTTTAATAATTTCAGGATGGTGCATGCATTATATCCTAGTGATAAAATTATATGAACTTATTATGAAATTAACTCGGTTTGAAATATACTCCAGTGAAGAAATCGTTTAGTCCAAATCATTATTTGCTAAAAAGTTGTATTTAAATTGGTTCCTAACGCTTAATTAATGTGTACACGATTGGCTGAGTGGTTAGGGCTTTGGCCTTTCATCAGTCTGGCCGGGTACAAATCCTATCAGAGTTGAATTTTTTTGCTTGAATATTTTTATATTTATTGTTTTTTGAGCACTGAGACGTTATAAAATAAAGCATTATATGGTGCATTCTGCAATGGAAAATATATATTTAATTAAAACAACATTCTCTACCGGAGTGACATCTAATAGTAATTAGTTGAACTATGTAGGAGCTAACCACAGCCTTCTAGATGCGAGCTGTGCTCTATACCGGCCAGTTAGTGAACCCATGCCTACAGTATAATTAAAACGTTTCTTATTGTTGCTGATAGAGCGCACACATCCCCAAGATTAGGCGCGATTACCACGGCCAACGAGAATGACTGGCCCTGGTGCGTTTTCATGACGTCAGCAATGTAGTTCTGTTGCACCACTTCCTGTAGGGTTATGTATGATGGACACATAAACCGTATTACTGTTAAGTAAACTGTATTGTCTACAAGATGCTGAAAATCACAGAATTAGAACATCGTACTTAACCCATATCATATCAGAAAACATGTTGTAAGAAGCATTGACCCAACATAACCATGGCTTCTGACAAAACATACATAGTAATTACAACTCAAGTCTTACGTTGATCAATCTTATGAAGTCCAATACTGCACCACAATGTATTTGTTTATCCATTAGTCTACTCTATGTACAACCAGTAGACCATTTATCTTTAATCGTTGTAGTTGTTCACAAGAAAATACTTTTCAGGAGAATATACGAAACACACATAACGAATGTTATCTTTCCCTGGGGGCTGCTTGTTAATTATGTTGAATTACTTGACGGTTACAAAGTGTTCAGGAAGGTTATAAAAAGCTATGAATGACGCCGGACAATATATGCATGTAGGCTATAAGTCGTATAATTGAACGATATACCGTACATAAATGTATCAAACGTTTTTATAATTGAAATATATTCACGAACATAATTATCTATGGTCTTCGTTTTACTGCCGGTGTGGTAACTAGTCATCTTGTCTACATCATTGAACCTGTATAAACGTTGGTATTCATTTATCATTTGTTTTCATAGAAGGTATTGATACAAGTCGTTAGTCTGTGGCGAGTGTGTTCTGCAGATCTCTTCTATAAGCGTATTAATTTATGTTCCGCCCCTTGAAACAACAATAAGTTAATGATATATATACTGTGCTGCAAGATTATTTGATCTAACTATACTCATGTGTACATAATTTAACTCACAACGAAGGTCACAGACTCTACAACTCAACTTACTGTAGCCTACTCGTTGCAGCAATTACAAACACAACGGACCCTTGAATCCTACTGTAGTTCGCGTGGATTTTTGTAACGAGTAACTTCAACAGACGTAATTTTGCAAACCTATACAGTATTATATATCGTGTTTGAAAACACACGGAACATCTAAACTGCGTCCATTTTATGAAGATTAATATAACATATTGCATTTCTGCTGCTTTTGAATTGCTCTCGACTTAAACGTACAATCACCATCAAGCAGTACATTGCCTACGTCTCAGAAGGGTTTGGTTTACGCACCATGGCCTGTCTTTCTCGTTAGCCGTGCGCGAATACAAATTAGCTGTGTAATAGGTACCGGTATATTAAATATGTTTCTCCCTGTGATACGTTTAGAGCAACGAAGTTTCAATTAATGTAAGTCGTCTGTGTTAATATACCAAATACCTACGTTGTTTGGAGTGTTTGCTGATGAAATTGCAAAATGCTGGCGTAAATTATAAACTATGGTTTGAACGCCACTCCTCAAATCCAGTGTGCCAATTTGCACTTCGAATTGGAAGAAATTAGGAGGTGATAAAGACAAAGAGTTATAACTGTACCCATATTTTTAGGAGAAAGTAGGCTATATGTTCTTTCCTGAACATCTTGTTTTTAGTTATTGTGATAATGATACCAACTTTATTTACGCGTAAAATTCAGAAGTCTCTTTGCTCTATTTTTCCAAAAGTGAAGGTCTGGTTTTCAAAATATTTACAACGCTAAATGAACATAGCTAAAACTGACGTACTTGTGTCTGAAATTAATACATATCTATTAAAACTTTAGTTGTGATAGTTATCTCAGAAATTAATATATTTTTTATGAAAACGGAATGTATTCACAATGGTTCAAGAGACACTGGAGAGGTACATCTTGTGTGGTTAACCATTTATATTCACTTTGGCATTTAATTTCGCGCACACACTGTATCTTATTACAAATACGTTTCTTCCGCTGAGGAAATTTGAAATACGAATATTGGATGAATTGACCAACATCCATTTAGGAAGCGATCAAACATGAAGTGGTCGCTATAGTGGTAAGAATACACTAGAATGTGGAGTCTCTTAAAGCAGTGCAAAACAAAACTTTACATTCATTAACACACTTGAATTTCAATGAGAACTTAACTTTTTCCAACATTAGCTGCATATTACTCTCATACTACTCAATGGATTTCCGACAAATGTAAACAGTTGGGCTGAGTGGCCCAGCCGATAAGCGTTGGCCTCCAAAGCCAAATATGTGGGTTTTATATCGGCTCAGTTTGATGGCATTTAAAGGTATTTAAGATGACAATTTTGATGATGTCACGGATTCACTGGCGTGTATGTTTGACTGTACAGTCCTCTGCGTTATTAAACCTATGCTCTCTATTAGTATTCTGCTGCCACAGAAGATATAACATTGTACTGGTGACTAAGTTGCATATGATTCGTTCCTTCTGTTGAAGGGTGCTTATAACGGGTTTTGTCCCAATCAGAAAGCAGCATATAATATAATGTACATAGTGCTTCTAATCTAGCTTGTCACCAAATGAAACCGTGAATGTCCCTACTCATAGCAGTCTTTCTACTCAAGGGGTTCTTAATCACATTACATACAGTGGAGCCCTTTGAGGAACGAACCAGCCAACGGGAGGATAACTTATCAGAGAGGATGTTGAAGTGTAAGGCGTTCCCGCAAGGCAGTGCTTACTTTCCCTTACCTCTCCACGGCTTGTCTCGCGCCTCGAGTGGACCTTGTCTCTGTATTCTCTCCAGCGGGCTCAGCTCGATCCATCAAATTGTTCCTTATCGTTGATCCTATAGGAACTGTTATCGAAAAAACGAATTCCTAAACACCATTTCGCGCACCATTTCTTCTACATGTTACCCCCTCTTGAGTGCGATACAGAATGTCCTTGTTGACTTTTCACTTATCCCTACCTTTTCAAAGTTCTAGATTCATGGTAGCTCAACAACTAAGGCTTTAGTTAGCAACTACGAGGACCAGATACGATTCTCAGTAGTGTGAAGGATTTTAGAATTATCCACTACGGTACCTTTCAACTGCCACTTAGTTCACTCAGCCAGCTGTAAACATTCGTAGCCAATCGGAAGGTCTTAACGTATCGGAAGATTCCCTATGGAGGTAACGGCCGGTCGAGGCGCTGTGCTGGGCCCACAATGTACACTAGAGTTACCTGTATACCAGAATGGAAGAGGAGTAACACCACGAGGATGTTCATTGTTAGTATTTAGGCAATACAGAATATTTTTGAAATGTTTCATAATTTTCAACTGGTGCTCATTAAGACAGAACCGCTGACATCTAATTGCACACACACCCAACCAAGTACACTGGCTACATGACCACGATGTCGCAAAGCCCCTAAAATGAATCAACAAAAACAGCATCTAATGCTCTTCGTTGTACAATCATGACTTAAAATGTCTTTTAAAATGCAAGCAAGGTGCAGAAAATCGTCAACTTTGCTTGAGCAGATCAAATGATAATTTAAAATCACAACCTTAGAATAATAAAACATGGGATGGATATTAAACACGTGTAGATGTAATATCTCTAAAGGATAATATTCTCTTAAATAAACGTGGAGGAGCCATGCACAAACAATTTAGCTGAAAAAATGAATAGCAGGCGAGAGATAAAGTTAGCAGAAGCATCTCGTTAAAGTTTTCTGCCTGAGTGGACAACACATTGTAATGTTTTAATATCTCGCATGGGCTGTTTTAACATCATTATTTATTTTCATTAAATTAAAACTTAAAAGAATACTGTAAATAAATTGCGACTTAAAATGCGAGCACTTTTCCTACCCAAAGTACCGGGTCATCATTTTATTTCCCGCATGTACGCGCCGCTAGGCCGGTGAAGGTGGCCTTGGCGTTCTCCCCGCAATGAACACGTGCGCTGCGATCAGCAATGTTGCAATAAGCTGTCAGTATCTCCGGCGTATTCAAGCTTGTGAAGTGCTAGTTGATTTGACCTAACATACATTGCAGTATCGGGGGCAATTTTACAGTTTATGTGTTGCCTTAAAGTGATGATTTCTATACAACAACGTGTATTCATTGTGCTTTGTTATGCGAAGTGATGTTTTCTATAGAACAACGTGTATTCATTGTGCTTTCTTATGCGAAGTATTCTTCTGTTAGAGAGTGCCGTTTTCGATTCATATGCAAACAATCCTCACAAGTGAGGAGTTAAAAGAAAATATTCGCCAAGTTATAACGAACGTCACCCAGGAAGAAATTCGCCGTGTGTCTAGAAACTTGCTTACGAGGTGCCAGGCATGCTTGCGAGCTGACGAACAACACTTTGAACATTTCTTGTAAAACCAGGTAAGTTTGTAGATTAATATTTTCATTAGAAATTGCTATTAAATGACTGTAAGTTGACGCGAAGTAGTGGGGAGAAGTCGCGCACTTTTTACCGGCCAGCGAGCGGGTGTCAGCGCGAGAGCTTGCCGCGCCGTGATCGGTATCGGATGCGAGACTTAAATTGATGACCCTGTATGTCACGTTGACAGGTACAGTCGAATGGAAGGGATATGACTCAGCTCTCGTCATCGTTCTCCTCTCCATGGTGACATGTGCTCCTGTTAGGCTTACCAGTGCTGAACTAGTAGTACACACCGTACTCCATCACCACTGTGTCCCCCCTGTCTCGTCCCGAAAGGAGACAGCGTTATTCGGTGATTTAAACATCTATCCAGATTATTATGTAACTCACCTCTACAATGTCCTGAAATAGCTGGAATTTCACAAGGCAACTGGGTCATGTACTCTCAATTTCGTAAAGAATTACAAGTTTTGTCTATTAAGTATTTTATATTATTCATTATGTATACAATAGGCCTATGTACGTTCTTTAAAATATCACTACAAGTACCTCAAATTTTCATTTGAGATCTGTAAAGCTGTTCCAAAAATGGAGCATGAAGCACTTTTAACTTCCCACACACAGAAATGCTACACCCTCTTCTGATTCTACGCTCTGTTTGACTCTTTGGTCTACGTGGTGTTGCGGTAACGTTCTTGCCTACTGTACGCAAGGTTGCAGAATCAACTATTGGTGTAGGGGCTAGGGAGCCGTGTCAGTAGACTTACTGGTAAGTTTAAGATCCGCTTCGGGGCAAACTTCCGGCAGCCTGGCGTCTCTAAATGCCGCGGTAATTAAAAGGGATGTAAACCAATATTATTATTATTCTTTCTTCGATTCGGCCAACTAGGGACCACGTCAGTTCAACTGTCTCTCGTTCCTAGCTCTAACTACCGCCCAGTGTTCCCGCTTTCGTCTCTGGTGTTGTTCTTTTCTCTCTTGGGACCACGCCTTCCCTGTCTTCAGCTTCGGCTTTTCCTGGAAACCTTTGTGTGTACGTAGTTTTTCCTGAAGTGGAACACGCTCCTGGATATCTTTAGGGGAAATTTCCATTTCACGTAGAAATTTCTCAACTTCCGTAAACCATGCCCCTTTGGTTTTCTTATCTTGAAAGTACGTCAATATCCGTTTTGATATCCTGCCTGGGCCCATTCGTGTCACGTGGCTATAAAAGGCAATCCTTCTTTTTCGAATCGTGTGACTGATCTTCTCCATGTGCTTGTACAATTCATGGTTGTGATGCCTTCTGTACTCGCTGTTTTCTTTTATGGGACCCAGGATTTTCCTCAAAATCTTCCTTTCTTTAGCCTCTAGTTTTTCCATTAGATCTTTCTTGTTTATTATTAGAGTCTCAGCCACATACAGAGCCTCTGGTCGAATAACAGTGCAGTATTGTCTAATTTTGGCGTTTAAGGATATCGATCTCTTATTGTAGATGTCTTTAGTCAGGTTGTATGCCATTTCCATTTTATTAATGCGTGACATGAAGGCTTCCTTCTCTGATAGGTTAGGCTCTATCCATTCACCGAGGTATTTAAACTTTTCTGCCTTCTGAACTTTTCCTAGTCCGACCTCCAGTTTCCTGGGCGATGATTTTATATTTGTCATGAATTGTGTCTTCTCAAATGAGATTTGAAGCCCAGCCTTCAGTGCTTGATTTTTCAGCTGGTTAAGTTGTTCATCTGCCATATCAATGGAATCTGAAAAGATCACTAGATCATCTGCAAAGGCTAGACAGTCGATTGTAAGATTCATATACTTGTACCCTAGCCTTAACTCTTTTTGTACCCTTGAATTTTTCATTTCCTTCCGCCATTCTCGGATGATCTTTTCGAAAACACAAGTGAAGAGAAGCGGTGATAGCCCGTCTCCTTGCCTTACTCCTGTCCTGATTTCAAAGGCATCAGACATCTCATCTCTGAACTTCACTTTGGAGGTGATGTTGGTCAGGGTTTGCTGGATAATTGATTGTGTCTTGTTATCTAAGCCAAACTCTTCGAGGATTTGCAATAGGGTGGTTCGATCAATTGAGTCGTACGCTTTCCTAAAATCAACAAAGGTCATCACGAATTCCCTGTTCCTGAGTTTCAGATATGAAAGGATGGACTTCAGATTCATAATCTGCTCAGCACATGATCGTCCCTTTCTGAAACCCCCTTGGTATTCCCCCAGTTGTGGATTGATTTGTTGCTCCGCCTTATTCTGTAGAGCTTTTGAGAGGATCTTGTAAGTTATTGATAGAAGAGAGATGCCACGGTAATTGTTCACATCGGTTTACTCCCCTTTCTCATGTAGTGGATGAATTACGGCAGAGGTCCATCCACTTGGGAGTTTATCGCTCTCCCAGATCTCTTGAATAATTGCAACAAGCTTGTCGACTGCCTTTTCCCCTGCATGTTTCCACAGTTCAGCAATTATCAAAGCTTCACCCGGCGCCTTGTTGTCCTTCAGCTCTTGGATGATCTTCGTGATTTTAGCCTTCGTAGGGGCTAGCTCTACCCGGCATTCGTTGCAATGCCAAAGACGTTGTAACTTTCTTTGTTGAATTGGTTTTGGATACACAATATGTTTTTCTCTTTCCGTTAGCAGCCTCCAAACAATTGTAGAATGGATTTACTACCTCAGAAACATTCGCGTTAGCGTGTTCAACAACTCACCAAAGTTTCATCGCAATCGGATGAATGGTATATGAACGCATACGGGACTTTGTTTAAACGATTCGCGCGCCTTCACCCATTTGTTCAATGTACTGTGCGCTACCTATTGTAACACGGATTTACTAAGTCAGAAATCTTTGCAGGAGTGTAGGCAACAACTCACCAACGTTTAATCGCAATCGTATGAATGGTTCATGAACGCATACGGGAAATAAATCGCGCGCTGTCACTCATTTGTTGAATCAACTCGTGCGCTACCTATTGTCACATGGATTTACTAAGTCAGAAGCCTTCGCAGGAGTATACACAATTGCAATCGAATGAATGGTATATAAACGCATAGGCCCTACAGGGGATTTTTGAAACTATTCGCACGCTGTCACTCATTTGTTGAATCTAATCGTGCGCTAAAAACTGTGAAATGGATTTACCAAGTCAGAAACCTTACTGAGAGTGTAATCAATAACTCATTTATGTTTCATCGCAATCGGATGAATGGTATATGAAAGCACACCGGATTTTGTTGAAACGATTCGCGTACCGTCACTCATTTGTTAAAACTGCTTGTGCGTTACCTGTTGCGAAATGGAATTCGAAAGTCAGAATCATTCGCAGGAGTCTACACAACAAGTCACCAAAGTTTCATCGCAATCGGATGAATGGTATATGAACGCATATTGGACTTCGTTAAAACTATTCGCGCGTCGTATCTCATATTGAATCTACTCGTGCACCACATATTGCAATCTGGTGGATTTACTATTTCATAAATATTTGCTGGAGTCTACACAACTACTCACCAAAGTTCAATCGCCATCGGATGAATGGGATATGAACGCATATAGGGCTTTGTGAAAACTATTCGCGTGCCGTAACTCATTTGTTAAATATACTAGTGCGCTACCGATTGTAATATGGATTTAATAAGTCAGAAACCTTTGCACGAGTGTACATAACAACTCATCAAAGTTTCTTCGCAATCGAATGAGTGGCATGTGAACGCATACGAGACTTCGTTGAAACAATTCACGCGCCGTTACTCATTTGTCGTATTTAATTGTGCGCTACCTAATAACATGGATTTACTAAATCTTAATCCTTTGCAGGAGGGTAAAAATACTCACCAAAGTTTCATCGTAATCGGATGAATGGTATATGAACGCATACGGGGGTTTGTTGAAACGAATCACGCGCCATCACTCATTTGTTGAATCTACCCGTGACCGACGTATTCTAAAATGGATTTACTAAGTCAGAAAACGTTGCAGGAGAGTACACAACAACTCACCAAAGTTTCATCGCAATCATATGAATGGTTTATGATCGCATACGGGATTTTGTTGAAACGATTCGCGCGCTGTCTCTCATTTATTGAATCTACTCGTGCGATACCTATTGTAAAATGGATTTACTAAGTCAAGAACCTTCGCAGGGGTGTACACAACAACTCACCAAAATTTCGTCGCAATCGGATGAATGGCATACGGACGCATGTGGGACTTTGTTCAAACGAATCACGGACCATTATGTTGAAGCTACTCGCGTGCTATCTTTTGTAAGTTGGATTTACTGTGCCCTTGACCATCCGGAGAGTGTGCACAACAACTCACCAAAATTTGATCGCAATCGGATGAATGGGAGATTATATGAACGCATCGTCAACACTCATTAATTTCTTGAAGCTACTCGCGCGCTATCTATTGTAAATTGGATTTGCTACGCCTATAACCATCTCGGGAATGTGGACAATAAATCACCAACATTTTGTCACAATTGGATGAATGTTATAAGTACGCATAAGGGACGAACGAACAAACAAACAAACAAGCAAACAAACAAACATTCATTTTTAGCCTACTTTTCACATTGTACAAAAATGAGGAAAAAGTAGACTTATGAGATCGATCCGGGAAAATGTGTGTCTGTCTGTCTGTCTGTCTGTGCGTGTGTCCCCCCCCCCTATCAACTCCTAAACGGCTGCAGCAATCAAAATCAAATTTAGTATGAGTAAAGATGTGCACCGGAATAGCACAGGTCCATATTTGAAAATGATGTCAGTGCTACCAACTGCTTAAAAACGCACTAGAAATTGGAGCTCCATGTTGGATATCTTGCAAGGTATGCATGGGAGCTATTACAAAATTGGCACACATGTAGATAATACTATTTCAGTTTAATTTCCAGGAGGCCAACCATGACAGTGTTGCCAAAATAATTTTAAGCCTTCTGATAGGTCCAATGTTTAAATGCATATAACTTCTACACTATCAATTGGATTTCAACCAAATTTTGTATGTAATATCTGTACATAAACAGATATGCCTGAGCGTATTCTTAAGAGCCACCAGGGCTGCCAACTGTTAATAACTGCTCTCTCTATTTTTAAAAAATCCAAATACAAATATATCAGAAAGTATGCAAGCCAACAGCTTTAAACTATGCACACGTATATTCTGACATTTTAGATTAATTTGGAGTAACTTATATACGTCAGTTCTACCAACATGATTATAAGCCTGCTGATAGTACCAATTTTTAAATACATGTAACTTCTATACTATCAGTTGGATTTCAACCAAATTTCGTATGTGATATGTGTACCATAACAGATATGACTATAAGTATTGTTAAAAGCAATCAGGGCTGCCAACTGTTAATAAATGCTGTCTATATTCTTTTTACCCTAATATCAATATATCAGAAAGTATGCAAGCCAACGGCTCTATACTTTGCACACGTATAGCACCTGACATTCTAGATTAATTTTGAGTAATTAATACAAGGCAGTGCTGCCAACATGATTCTATGCCTGCTGATATGTCCAATTTTAAAATACATGTAACTTTTATACTAACAAATGGATTTCATCCAAAATTGGCACAACAAGATATCATAATAATTCAGATTATTTCTAACCAGCACACGCATGGTATTGTTGGCAACATGCTTTTACGCGTGCTAATAGACCCAGTGTCTAACAGCATGTAACGTCCATTGGACTTCAACCAAATTTTGTATTCTGTACCTTAAGAGGTGGAACTAAGAATATATTCAGTCACCAGGGCTGCCAACTGTAGTGCTCTATTAGGCTACATTATACCAGGTATATTTTGTACTAATTAGATATGTCGATATTACCAACTTAATTTCGTCATTATTCTAGATAGGTTCATATACTGTAGAATAATCATTGGCATGAAAAATAGGCTGTACAGTTCTTCACGGAACTTCTTGTTATATAGTAGATATGACTCTTTGGTAGCTCTGTAGCAAATTGTGCTGCATTTATGAACGCACACCCTGTACAGTATAACCAGAAGTGTGCGTTTTAGATCTGTAAAGTTATTGTATCATGCAGCACTTTTAAATATTAGGGCACGTAAACATTAGGAGATTGACATAATCGGGATAGGCAGTACGTACTCCTCTTAAGGGAAGCATTAATTTCCTAATCTAAAGACAGACCTTAATGCCGAATATATCACTCAATTTGTTGTGTCCGCAATAATACCTATGATTGTTAAGATGAAGAAAATGCAGCAGGAGTACTCCCAGTTGGTTCTGAAGCAAGATTATCTTTGCCTCTTTACAGCTGTTTCTGTGTTCTTTCTATATTTTTTCCATTTAGTTACGCTTAGTTGAAATACTACAGTGGTTAGTAATCTCAAATAATTACCATTAGTAGTCTTAAAATTACAGAACACTGTTCATATACCGGTAGCCCATGTCATATTTGTTTCATTCGCATTTGATCTTAGACCAGGGAGAATTGTCATATATTTTTGTAAGGCTATATATTAATGGCTGGAGAAAACTTCCTCAGAGAATAACAAATTGATATAATCTCAAAACCAAAGCCGTAATGTACAGAGTTTTAAGTCAGCATAGTTAATAGATTGTAGCTTGTCGGGATAATACAATATATACCGCAATCCAACTAACTTTTGATTCAAGTTCCTCATACTACTAATCGTAATAACACCAGATAAATTCAACTCATGCTGATGTACACACTAAGGTGTCCAAAGCCCCTTAAAAAGTATTGTAATTGCAACAAACAATTAAAACTCAGTGGTCACAAGCCTGTGTGAACCTCTCATACCAGGAATTAAGTCCTCTTGGAAAATAATCCAAATCCTCTGGATGCTGAATTTCTACATTCTGGTACATCTTGCTTACGGCGGCTTTAGTGGCGCTGAACTGCTGTGCCATAGATAACGGGGTCAAACCCGGCCGAAGTCGTCGGATTTTTAAGAGTGTTAAAAATCCTTCAGTATGCCTTCCTTGAGAGGGGAAGTAAAGCCGGCGGTCCCATGTTATAGATTTATGGCATGTAAAAGGTCCTTCCACAGACTAAACTTGTGTAAAGCTAAATTGTTAGGTTAGATTTCGTCGGAACGCTCTATAAAAGTTCCAACGTTCACCACTAGGTATCATTGATATCTGGTAGTGAAGGATGGAACTACTGGAAATTGAACGGAACTTGTAGCTCACCCTATGGGTGTCCGCTGGAAGCAGCTACGGACTCAGGCGAGCCGAACATGTCCTCGGACACTCCCGGCACTAAGAGCCATATGATAAATAAATACAAGTGGCGTAGTTGGTAGCATGCTGTACTTCTATGCCCAAGATTGCGGGTTCAAAGCCTGCCGAAGTTGTCGGATTCTTTAACAGCGTTAAAGTCCCTCAGTATGCCTTTCTTCGGAAGGAAAGTAAAGCCAGCGGAACCATGTCACAAATTTATGGCATGTAAAAGAACCGTCCACAAACTACAATTGTGTGAAGCTAAAGTTGTAGGTTATATTTGTTTAAAGCTCTATTAGTTCCAACGGTCGCCACCAGGTGCCGGTCACGGTGGCTTCTAGTAGTCAAGTTCGTGGCTAGGTGCCGTTGACGGTAGCATTTGGTAGCAAAAGTAGGAACTATTTGAAATTGATCGTCTGCAGTCCTTACCTGAACTACAGTTAACACACACTAATACAGCCATCACAATTAACACCGGTTATCAGACAGATTCTACACACACCCAAAGTACTCGGGGCTACATGACCGCGTTGTCACAGCCCCTAAACTGAAGAACCAACCACCTTGCTTTCGTGAGATTTAACTTGTATTTACCTTCCTTGAACAAGGCAGAGTTTTAAGCAGTTTCTAATTGTGATTGGACCCATTATTAGTCAATAACTAGGGTAGGAGAACTCGGAAGACACCAACTAAGCCATGGGGACTATGTTGAGGCAAGGAGAGCCCGGGCTCTCAGGAAAGGAAGAGGTGAAGGCAGATATCTGCATGCACCACCAGACTGCTGGAGAATAATAATTAGGAGACTAAAGGCTTTACGGCGGACTTAGCGGCAGCTAACAGGAACGCAGACAAACTTCCAGCACGAAATGGAAATGGGAGATTCGTACCAAGCAGCTAATTGGGAACAGGGTAAAGGTGGTAGCAGCCATTACAACACCTGAAATCATTACAACGCTGTGACTTCGGTGGCGTAGTCGGTAGCATGCTGAACTGCTGTGCCCAAGATAGTGGGTTCAAACCCGGCCGAAGTCGTCGGATTTTTTAAGAGCGTTAAAAATCCTTCAGTATGCCTTCTTTCGGAGGGGAAGTAAAGCCGGCGGTCCCATGTCATAGATTTATGCCATGTAAAAGATCCTTTCACAGACTAAACTTGTGTAAAGCAAAAAATTGTTAGGTTAGATTTCGTCAGAACGCTCTATCAAAGTTCCAACGTTCACCACTAGGTATCATTGATATATGGTAGCGAAAGTTGGAACTACTTGAAATTGAACGGAACTTGTAGCTCACCCTTTAGGGTGTCCGCTGGAAACAGCTACAGACTCAGGCGAGGTGAACATGTCTCGGACACTCCCGGCACTAAAAGCCATACGATAAATAAATAAATAAATAAATAAATAAATAAAAATAAAATTACAACGCTGTCAATGTACGTCCTACTCAGCTCGAAGTAAAGCTCAATATTGTTCAGGATTTTCTGGATATTTTATGCGATTCATTACTATACCGGCCCCGTGGTGTAATGGTAGCATACTTGTCTCATTCCTCGGAGTGTCCGGGTTTGATTCCCGGCTCCGACAGGGATTTAATGTATGTCGTAATGGCTGGATCGGGGTGTACCTACTCAGCCTCATCATGGCAGTTGAATCGCTGCGAAAACTAATGGTGTCGTCACTCTGACCGAGCGTCCCCCCATAATCCTCAGGCTATGAGATGGGTGACATTCATCTTTTGATATGCGTGATCCTCTGGGCCCATTTGTAGGGATAGTTAGGAGAACATGATGATGATGATGATGATGATGATGATTCTGTTTTAAGGGGCCTAACATCTAGGTTATCGGCCCCTAAGTTAGGAGAACAGCCAGCTAGTCAAACTGAGGTACGACTGTTTGCATGACACTGCGGTGTCGTTCTCGCTTGCTGTGCTCAAGGTTGGAGTATCGAATCCTAGCGCAATCAGTTGGCATTTAAGGGTGCACACATGCGCGGGAGCCATGTCAGTAGATTTATTGGCACGTTAAAGATTCCGGAACCCTGGCGTCTCTGAAAACCTCAGGGACGTTACAGACTGCGATACACAGTGAGTTGATGAGTGGTTCTACCGTGGCTCGATCCTTATTCTTCCCCTTTTTGCTGGGTCAGGGATGAGGTACGATGAGTGTCTATGTCAAGGTCAGACGGCTGTGTGCACCCAGTCACTCCACCACGCTGTTTTCTTGTTCATTTCTCTTTCAGACAGGTAATATTTGCATTAGAGGGGAAATGCGAGGAAGTGAAGAAGTTCAGCATTGCAATTGTGTATCTGTTACACAACCCGCACTAAAGACAGACTAGAATTGACTCTCACTATCTTACCTTGCGCTCTTGCCTGAAATCACACTGCGATACACAATCCTTCACAAACGTCACACCTTACTGACATCTGGGCTGCTCTACATGGTGACTGGATGTTATTTCTGACACCTGCCGTATAAGAGGAGATACTGAGAGATGTTGATGTTTGAAGCTTCGCAAACATATTCGAATCTAGAATCTGCTAGGTTTCCATGCTTCCAAGCTTCGGATCATCGAAAATTCACAATAAACATACTTCGAAGCATTGAATGTTGCAAATTTTGAGACTTAGTACCTTCTTTCTCTGGACAAAATCAGTGCAGTTAGAAACATTAAATATACCTATATTAATGCAGCATTTATTTTATTTTCAGGACGGGTCAGGGAAGGGATTTTGGATGTAAATCGACCGTGAACCATTCCGGCATTTACCGGTGGTGAAAACCATTTTCAGAACGACCAAGGTGGGATTCGAAACTACGCTCTCCCGATGCCAGCGAGGCCTGAGTTAGCGCGTTAGCACTCTTGGCCATTGGGGCCGGCAGAAATGGTCCATGAATCAAAATGAAAATGAAAATCCACTGCCTGCTTCCAGTCTCCGACCGGGTCAGAAATGGAATGAATGAAGCCCCCCTCTAGCGGCGAGGATATGGACTGTGGCGGCTGCCGTGGCCTGACGCACTCCTCTGGGGCAATGATTAAATGAATGACAGATGAAATGAAATAATAGTGGAGAATGTTGCTGGAATGACATTTTGACAGGGAAAACCGGAGTACCCAGAGAAAAACCTGTCTGCCTCCATTTTGTCCAGCACAGATCTCACATGGGGTGACCGGGATTTAAACCACGGACCCAGCGGTGAGAGGCCGGCGTGCTGCCGCCTAAGCCACGGAGGCTCGCTATGAATCCAAATACAGTATGTAAATATTATGATATGACCATGCAAGTGCACAGTATGTTATGCTTCTCGGCAGATTTCGAATAGTCTACTTGCTCTTTATGGACCGAGCTGGTCTGTATTGCTTTACGCAATGCGCTGTGTGGTTACGCGCCTTCTTAACGTCTGCACACTCGATGATCACCTAGCACTTAGGCCATGGTTCTACAGGTGAACTGCCTTCTGGGTGACTCGGAGCGTACCACCTGTGAGAGAGTGGGTGAGAGTGTTTATGGTGGTGACACAGGCTATAAGTAGAGCCCTGCGCGGATAGACAAAACGTTATCCGCATCCGCCCCGCATCCGCACGACTGTTATCCGCATCCGCCCCGCAACCGCACGACTTTTATCCGCATCCGCCCCGCATCCACGCGACTTTTACCCACAAGTTTGTTATCCGAATCTACTGGCATTACAATAATATTTTCAATGTGTTGCTTTATACTTTATCTTTTAGACATTTGAGCAGCAAATCGAACCCTTAGGCTATGTGCTGTACACTATGTCATGTGAACTTGAATCGAGCCGTCTGACAAGCTTTGTGGGCGTTAAGCCATAAAATAATTTTACCTATGTCAAAAGGTATTCTGATAATTATGACCCCATTTCGTTGGTAAAACAGCTTTACGGACTAGACGAGGT
Organism: Meconema thalassinum; assembly: GCA_946902985.2. Taxonomy (NCBI): domain Eukaryota; kingdom Metazoa; phylum Arthropoda; class Insecta; order Orthoptera; family Tettigoniidae; genus Meconema; species Meconema thalassinum. The sequence continues at coordinate 523,845,676 of OX336390.1, read as the reverse complement.
AGAGCAAGACAATTTTGCAGCAACTGCTTTGGTAGGATTGACTGGGGAATGTTGAAACTTCTCCTCATATCCCTTATTTTCCTCCCATCATCCCTAATTGCATGTCGAGATTTCTGCACATTTTCTGCTTGGTAGGAGTTTTTCTCAGGTTTCCGCGTATAATTTCTTGGCTTCTGGAGAACAAACACGAAATATTTTGCCATTAATGTCGCGTTGTATTTGTATTTGTAGTACTTGTATCATATATGATCTGCGCACCATACCCCACTCTGCTTTTAAAAAGTCCTCTCGGCACGCCGGAAGGCGGAGGTAGATTTCACCGGACAAACTTGGAGATAGGCGAAAATAGGCAGAATATGCAGGTTTTCGTAGAAGGATCAGACCTCATTTATCGCGTGAAAGTATTTTATAATTGGAGATTAATTAACTTTGTTTTTCTTCATTTTAAACATATTTTAAACATTTTATTGTCTTATGGGGACGGTAACCTTCTTGTCATTTGGAGTCCATTTTTTGCCTATTTTCAATTTTGAAAAAATAGGCATATGAGATCACCTTTTGTCCGTGTGTGTGTGTGTGTGTGTGAGGTGTGTGTGTGTGTGTCCCCCTAATTTAATCTAAACGGCTGGAGCGATTTCAGTGAAACACAGTAAGTTCATAGCACTATTCCCGGCGACGTCGACCGTGCCCATCGAATTTTGTTACGTCTCACCAATCCAACATGGCGGCTGTGCGAAATATTTCACTAGCATTAAGTATCTCCGAAACTATAACGGATATCGCCCTGAAATTGTGTACGGTGATAAAGGGTACTACTAGAAGTTCACCTATGAAACTTTCAAAAACCTGGTTATTACATAACCAACATGGTGGCCAAGCGAAGTGGAGACTTTTAAATAGACTTTTCTCGCGATTTAACTATCCAAACGTAATGAAACTTGGTACAGCAAATATTTATACACATTGCAATGCACTGGAGTCTAATTTAGTTCAATTGTTTACATAACCTCAAAATGGCGGCTGTGCGAAATATTTCACTGACATTCTATATCCCCGAAACTATTACAGATATCACCCTGCAATTTTGTACGGTGATAAAGGGTACTGATACAAGTTTACCTATGTATAATTCATAAACCTGTAATGTACAAAACGAACATGGCGACCAAGCGAATTTGAAATATTTTAATAGACTTTTCTCGTGAGTTAACTCTCTGTGCGCAGTGAAATGTGGTACAGTAAATGATTTTGCAGATTGTAATGTACTACCATCTAATTTAATTCAATTGTTTACATAACCTCAAGATGGCGGCTGTGCGAAATTTTAAAATTAAGTTTTTATTTCTTGTGTCGTAATCATGCGATCGAAGTGAAAGTTTGAATAATGAACCTAGGCAATAAGTGACCTTGAATGGTACATAACTCTATGGCCTATACATATAACAATCCTAAATGGCAAGCTTCCGTAATATTTAGACGGTTCTCAATATATATGAATCTTTTACAGCAACCAAACTGAAATTTTTATGTTCATAGAGACTATGAACATATGTTCACCTATAGGACTTTCAGTAACCTGGTGAGCACGAATCCAACATGGCGGCTACGCGAAGTATAAATATTTAAATGGACGTTTCTCGCGAATTAACTATCCGAGTGCCGTGAAACGTTGCACGTTTTAAATGCTTACACAAATGTTGATCCACTGGCATCTAATTTATTTCAATAGTTTGCATAATCACAAGATGGCTGCTGTGCGTAATTTTAAAATCTCGTTTTTACTTCTTGTGTTCTAATCATGCGATTGAAGTTTGAATACCACACTTACACAATAATCTTAATATAATAGTATAAAAATTAAAATCCAACCTGGCGACCATCTGAAATATTTAGACGGTTCTCAATATCTACGAATCTGATACAGCAATTAAACTGAAATTTTGTATGTTGATAGAGGCAATTAACATGAGCAGGATATATGAAAATAGGCTGTACAGTTCTTCACGGAACTACTTGTTATACTTGTGGTCACACTGTCCTTATGCAAGGTTTCGACACTGATGTGTAACTACACACATCAAAAAAAGTTTTGCATCACCTCGGTTCCAAGAGTTCCGGAACCTTTAAATACAAAGGGAATAGAGATCAACACAAACAACATTTCAGCTCGTTTTATTGCTCATGAGACCCACACATTGCATGTTGTACCATCATACAGCTAGACTTTCAGCATTTGTGGTCCAGATTGCAGTACACACCACTACCTCTAATACCCAGTAGCACGTCCTCTTGCATTGATGCATGCCTGTATTCGTCGTGGCATACTATCCACAAGTTCATCAAGACACTGTTGGTCCAAATTGTCCCACTCCTCAACGACAATTCGGCGTAAATCTCTCAGAGTGGTTGGTGGGTCAAGACGTCCATAAACAGCCCTTTTCAACATATCCCAGGCATGTTCGATAGGGTTCATGTCTGGCGAACATGCTGGCCACTGTAGTCGAGCGATGTCGTTATCTTGAAGGAACGCATTCACAAGATGTGCACGATGAGGTCGAGAATTGTCGTCCATGAAGACAAATGCCTCTCCAATATTCTGCCGATATGGGTGCACTATGGGTCGGAGGATGTCATTCAGGTATCGTAAAGCCGTTTCGGAGCCTTCCATGACCACCAGTGGCGTACGTCGGCCCCACATAATGCCACCCCAAAACATCAGGGAACCACCACCTTGCTGCACTCGCTGGACAGTGTGTCTAAGACGTTCAGCCTGACCAGGGTGCCTCCAAACACGTCTCCGACGATTGTCTGGTTGAAGGCATATGCGACACTCATCGGTGAAGAGAACGTGATGCCAATTCTGTGGGGTCCATTCAGCATGTTGTTGGGCCCATCTGTACCGCGCTGCATGGTGTCGGGGTTGCAAAGCTGGACCTCGCCATGGACGTCGGGAGTGAAGTTGCGCATCATGCAGCCTATTGCGCACAGTTTGAGTTGAAACACGACGTCCTGTGGCTGAACGAAACGCATTATTCAACATGGTGGCATTGCTGTCAGGGTTCCTCCGAGCGGCAATCCGTAAGTAGCGGTCATCCATTACAGTAGTAGCCCTTGGGCGGCCTGAGCGAGGCCTGTCATCGACAGTTCCTGTATCTCTGTACCTCCTCCATGTCCGAACAACATCGCTTTGGTTCACTCTGAGACGCCTGGAAACTTCCCTTGTTGAGAGCCCTTCTTGACACAAAGTAACAATGCGGACGCGATCGAACTGCGGTATTGACCTTCTAGGCATGGTAGAACTACAGACAACATGAGCAGCGTACCTTCGTCCTGGTGGAATGACTGGAACTGATCGGCTGTCGTACCCCCTCCGTCTAATAGGCCCTGCTCATGCATGGTTGTTTACATCTTTGAGCAGTTTTAGTGACATCTATGAACAGTCAAAGGGACTGTATCTTTGATACAATATACACAGTCAACGTCTATATGCCGGAGATCTGGGAACCGAGGTGATGCAAAACTTTTTTTGATGTGTGTATGTAACGGTCTGTTACTTCTTCACGCAAAATTATATCTCCCGCAGAGATGTTGGTTGGTTCCTCTGTTTAGGGGCTGCGACAACGCGGTCATATAACCCCGTGTACTTTGGGTGAGTGTAGAATCTGTCTGATAAACGGTGAGAATTGTGATGGCTGTATTAGTCTGTAATTCAGGTAAGGAATGCAGACTGTCAATTTCAAGCAGTAGTTCCTAATGTTGCTACCAGATACTAACGTCAACGCCACCCAGCTGTGAACTTGGCTACTAGATGCCACCTCAATCAGCAACTCGCAACGAACGTTGGAACTTCCCCTCCAAAGGAAAGCTTACTGAGGGATTTTTAGCGCTCTTAGAAAATCCGACGACTTTGGCCGACTTTGAACCCGCGACCTTGGGCATAGAAGTTCAGCATGCTACCAGTTACGTCACCGAAGCCGCTTCACACTTAGTCAGATGGAAATCTGAATCTGATCTCGCGCAAGTGCGTTGTCATGGCAACGTCTGATGGCTCATCCCTCATCAATTTAGTAGTGTTGCCATGTCAACCACTGATAGCTCTTGGCATTTTCTTATAATTCCGAAATCATTTTTCTCATCCCTTGGCGCAATGGTGGCTCATATCAAAAATTCTTTCAGACAAACGTTTTAGGTAATTATTAGGGGAATGTTGTCCATTTTGTACGGTTTTGATATTGTGCCTATTAACAGAGATATGATTAATGTTTCCCGAAAAAAACACTTTTTCCCACCCCTTTGGTCAATGGTTGGTGCTATCAAAAAAACGTTTCAAATATAAATTTCTGAGCTTTATCCGACACATAGTATGAACTTTGAACGGATTCGATATTTCACATATTAAGAGAGTTATAGCAATATTTCATTTTTTGGAAAAAAAAAGTCCCCCATTTTCATCCCCTTCGACCGATTTAGCCCAGTAACGAACTCGTCCGAGATTTTATGGGTATACATATTCGGTAAAAAATTCAAAGTGATTGGTGCAAAATTACGGCAGTTATCGTGTCCACAAGAAACTGATATACATATATATACATATATTACATAAATTATATATAAACTTTTGAACTGACGGTGGTTTTGGGGTCTGGGGGATGTGAAACGCGAAGATATGTCGAAATTTTCCGGAAATCGAAAAAATGGTACCCATTGCAATAGTTAGCTTTCTAATGAAATCTACCTAAAATACTGCCGTCAACGACACCTAGCTGTGAACTTGGCTACTAGATGCCACCTCAATCAGCAACTCGCAACGAACGTTGGAACTTCCCCTCCGATGGAAAGCAAACTCAGGTTTTTTAGCGCTCTTAGTAAATCCGACGACTTCAGCCGGGTTTGAACCCGCGACCTTGGGCATAGAAGTTCAGCATGCTACCAGTTCCGATACCGAAGTCGCTTCCCACTGACATATGAAAACTGAATGTGATCTCGTGCAGTGGCGTTGTCATAGCAACTGCTGATGGTCTCCCTTATCAATTAAAAGTAAAGTTGTCATGGCAACCTCTCTTGGCACTTGGCATTTTCTTATAATTTAAATCATTTTGTTCACCCCGTGGCGTAATGGTGGGTCATATCAAAAATTCTTTCAGACAAAAGTTTTAGGTAATTATTGGAGGAATATTGTCCATTTTGTGCGGTTTTGATATTTTGCCTATTAACAGAGATATGATTAATGTTTCCCGAAAAACCCACTTTTTCCCACCCCTTTGGTCAATGGTTGGTGCTATCAAAAAACTTATTTGACATAAATTTTTGGCACTTATCCGACACATATTATGAACTTTGAAGGGATTCGATATTTCATGTATTAAGAGAGTTATAGCGATATATCACTTTTTCGAAAAAAAGCCCCCCATTTTTACCCCCTTTGACCGATTTTGCCCATTAACGAACTCGACCGAGATTTTATAGGGATACATATTATGTAAAAAATTCAAAGTGATTGGTGCAAAATTACGGCAGTTATCGTGTCCACAAGAAACTGATATATATATATATATATATATATATATATATATATATATAGATACATATATACATAAATTATATATAAACTTTTGAACTGACGGTGGTTTTGGGGTCTGGGGGATGTGAAACGCGAAGATATGTCGAAATTTTCCGGAAGTCGAAACATGGGACCCATTGCAATAGTTAGCTTTCTAAAGAAATCTACCTAAAACGTGACTCACTGAATCCCGGTACACTAATCTATTATATTGAAAAATAAATACATGCAAAACCACTGTACACCCTGGCATTTAAAACTACATTAATTTTAAATAATTGAATCGCAACTGTAGGCTTACCTTCTTATTTGCTGGCTACAGAAAATAACATGCAACGTGTTAAATTAAGTTTCTTCATCCAAGCCTCACGGTTATCACATAGCGACTGGCTTCATGCTGACTGTCCCTATTTGATAGGTACGATGACAGCTTGAGGGTAGGAGTGAACTGAGTTGCTAGTTGTACTACCAACTCGAAAAACATAGGTGCGCACAATTACCCAACTTTCCCCATGATATTCAACTAGTTCGGATTGTATTCTAAAAACTATCCGCAAATTTACTCCCAACATTATCCGCAGCTTGTCCGCTATCCGCACAGCCATGCAAAATATATCCGCATGGCGAAAAATGTTGCGGATATCCGCGGATATCCGCATCCGCGCAGGGCTTTAGCTATAAGTCGAGCACCAATCAGTGAAGCCTCGCTCATCTGGTGCGAATAGTGGGGGTTACTGGCCGGAGTCGAGTTCTGGGCTCACACTGGACGCTCCCACTCTGAGGGCTTAGCTTGGATGGGTACGATATAGTCATTGCTCCTCAATCTTAAATATTACCGACAGCAGTGGGGCTACGCTGGATGAAGTGCAGCGCTAGGTCAAGGAGTCAAGCTCTCTGCTGACTTAGTAGACGGGTATGTTCGAGCCCCACCGTCGGCCGTCCTTGAAATGGTTTTCCCTGGTTTCCCATTTTCAACACCAGACAAATGCTGGGACGGTACCTTCTAACAGGCCACGGCCGCTTCCGTCCCCATCCTTGCCCAGTTTCATTCATCTTCATCCATTCCAGCTCTCATCCCGACGCGCAGATCGCCCACGGGTGTCGACTAGGAAGACCTGCACTCGGCCTCTCAGAAAGCCACACGACAAAAACAAAATCTTAAATACAGTAGTTCTCGGCTCAAATATGAATGATTCTGTGGTCCAGCTCCTGTATAAATATGTAGTTTTATGTACATTGTTGTACTCGTTATCGAGGCATTAGGAGGCACCAGAAGGATAAAGAGGCTGTTCTGTGTCGCAACTGTCAAAGCTCGCCTACCCCTTCTCTGTTTTAATCCTCGGATCGGCATTAAATTGATTGGCAAAGCCGGGAATCGAATCCGGACACCAGGAATGGTAACCAATAATTTATTATATTAGAATTGTAAACTACCAGGTAGGTAACGATATTTTACTGGATATCGGGCTACTCGAACATCTATCCCCCAGATAGTATTCCAACCCACAGCGAAGCACTAAGATGGTCGTAGGGCTCAAGCAATGCACATCCCTGCACGGCATTTACGTTTGGAGTCAGGGCCACTGGATGGCTGAGTAGCAATATGAAGGCGTGCTCCAGATACGACAAAAGGAAACCCCTTCTGGCCAACTCAGAAAGAAATGGATAGCACGGTGCCTGGGGCTTGCTGGGAAGGAAAGGCTGATAATGTTAATATGGCCAAGGGGAATAGAGCTAGCAAAGAACTTGTAATGTAGCAACAAAGTACTGACAGATTTAGACAGCACTGCTTCTCTATTTTGTGTGCCGGTTAATATTACTATCTACGACATCAAAGAAATTCTCATCTAACTTGTAAAAGGAAGACGATCAAAGTGAACATGGGATTTGTCTGCAGTTTAGATACTGCAATTGGTCTAACTGAATTATCTAATTAAGTTTGTAGCATTGGTGGACGTTGACAGGCTGTACATTTGATTCCCGGTTAGCCAAGAAATGTAATTCTGCTCTGAGAGTTGGAAGGTGATAAAGTCAGCAGGTGGGAATCAGAATTAGATTCCTGTCTCGATCATTATGAAATTGGTATTCCGAAGTTTGCTCTTCTGATCCAGGTAAATCACTGGATGGTTTTTAACTTAAGTACACGGCATCCTCCTACCCAATCCTATATTCAAATATCCAAACTATTACAGACACCAAAATAATACATATTATCAAATAAATTCTACACACACCCAAGTACACAGGGATGATTACCACCTATGTCACTCTAAGGCACTAGCTCCTTCAATTGTAATACAGCTCACAAACGTGAACTTCCCGATCTCGATGAGAAGTAGAAATATGCTGATATTGCAAGAAACACATCTGTGATGGTATATATTTCCTAAACTCACGTAGATCTGCCATCAGAATACGAAATTGTAGAAGGTTATACACGAGCAACAGTCTTAGAGCAGCATACAGTAAGTGAATGGAAATGCCAAGTTCTTATCCACTCCATATAATAGCATAACTACAGCCATTTCCATCATCTTATGCCAGACACAGGTCGATGAGCTGAGTGGCTGTATCCAACGTTGCGGAACAGTCGGTTGGCATTTGCGGGTGCTAAATGTGCGAGAAACGTGTCAGGAGATTTACTAGCAAATATACAGTTCTCCGTTATCTATGAAGTCGCATTAGTGAAATGGAACATGGACATTACAACTGTTAATCAATGAAGTGGTTGTAGTAGTGCGACTGATTGGATTGTATGAGACCTCAGCCCACCTTGGCTGTTCTGAGATCATGTGTTTATTTAAAGACGTACGATTTCGAACTGTTTAGATAAACTATATCTGGGGGTGAAGTACTATCACATACCGTATATACTTTCTTTGTGACATAATCAGTATGTATACCAACATTCAGCGAGATCGATAAGTTCACGTTGATGGGTTTCCCTTATCAGGTACACGTTTTTCACCTACACACATCAAAAAAAGTTTTGCATCACCTCGGTTCCCAGATCTCCGGCATATAGACGTTGACTGTGTATATTGTATCCAAGATACAGTCCCTTTGACTGTTCATAGATGTCACTAAAACTGCTCAAAGATGTAAACAACCATGCATGAGCAGGGCCTATTAGACGGAGGGGGTACGACAGCCGATCAGTTCCAGTCATTCCACCAGGACGAAGGTACGCTGCTCATGTTGTCTGTAGTTCTACCATGCCTAGAAGGTCAATACCGCAGTTCGATCGCGTCCGCATTGTTACTTTGTGTCAAGAAGGGCTCTCAACAAGGGAAGTTTCCAGGCGTCTCAGAGTGAACCAAAGCGATGTTGTTCGGACATGGAGGAGGTACAGAGATACAGGAACTGTCGATGACAGGCCTCGCTCAGGCCGCCCAAGGGCTACTACTGTAATGGATGACCGCTACTTACGGATTGCCGCTCGGAGGAACCCTGACAGCAATGCCACCATGTTGAATAATGCGTTTCGTTCAGCCACAGGACGTCGTGTTTCAACTCAAACTGTGCGCAATAGGCTGCATGATGCGCAACTTCACTCCCGACGTCCATGGCGAGGTCCAGCTTTGCAACCCCGACACCATGCAGCGCGGTACAGATGGGCCCAACAACATGCTGAATGGACCCCACGGAATTGGCATCACGTTCTCTTCACCGATGGGTGTCGCATATGCCTTCAACCAGACAATCGTCGGAGACGTGTTTGGAGGCACCCTGGTCAGGCTGAACGTCTTAGACACACTGTCCAGCGAGTGCAGCAAGGTGGTGGTTCCCTGATGTTTTGGGGTGGCATTATGTGGGGCCGACGTACGCCACTGGTGGTCATGGAAGGCTCCGAAACGGCTTTACGATACCTGAATGACATCCTCCGACCCATAGTGCAACCATATCGGCAGAATATTGGAGAGGCATTTGTCTTCATGGACGACAATTCTCGACCTCATCGTGCACATCTTGTGAATGCGTTCCTTCAAGATAACGACATCGCTCGACTACAGTGGCCAGCATGTTCGCCAGACATGAACCCTATCGAACATGCCTGGGATATGTTGAAAAGGGCTGTTTATGGACGTCTTGACCCACCAACCACTCTGAGAGATTTACGCCGAATTGTCGTTGAGGAGTGGGACAATTTGGACCAACAGTGTCTTGATGAACTTGTGGATAGTATGCCACGACGAATACAGGCATGCATCAATGCAAGAGGACGTGCTACTGGGTATTAGAGGTAGTGGTGTGTACTGCAATCTGGACCACAAATGCTGAAAGTCTAGCTGTATGATGGTACAACATGCAATGTGTGGGTCTCATGAGCAATAAAACGAGCTGAAATGTTGTTTGTGTTGATCTCTATTCCCTTTGTATTGTACCCATGTGAGTAATCTCGGTGGATAATATGCATCTGCCTCCAACTAGCATCAGCTCTCAGGCGTGTACGGTAACCCCAATTTAGCAGTGCATATTTTGGATTTGAGGCTAAAAGGTATCAACTCTACAATGATAAGGCACAACTCTATTCTAAAACTTTAATTCATTAAAATAAATCATGGCTTCAAACACAAAACAATACCCAAAAAGCATAAAATAAAGCAAACATAAATTTTTACTTCCACAATCCATAAGTAAACAAATATAAAATCACAACAAAGTCATACCTAGCCATAAGGCTTTACCCTTCTGTGAACTTCACAAGGATATACTAGTGCGCTGATGCACCTACGACTTCAAAACAAACTGTACATTAACATAACAGTCATACAATGTGACTTCTTTAATATTACAACAAGGATTATTCCTTAAACCTCTTTATGTTAAACAATTATGTGTGCCGTGCGTGTTTTAATATTTTTCTTCTCGCCAATGAAATGCTTTGCATGCATTTACCTATTTGGACGTTGCACCAAAATCAACGTGCAACTCCATAATTATGTAAGCTACCCCCTACACATCCTCCAATTATATGGTTTCACCGCATGCTGTCTGTGATTCCTAGATAAAACGTTACGTTATAGCTTATGTCGGATTGTACGATAGACTACCTCGCGCTCATGGCGATCGGCATCTAGTAACCAACTACATGACTTGGCTCCAGTGACAGTACAAATATATCATGTAACTATTCGTCAGATAGCTAAAATAATGAACCATCAGGATGAACTATAATTATCCATGTGTTCACAAACCACATGGCTATATTACTCAACATAACAATCTTGCATTATATGTCATTTTAACAAGGTCTAGAATCTCTTCCCTTTATAACTTGCCTGAGCGGCCCGGGTGGCTAGCACCGACCCTCGGCTAAGGAAGTCGCTACACAATAGAAAGTGGAATGGGTCGTTTCACCAATTATCTCGACCTTTCTAAAAGTTTGAAAGGCTCCCTCTCTAAGCAGTGGAGATTTACAAGACAAATACTGTGTCCTGACCGACACATGTTCCCAAAGGATCCTAATTGACTATTATGCCAACAGATATTGAATGAGCTTTTGTAATTATTCCTACGTCGAGGATAACGATTAATTAATGGCCTCACATGGGTCCATTCAACATGAAGGTTCGGGGTTCGCAATGCATGAGCCTGGCGGTTGACCGATGTCTCAAGTATAATATAGGCGCACAAAACCACTGTCGCCATGAGTTTTCGCTGCCAACGAGCGTAAATAACTCATCAATAAGTTCTCGGGAAATCATAGAGCTGCGAGGTGTCCTTGTTTCCTCGACCCTATCAAGAATCCAATCCGGAACACATTTCAATCCTTTCTTCAGAGTTAGGGTCCATTCACTAGAACTCTGGAATAAATAATATCTCCAACAATGTCCACGACATAGGAGAATTCATACGTAGAATAGACTATCTGGCCCCTAATGCTCCATGCTACGACACTCCGACCTATAATATTAAGAGAAATCTAACATTTACTCTATAAGCTTCTCAATTAAGCTACAAATTCAATTCACTAAAAGCTCTTTCATTACTGGTATCATTACTGAATATCTGCAATATTCTGATATAAAACTTCTTTCCATAATTACTGTAATGTAATCTCACTGTAACATCTTCCTGCTTAGATTGATAAGTCTTGCAATTAGCGTTAATAATTCTCGCTTACAACATTTATTTGTTTCCTGATGTGTTCATTCATACTCTTAATAACCATTATTATTATTATCATCATTTCTCACTGACATAAATGACCAAAATCATCCTTTATTATTATTATTATAAATCTCATTGCCATAAATGATCAAAATCATCATTTATTATTATTCTCACATAAATTACCAACATTTCCGACATAGCTATACGTTTTAAACTCGAACAATCGCGTTCGTTGCATTTACATAACTGATTGCCATTCTTAATTCATAGTGGGAATAATTACTCCACTTAATGATGCAAATTAACATCTCAACTCTATCAAAATCAACTCAATACTGATTAAACATGGAGGATCAGCCTCCTAACTGATTTTTACTGGCATCTATGAGGAATTCACAATATCTTTACGGAATCACAGACATGCAGCGGTCCCTACTTCTACATAATCATAACCATAATTTGTGGGGTACTTACATCTCTATAGGCATCTAAGGTGGCTCCGACCAATCATATTCTTCCATGTCGCCCGCCATAATGGGTTTAACGCGACATATTTCTCTTGTTTACACACATTTGATTACACATAATTTCTATCACCAACACGACACGTTGCATACCTTTCAGGAAGTTATCACTCCCCAAACATGTGAAACACTTCATCAAACACTACTTTAAATGATATTTTTACATATGCATTACACTGAACACTCGTCACTTTATACACACTTCAATGCTGAAATTCCCTAGCAGAGATCGAAATTGCAGGTGTCGACGGCATCTTACGTTACCAACTCCTGATTGAAAGTCTGGTTATCTGCTCTCGGAACTCTCCAACAGTTTTTATGACGATCATTACTCCTACAGTAAGCGTCCTGCGTTACATCAATACGCTGGCTCCCAAACATGAGCGTTAACATCTGGTACTCTCATGGCAATACCAAACACTTAGTAGAGTTTCTTTAGCGCATTCTATCGTAGTTACACACATACGATTAGTTAATACTATACACACTGCGCTTAATAAAGTTCAACACTTTCACAAATAATTATATACAATAGTTCTACCGTTAGTCTCTACGGTGCTTCATAACTGAACACGTCATAGTTCGTGCTGCTAATTATGCCTGTATCACGACTATTATTTATACAAGCATGTTTACTGTTTCTATTACACATACCAGTCTTTGTTCGGCGTCTTGATGAATAGAATCGTCATGCGTTTCGCCTTGACGAACTTGCTTCAACCTGGCTGTAGCTGACTGAAGTTTCACTCGAAGACTGCACGTAACTTATTTGAAGACTTCTGTATGCGGCTCACACGCTGTCTCGTACTGCTGCATATTTGCTGCATACTGATTGCAACTTATTGCCATTGTGCTACAATTGACAATTGAGTAAGACTGTAACTGGCTGTAACTGCGCTTGGCGGCATGTAGACTGAGCTTGGCTGCGTTACCACTTCGACTGTGCTTGACTGACTTACAACTGAGCATAGCTGAGTTAGACTGAGTAAGACTGAGAGCTCCTCCTGGGGTCTACTCCCTTATATCGGATTTCCACAGAAAGTAGAGCAACATCTTCCCGCGTAATCTTGGCTCCTCTCACAGCATGATTCAGGTCTTCAAACCATGATCATTGTGTTCCTCTCTCTTCACAGGTCCCAAAACTATCTGTGTGCAAAGGAATCGCTCGTCCAATTAATTAATATTAATTCCTTTCTCCATGGCGTGGGACGCTACCTAACGGGAAACCCCCGGCAACATCTTCACATCCATCCGCGAACAATGGTCGTTTTACAGTCCTTACGCACATCACTAAATACGCACCAATTTCGCAGGTAAAAGACTCTAAAATTATCTTCTTGCCAAAATATTCACCTGTGTACAACTCTCATCTCGATTCGTTACTCCAATCACGAGTAATCAATGATTTTTCTGGGCATTTCTCCGCCCCTACTCCAAATCCATTCTCCGTCGGGGAATAACTATGTCATTATTCAGGCCTCACCCCTGCTCCAGACGACATAATGGGGTGACAGAGATGGACGTGGCTCCACTGGGACCAACCCACAATTCTGGGCCAATTAGTAAATGTCAGCTCTGCCCTCCTCTGTGCTTCAAGCCTCCAATAGCTTACACCAAATCGTCTTATAATGATATAATCTGCTCATTATTTCCTACATTATTTTAATAAATAATGCCATTTCATCAAAAATCACACCAGTGATTAAATATACATTTCTTTCGAGGGGTTTTTACCAAGAAACTCCCTGTACAGATCTCTGGTTCGCTTCCTGGTGGAACCTTTATACTGAGATCACAGTCTCTGAGAACCATGTTCGATTCCAGTCAGCATAACCCCATCGGGTTCATGTTCCCCTTGCAAAACTTATAAAAGTCCAATGCAAGTGGCTTATATAAGTAACCAGCTGACTGTCGACCACCGTCTGTGTTTACGTCTGGGGTCCTTCACCTTGTCTGGCTGCGAGTGGGTTAGTAGTGTTCCCCCTTCCACACTCGGCCTTGTTTCTGAGCTGTCTATTCTCCCTGCGAAGGGTCGCGTTTACAGCCTCAACCTCTCTAGCCACTCTGACCATTTCTTCATAGAATTCTCGCAAACACTGGCATTCTTTCTGCTCTCCGCTTACACTGGGTAAACTGTCTGCTTCTCGTCCCGTCTCGCCGTTCCAACATTCAGGTCTGCCTGCTTGGCTGCCTCCGCTCTCCACGTTGAGTTGGGTGTGCGTTACTAATTCTTCTTCTGGTTCGTCGAATTCTTCTGGCGAGTAATAAACTTTTAAGTTGGCTATGTTCATAACGACCTCGTTTCCATTCTCTAAATGCCTTAACCTGTATGCATTGTTCTGGAGGTCTCTTATCACCTCGAACGGGCCGTGGTAAGCAAAAATAAACTTTTTATACTTCCGTGCCTCTGGATCTGAACTGGCGGGTTTCTTAATTAAAACTTTCTGTCCCACGAGAAGCGGTTTATGATACCTCTTCGCACGATTCCTTCTCTGACGTCTCTCCGCCTGTGCTTTGAGATATTCAAAGGTTCGTTGGATCCTCAATTCTCTACCGGGCTGTGCGTCTACAGGTAATGGAATAACACCAGTCCACGGTCTCTCTGGTCTCTGATCCAGATGTAGAGTAACGGGAACCTGACCTGTCGCCTCATGTACAGTATTATTTATACAGTATTCAATGACTTCTAGAAATTCAATCCAACGCCAATTCGCTTCAGAACAGTAGATCTTCATGTATTTCTGGATCTCTCTCATTACTCTTTCAACGGGACTTGCCTCAGGATGGCGAATGGTAGATAAAATCTGCCTAATTCCTAGAGTTTCCAGTTCTCGACGAAATTCTGCACTAGTAAAGCAACTTCCGTGGTCCGAGAGAATGTTATCCGGCTTCCCAAGAATCGGAATAACTCTCTCTTTCAGGCGCTTCAAGACCTGTTTTGAACTTGTCTTTTGAATGGGGCACAGCACCACCATTTTCGAAAATACATCCATGGCTACAAAAATGTGTCTATTGCCTCTACGTGCTCTAGGCAATGGTCCAAAGTTGTCGATACTCAATAGCTGCCTTGGCTTCTCTGGCAATAACGGGATAGGTCGTTGCCTCATTAAAAAGGGATTCGGCTTTACCCTTTGGCAAAGATCACATGTTCTAATAGCATTTCTCACCATTTCTCTCAATTTTGGCCAAGTAAATGCTTCCTTCAACAGAGCACAAATTTTATCTATTCCAGGATGTCCAAATGCTCTGTGGGCTAGCCATACTAATCTCCTCTGCAAAGATGCAGGAATTACAATCCTTTGACGTGTGTGATCCACATCGTCCCACTTGTGTAATATCTGATTATACCATACATAATCTGTTGCCAATGCCTCCGCCTCTCTGTATATCGCAGTTCCCCTTGCTAAGCGTCCCTCGAAGTAATCGATTATCATCTTCAACCATGGGTCTTCGCGTTGTAGGTTGGTAATGTTCCTTAAGTCATCCAACGTCTTCTGATCTCGATTCTCAATCTGGACCGCTAGTACTTCTTCTTCTCTAGGGTAACGACTTAATATGTCCGGTATTACATTCTCTTTCCCTGGACAGTATTCTATTTCCACATTAAATTGCTGGATATACAGGGACCATCTTGTCAATCTCTGACTAGACAAATCCGTCTTTAACAAAAATGTTAAAGCTTTATGGTCTGTTCTCAGAACTATTCGGAAGCCGTACACGAGTTTGTGCCACGATTGCAACGCGTACAAAATTGCGAGCAATTCTATCTCTGTGATCGTGTAGTTTTTCTCATGGGCTCTCAGTCTTCTGCTTATAAAGGCGATAAAAACTTTCTTCTCAGGCTGGTCAACATTTTCCTGGAATAGCATCGCTCCAATCCCAATAAGTGATGCATCCGTCTGTATGATGAACTTCTGGGTATAATCTGGGTATCCCAGTTTCACATATTCCAAAAGCATTTGTTTTGACCTCACGAATGCTTCCTGACATTGCTCCGTCCAATTCCATCTGCCGCCTTTCTTCAATAGGTCCTGCAGTGGTGCTACTGTCGCAGTATAGTTTGGGCAGTGGTTCGAAAAGAATCCAATTACTCCCAAATACTGTCGGACGTGCTTTACTTTCGTGGGTCGAGGGAAATTCCGAATTACCTCCAATTTACCTGGATTAGGCTTCACTCCATTTGCATCAATAACATGCCCTAGGAATTTAACTTCCCTCTGACAGAAGTGCGATTTCTTGATATTGACCTTAAAGTTCGCTTCACGAAGGTCATCTAGCATCTTCTTCAGGTCTCTCATGTGCTCCTCCAGAGATTCTGATGTGAGTAGAATGTCGTCTACATATCTGATGGTACTCTCTTTAACCTCATCTGATAGATTGCGATCTAACGCTCTTATCAGGGCTGAACCAGCTGTTTTCAACCCAAAAGGTAGCCTTAAAAATGTGAATGTATGTTGATCAAACATAAATCCTGTCAACAGACTAGTTTTCTTCTCTAATTCAAGATGGTGGAAACTGGATGTGATATCCAAATTTGAGAATATAGTTTTCCCTCTAAACTTCCTGAGGATCTCTTTAATAGGTGGCACTTGGTCAAATTCCGGAATAACTCTCAAATTTAGGCGTCTCAGGTCCAAGCAGACTCTGACAGATCCGTCTGACTTTGGTACAATTACCAATGGACTTACATAAGGCGTAGGTGTTTTCTCAATAACGCCGGCCTCCAACATCTCCTGAATTGCCTCTTTCACTTTAGCATAATGCTTTTCAGCTATAGGGTAGGGTTTCTGCCTAAATGGTGTCCAATCACTGACTTGAAAAGCATAAGTGAAGTTCTTTATCCGACCAGGTCTCGAATCAAAGACTTCCTTCTGTTCCAGCAATAACTGCTTTAAATTTTCCTTCTCTTTTAGCCCAATTTTCGCTTCTTCTAGCTTCTCCGAAATATATTCTTCCAATTTGTGTCCCAGATCTTTTTCCAAGTCTGTAGCTAGTGTTTTGAGCTCCGCTTCTAACTGCTCAATAGCTAACACTTCTTCATCAGCCACATCTCTGTATGTATGCCATACTTGTTCACTGGATCCTGGTTCAATTTCATTGAGTGCGACCTCTAAGCCTTCAGCTTCTTCATTCACATGGA
Source organism: Meconema thalassinum (assembly GCA_946902985.2). NCBI lineage: Eukaryota > Metazoa > Arthropoda > Insecta > Orthoptera > Tettigoniidae > Meconema > Meconema thalassinum. The sequence continues at coordinate 523,828,335 of OX336390.1, read as the reverse complement.
ACATAACCCTGTCCTGTGCTAGGTCAATTATCACTCTGTATTCCCTTATAAACTCTGCCCCAATAAGTAGGTTATAAGGTAGTTTGTTTACTAACAGGAAACTCTGTGAGAAAATAGAGCCTCCTATCTGTAAATCTAGGAATACCTGGTATTTACATATCATTGTTCTGTCTGGAATTACCCCTTTAATTTTTACACTGGAGATCGGTATCTTCAAAATGTTCTCTCTCCGGGCTATTTCATTATATAGAGCTTGTGTCATCAGGCTTACTGTTGATCCCGTATCTAACAGACTTCTGACTTTTAATCCTGCCACTCTCACAATTATAATAGGCAATTCTCTCTTGACCATGACCTGTGGTCCTCCTGTATCCTCAATCAATTCTTCTGGTTTGGCTATCCAATTGATGATGTTAATAGACTTCCATCCATCAGTCTTGAGCTCTTCTAATTTTGGTGTTTTTTTTTCTTCAGCGCCCGCCCCTTTGGAGTTCCTTCTCTCCTGTTCGCTGCGCTGTAGTTCCAAACTCTTAGCTCCATCTCCATATCTGTCTGGCGATGTCCTGTTCTGCATGACTTCTTGCCAGCGGACTTGTGGTTTCTGGGGCTCATCTCCCCTTTCTTCGAGGTATCGCAAAGAAGCATGGTATCGCTCTTCTGCCTCGTCATCGAAGTTATTTCTTCTCTCTTGGGGTCTCCAATTTCTATTATTGCCTTCCTGGCCATTATTACCTCCATTGTTATGGTACGGTTTGCCCCTGTTATTGTGTTTATTCCACGAACTTCGACCTCTTCCTGCTTTATTAGCATTTCCTTTGTACCTTGACTGCCATTTTCTGGGTTCCTGTTCCCATTGCCGTCCATAGGAATCTAAAGTTTCTGTGCTCGTGGCCTTGTTGTTCCTTGGAGCTTGCTGTTGGTCAGTCTGTGTGTTGGTCACGTGGACTTGTTCCACGGTTCGACTCTGACGCATAGTATTTGCTGTGGTGAGGTCCAGTTGCCTTAGAACTGTCTCCATTTCCATAGCAGTTTTCGCATTAGCCGAGATTAGTAGCCTTTGGATCTCGTATGGAAGCTGTTTGGCGATAGCAATGCATAGCTCCAGTTCACTAGGTTTTTGATCCAGCTCTTTAAAACGACACATCTGCGATATGAAGAATTCTGCGTACTTCGTCGGGTTGTTCGTGCTGTACTTTTTGGCATACAAATCCAGCCGTAAATTCTGCTGAGTCGCGGCGTCCCAATATCTCTTCAAGAATGCCTCGCGGAATTCCTCAACAGTATCAAAAGTGTAACGGAAGCTGCGAAACCATAATGCGCACTCCCCCTCTGTTAACTTCTCTATAGCACGTAGCCTACGCTCCTGCGGTATTCGTGCATCATTGAGATATTCAGTCACTTCCTTTAACCAATATTTTGGTGTCATACTACAGTGACTACCTGAAAATTTCCTAGGTTTTTCTTCGCTTGCCCTAATGACGTTTATCACCTGGGTGTGCATCGCGTTTTCATGTGGCGTTGATGCCGCAATTGGTACACCTGGCGTCATGTAAGGACTTTCTCCTGCGCCTGCAGCGTTCCTGCTTATAGGTTGGGTTTCTAGGTCTGCCCACCTTGTTTTTCTCATATCCTCTATGCTGCCTTCACTTGACTTAGGATCTTTCAGAAGTGTCTCCTCCTGTGCTATTATCCTAGTCTCCATTTGGTTATGGCGCATTTCTGCTCTTTCTAGGCGAGTAATGACTTCTTTTTCTATTCTCGTAAGCCTATCTCGGTTTTCCTCGGCTACTTGAAAAATTTTCACCTTGTCTTCTTTCAGACTTTGTTTGATATGGGATATTTCATCCTCTACGTCCTCTTTAATTTGAGCAAGGGTCTTGTCGCTTGCCTCTGTTTTCTGGCCTTCTCTTATTTCGAGTTCTTCTCTCAGACCTTTAATTTCATCTTGAATGTGTCCATTGACTTTAGACAATTCATTCCGGACCTTGGTGATCTCGCCTCTATTTTCCTCTTGCCTTTTATTGACTATGACAATGTCGCTTTGCACTTGGTCCAGTTCTTTATGAACTTGACCCATCTGACTTTTCACGTTGCCTACCAGCTCCTTACTTTCATGAGCGATAGCCTTAATTTCGCCTATTTCCTGGCATTGACCTAATATATTCTGGTCCTGTTTCTTGAGGTCACCGTTAATTGCTCTAGCGTAACTTTTCAATTTCTGGTCCCATTTGGAGTCGTTCTCCTCTAATCTCTGGTCTACTGTTTTCGTAAACTCTGCGAACTGTTTCGCTTGGCGTTCGAGATTCGCCTCATTTTGTATCTGAATATCCTTAATATCGTTAGACAACGCCTCTAATTTACTGTTGGTTTGCTCCTGAGCATGCCTACACGCTTGCAAATTACCCTCAAGTTTGGCTTCTATAGCCTCGAAACGTTTATCAGTATTTACCTGCATTTCCGATACAATGCTTACAACAGTATCTGTTACTTCGGTCTTAATGACTTCTTGCATTTGACCTAACTTATTATCTAGTGCAACCTGATTTGCATTAATTGCCTCCTGATGGGCATCTAAACGACTGTTTATTTCAACCTGAGTTGTATTAATTGCCTCCTGATTGGCATCTAACCTGTTATTTAACTCTCTCTGGTTCTCATCTAACCGAGTGTTTATACTATCCTGGAACGCCTTGGTTTCCAGTTTATTCTGCTCGTGAGCAGCATCAAAATGCTGTTTCAGTCCTGCAATAACTTGCAAGATCTCCTGCGTACCTGACATTTTCCAATAACACACTTAAATATGCAGGCAGGCTTCCTGGAAAAATATGTGGATACGTTTCGAAGAGAAACATCAAACACTGCACACATATTGTGAAGTCGTACAAAACCTGATAATATTATGGTAGATTGTGGATTGGGTATGTAACGCTAGTACCCTTAGGCAATTCTCTTCTCAATAGAGAGATTCTGCGTTACCTCAAAAGCCTACTGAATTCAAAAATCACTCAAACACAGTTTGAGGCAAAACAATTACTATGGTTTTCCCCATGAAATACCATAAAAAATCTATGGGTTTTCCCTAAATCCCATAAGCTCCACGTATTCTGGGCGCCATGATAAATGAGATCAGAGGGTGAATTTAGTAGGACATCGGCCATCTTTTAATTTACTATAAAAACTGTTCAGGGATTGGTTTTTACTGCCGAAAGCCCCACTCAGGCCACGCCATGATAAATTATAGGGATTTATCACTATCTATCAAAATTTATATATACGTATCGGAACTTAGCTATGGATTAGGAGCGGTCACTCCCTACTTCGTTAATTCTTACTTTAATAGAGTTGTGTGCATTAAATCTGACCGACTTTAGTCGTACCTTTAGCTCAAATCACAGTATAGGACAACAATTCCCATGTACCCATGTGAGTAATCTCGGTGGATAATATGCATCTGCCTCCAACTAGCATCAGCTCTCAGGCGTGTACGGTAACCCCAATTTAGCAGTGCATATTTTGGATTTGAGGCTAAAAGGTATCAACTCTACAATGATAAGGCACAACTCTATTCTAAAACTTTAATTCATTAAAATAAATCATGGCTTCAAACACAAAACAATACCCAAAAAGCATAAAATAAAGCAAACATAAATTTTTACTTCCACAATCCATAAGTAAACAAATATAAAATCACAACAAAGTCATACCTAGCCATAAGGCTTTACCCTTCTGTGAACTTCACAAGGATATACTAGTGCGCTGATGCACCTACGACTTCAAAACAAACTGTACATTAACATAACAGTCATACAATGTGACTTCTTTAATATTACAACAAGGATTATTCCTTAAACCTCTTTATGTTAAACAATTATGTGTGCCGTGCGTGTTTTAATATTTTTCTTCTCACCAATGAAATGCTTTGCATGCATTTACCTATTTGGACGTTGCACCAAAATCAACGTGCAACTCCATAATTATGTAAGCTACCCCCTACACATCCTCCAATTATATGGTTTCACCGCATGCTGTCTGTGATTCCTAGATAAAACGTTACGTTATAGCTTATGTCGGATTGTACGATAGACTACCTCGCGCTCATGGCGATCGGCATCTAGTAACCAACTACATGACTTGGCTCCAGTGACAGTACAAATATATCATGTAACTATTCGTCAGATAGCTAAAATAATGAACCATCAGGATGAACTATAATTATCCATGTGTTCACAAACCACATGGCTATATTACTCAACATAACAATCTTGCATTATATGTCATTTTAACAAGGTCTAGAATCTCTTCCCTTTATAACTTGCCTGAGCGGCCCGGGTGGCTAGCACCGACCCTCGGCTAAGGAAGTCGCTACACAATAGAAAGTGGAATGGGTCGTTTCACCAATTATCTCGACCTTTCTAAAAGTTTGAAAGGCTCCCTCTCTAAGCAGTGGAGATTTACAAGACAAATACTGTGTCCTGACCGACACATGTTCCCAAAGGATCTTAATTGACTATTATGCCAACAGATATTGAATGAGCTTTTGTAATTATTCCTACGTCGAGGATAACGATTAATTAATGGCCTCACATGGGTCCATTCAACATGAAGGTTCGGGGTTCGCAATGCATGAGCCTGGCGGTTGACCGATGTCTCAAGTATAATATAGGCGCACAAAACCACTGTCGCCATGAGTTTTCGCTGCCAACGAGCGTAAATAACTCATCAATAAGTTCTCGGGAAATCATAGAGCTGCGAGGTGTCCTTGTTTCCTCGACCCTATCAAGAATCCAATCCGGAACACATTTCAATCCTTTCTTCAGAGTTAGGGTCCATTCACTAGAACTCTGGAATAAATAATATCTCCAACAATGTCCACGACAAAGGAGAATTCATACGTAGAATAGACTATCTGGCCCCTAATGCTCTATGCTACGACACTCCGACCTATAATATTAAGAGAAATCTAACATTTACTCTATAAGCTTCTCAATTAAGCTACAAATTCAATTCACTAAAAGCTCTTTCATTACTGGTATCATTACTGAATATCTGCAATATTCTGATATAAAACTTCTTTCCATAATTACTGTAATGTAATCTCACTGTAACATCTTCCTGCTTAGATTGATAAGTCTTGCAATTAGCGTTAATAATTCTCGCTTACAACATTTATTTGTTTCCTGATGTGTTCATTCATACTCTTAATAACCATTATTATTATTATCATCATTTCTCACTGACATAAATGACCAAAATCATCCTTTATTATTATTATTATAAATCTCATTGCCATAAATGATCAAAATCATCATTTATTATTATTCTCACATAAATTACCAACATTTCCGACATAGCTATACGTTTTAAACTCGAACAATCGCGTTCGTTGCATTTACATAACTGATTGCCATTCTTAATTCATAGTGGGAATAATTACTCCACTTAATGATGCAAATTAACATCTCAACTCTATCAAAATCAACTCAATACTGATTAAACATGGAGGATCAGCCTCCTAACTGATTTTTACTAGCATCTAAGAGGAATTCACAATATCTTTACGGAATCACAGACATGCAGCGGTCCCTACTTCTACATAATCATAACCATAATTTGTGGGGTACTTACATCTCTATAGGCATCTAAGGTGGCTCCGACCAATCATATTCTTCCATGTCGCCCGCCATAATGGGTTTAACGCGACATATTTCTCTTGTTTACACACATTTGATTACACATAATTTCTATCACCAACACGACACGTTGCATACCTTTCAGGAAGTTATCACTCCCCAAACATGTGAAACACTTCATCAAACACTACTTTAAATGATATTTTTACATATGCATTACACTGAACACTCGTCACTTTATACACACTTCAATGCTGAAATTCCCTAGCAGAGATCGAAATTGCAGGTGTCGACGGCATCTTACGTTACCAACTCCTGATTGAAAGTCTGGTTATCTGCTCTCGGAACTCTCCAACAGTTTTTATGACGATCATTACTCCTACAGTAAGCGTCCTGCGTTACATCAATACGCTGGCTCCCAAACATGAGCGTTAACATCTGGTACTCTCATGGCAATACCAAACACTTAGTAGAGTTTCTTTAGCGCATTCTATCATAGTTACACACATACGATTAGTTAATACTATACACACTGCGCTTAATAAAGTTCAACACTTTCACAAATAATTATATACAATAGTTCTACCGTTAGTCTCTACGGTGCTTCATAACTGAACACGTCATAGTTCGTGCTGCTAATAATGCCTGTATCACGACTATTATTTATACAAGCATGTTTACTGTTTCTATTACACATACCAGTCTTTGTTCGGCGTCTTGATGAATAGAATCGTCATGCGTTTCGCCTTGACGAACTTGCTTCAACCTGGCTGTAGCTGACTGAAGTTTCACTCGAAGACTGCACGTAACTTATTTGAAGACTTCTGTATGCGGCTCACACGCTGTCTCGTACTGCTGCATATTTGCTGCATACTGATTGCAACTTATTGCCATTGTGCTACAATTGACAATTGAGTAAGACTGTAACTGGCTGTAACTGCGCTTGGCGGCATGTAGACTGAGCTTGGCTGCGTTACCACTTCGACTGTGCTTGACTGACTTACAACTGAGCATAGCTGAGTTAGACTGAGTAAGACTGAGAGCTCCTCCTGGGGTCTACTCCCTTATATCGGATTTCCACAGAAAGTAGAGCAACATCTTCCCGCGTAATCTTGGCTCCTCTCACAGCATGATTCAGGTCTTCAAACCATGATCATTGTGTTCCTCTCTCTTCACAGGTCCCAAAACTATCTGTGTGCAAAGGAATCGCTCGTCCAATTAATTAATATTAATTCCTTTCTCCATGGCGTGGGACGCTACCTAACGGGAAACCCCCGGCAACATCTTCACATCCATCCGCGAACAATGGTCGTTTTACAGTCCTTACGCACATCACTAAATACGCACCAATTTCGCAGGTAAAAGACTCTAAAATTATCTTCTTGCCAAAATATTCACCTGTGTGCAACTCTCATCTCGATTCGTTACTCCAATCACGAGTAATCAATGATTTTTCTGGGCATTTCTCCGCCCCTACTCCAAATCCATTCTCCGTCGGGGAATAACTATGTCATTATTCAGGCCTCACCCCTGCTCCAGACGACATAATGGGGTGACAGAGATGGACGTGGCTCCACTGGGACCAACCCACAATTCTGGGCCAATTAGTAAATGTCAGCTCTGCCCTCCTCTGTGCTTCAAGCCTCCAATAGCTTACACCAAATCGTCTTATAATGATATAATCTGCTCATTATTTCCTACATTATTTTAATAAATAATGCCATTTCATCAAAAATCACACCAGTGATTAAATATACATTTCTTTCGAGGGGTTTTTACCAAGAAACTCCCTGTACAGATCTCTGGTTCGCTTCCTGGTGGAACCTTTATACTGAGATCACAGTCTCTGAGAACCATGTTCGATTCCAGTCAGCATAACCCCATCGGGTTCAGTATTTAACGGTTCCGGAACTCTTGGAACCGAGGTGATGCAAAACTTTTTTTGATGTGTGTATATGCCTCCTCAATATAAAGCACCACATTGTTCAGGTCCTTAACCTCATGTGTATGTTACCATATATCAGAGATGTCCAACAGCAGAAGTGAGGATTGGGCTCTCGGCACTGATTCGGGGTCAATGTCCACTCAATCTCTACCTACCTCTACCACCACAGCAATGTTGCGTTGTCTAGCAGTTCTTCTCTCTCTATGGCATCACGCCACAGTAACGTCGTTGGCGTCGTCTGATGCATTCAAATATGATGCTTCACTACAATAAGCTCCTCTGGATGAAGGTATTTTTCCATGAAAATTTCCTCCCTTTAAAAAGTGGGAGTGAGGAATGGATCCGGAATTTAAGTTTACTATGAGAGGTGGAGGGTGTTTCTCAATTATACTAACAAAAATCAGGGAGGCTCTGCGTGTTTTGTAAAAGACGATGCCACAATCAGATTGGCGGAGAAAATTTTCCCTTCGAGAAAATGAGGTTACTTTGTTATTTTCGGAAGCGTGATTCAAGTCAACGAACTCCCCGTATTTGCTGAGCCAGAGCGCAAGCCGCTGGCCACTGCTGTGCTTCAGGCAAGGGAAGGGAGTGTGATAGAAGGAGACAGAGATATGCTGGCGGGAATGCGCTAGTTTCCTCGTTCGCTTCGCGGAGAATTGTCCTTGTCCCTTTCAGGCAATATCCAAATTTGTTTACTAAGCTGCCGCAATCGCACACACAGTACAAAATCACACAGTAATAAAGACACACTTTTCAGTCATGAAATCTACTCGATAGTTTATCTTCTCGTCTGTTCGTCTCAATAACTTTCTTTATTATTTGACATAAGTAAAGATGCCATTGTACGATCGTGCATGCATTTACTCACAACATTGTGAATGGTATGAAATAGTGAACGAAAGAAACAATACACCCAATGGTTTGATTACAGTAAATGTTTAATAAGCCCCCTCCAACTTCGATGCACAGTTCGCAGCGGTGTATTACTGACGTTTGGACTCAGTGGTGTTGGTGTGTTACGAATGACCTGGAAAGCTGCCTGGATTCTCGTTATAAGTTCATCTTGTCTTTCTACTGGGTTCTCATACACTAACGTCTTCACGTAACACCACAAGAAAAAGCCCATGGGAGTTAAATCGGCCGAGCGCGGAGGCCATTTAACTGGCCCACCACGGCCTACAGTACAGTCCATGTCGAAGTATTGTCTGACACGGAAGTACACGTTACGTAGTTACGAACAGAACGCCATTATATTTGCCAATGACTGTACTTCAGCATAGTGTTAGACAGCTTTGTCAATCATCGGACCGCTTGGGGCAGCTGATAACAACACAGGTACTGCAGTAACTCGCCTCCAGGCTTCCATTAAGATTTTTCACTCGTCTAAAACAAACGTCCGGCCTGTACCAATCTTCCTGGATAATGAGCATGTGACACGGCGAGCAAAATGCGGTGCAGTACCATTATGACACAGCCACATTTGCTGATGAATGCCCAGGGGAACATCTTCCAATAAATCAGGCAGTGATTCTGCCAAGAAACGGTAGTATTTCCCACCATTGCGACGAGGAGGAAGGACATACGGCCCAATTAAATAATCACCAACAATGCCGGCCCAAATATTAACACTAATCCTATGCTGGAATGAGTGGACCACTGTCCCATGAGGGTTTTCATCCTCCCAAAAATGCCGATTTCTGGAGTTTGCTACGCCTTGTCTCGTAAATGTAGCTTCATCCGTGAAAAGGAGCGATGACAAGAAGTGTGGAATAATTCCATAGCTGTTTAAGACCCACCTTGCAAATGTTAGGCGTTGTGGGTAATCCAGAGTTGTTAGATCTTGCACCAATCGATAGCGATAAGGGTACAATTGCTCGTCACTCCAAACCTTCCACACCGTCATATGGGAAGCGCCAACATTACTCGCAACAGACCTCGTACTGGTTGAAGGATTATCATTTATATCTTCTAACGCAGCCTCTTCAAACTCTGGAGACCATACCGACGACGTCCTGCCAGCGTCGTGCATCTGAGGCACGAAGCTCCCTCCTTCACAGTCGCCTGTCAAATGACTCGAAGGTTGAATGATGAGGTTGGCGGCGATTAGGGTGCCGGATGCTATAAATCCGTGCGGCTTCTCTCCCGTTACCATTTGCTGCGCCATAAGCTAGGTGCATTACAGCCATTTTTTCGTTAGTGTACCGAAACGGAACCATTCACACCAATTTATGCCGAAAAAGTAGTAGCCAATGTGTGTAGAACAAACCGTACACTCACCACTGGGGCCGAGTAGCGAGTGTGTCTGCCGCGACGGCATATCTCGGTCTATTTCTGTAAGAAGCAATGCCACTCCATTTATTACATTTCTGGGTAAGTTTGCAAATAGCTATAAGGTTATCACGGGACCAACTTAGACTGTAAAATTCATCAATGCACGTAAGGGGGGGGGGGGGGGGTTAAGGGGCACCCCATATTTTTCTCACGCGATTTATACGTGCGATATATCTTCTACAGAAGGCTATTAATCTCCAAACAGCAACATTATTTTCAAAAGTTCCTGAATTGAAATTGTATTTTTTTTGGCATTTAGGAATTTAGGATATTGGAGGCCGAAAAACCTGAATTTTCATGCACCACAAGCTTTTATAATTTATTAAAGGAGTCTTCTTGGGGATGGGGACTTTACACAACGTTGAGGTTTATTTTTTACCATATGAGGGTAAATAACTTTGTTTCTTAATGCTATTATGCATGCTGTGGTGTCTCCGTGCCTGTGGTGTGACTCCCAGACTGGCTGACCCTCTCGGGCGCATCTCCCCCTTTATACTCAAGGGAGAGACGCGTGTACATTGTCTATTACTCCGAGAGGGCCCGTCAGCCAGGTTGTCCACCAAGGACACGGTTCGCCACGCGAGGAGTAGGCCTATGCCTCGCTGTGCTGACAACTTTATTAATTTCAAGTACATAGGTAGCATATATAGACAATTATAAAAACCTGGGCCGCCCGGACACCAAGGTGTACTGGGCCACGGAAGAATCGGCCTTTATGTTGACCCTGCAGGTGGTGGATTCGGCGAGGTCCTCAATTATCCTGGTGGCTGCAACGATGGTGGCTGCCGTCTCGGCCGTGTTGATGGTCACTGGTCGCTCGAAGCTCCGGGGCTACTGCTGCGATGCTGCGGGGGGTGATATCGGTTTCGGTCGGTCTCATCCTGTGGGACGTTTGCATGAAGTTAGTGGTTAGGAGTCTGCGGGGCCAGAATGCCTCGTGTGATAGTATGTGTCGGCACAGGAATTACGGCCACCGTATGATCCATGAGGTCCAGCTCACGTACCCCGCCGCCTGCTGGGCTTGCTTCTCCGTGTAGAATGGGGTGTCCCTGACGATGGTCTTCAATCTCTGTTGAGTGGCCGACAGCAGGGTCACTTTTTGGTTGGGTATGTCGATATGTACTCCCATGTGCTGGATGGTGGTGCTCGGGGTGAGGCGACATTTTTCCAGATTGAGGGTTACCCCTACGATGACATCCAGGTAGAGTTGAAGGTCCTGAACTGGGATGCTGGCGCCGTGGATGAGCCAGTCATCCATGTAGGGCACCATGCGGACGCCGGGGAACTCGTTCTCCAACAGCTCGCCAACGGCCCAGCGTTGCATGATGCTTGGCACCAGCGCGTGTCCCATGGGAGGGCGCCTCCAGACGTATCCGCGCTGGCGATACTGTATTCAGAAATTGAACTTGTCCCATACCCGCAGTGGGATGTGGTAGAACCCACTGCGGAGGTCCAGTTTGATGGCCTGGTGGTCTGGCGGAATGCTTGCCAGGGCGTCCGCGGCACTCTTCAGCGTTAACTTGGGCGTGATGATGTGTTCTGTCCAGCTGCTCATGTCATAAATGACTCGCGCTGCCCAGTTCCCATTAGGAACCAAGAAGAGTGGGAACACATGGTTGGTCAGGAACTCTTCGATTAGTCTATGCTGAACCAAGTCTCGTATCACCCCATCCATCAGTGGCGAGGGTTTGGTGCTCCTGTAGACGGCCGGCGATCCCGTCGGACGGGGTTGGGAGATTCCTTCCTCCATGATCCGAGTTGCGTATCGGCTGCAGGGTGTATCTAAGTACGGGGTGGCGTTAGCAGTATCCACTGTCGTTGACACACAGTGAGTAGGTGGCTGCGGCTTGATTGGCGACTGTATGGCGAAGTCCGGCTGTCGACCTTCCTCTGGGGGATCTCGAAAGAGAACTGGGGGATGCCTGGAGGTAATTTGGGTCATACCACCAGGTGTCCTCTTCAAGTAGCTCGTCCTCCTGCTCTGGATCCAGGATGTCGAAATCGTGTGTTTGTTGTCCGGGAATGCCCGGGTGTTCTCCTGGTCTGCCGGGATCGTCTTCACCAGGAACCCCTGGTCCACTGTCGTCTGACATGGTGTCCCAGGGAGAGCTGTGCAATCGCAGCCATTCCAGACCTATTTGATGTCTGTCTCCGAAGTTGGGAGGTAGCTCAGAAATATCCTCTAACAGGTCCTCCTCGTCTAGGTTATACTGAATCCAGAAGTCAGCCAGGGCCGACTGGAGATGCGCGGCCGTCGGGTACCTGACAAAGACTTGGGGAGGCGTTGTGGACCGCTCCTTCCCCGTTCTTGGGGTCGGCTCCACCCAGACCCCTCGCCGACGCCGGTGTGTGGGTCTCACATTGAGAGATGGGCTGCTGCTGTGGTGTTTCCGTGCCTCTGGTGTGACTCCCAGACTGGCATAATTTAATTTCTTTGTTTTAATTTGGGGACTTTCTTTTTACACTATATGAAAAGTTCTGAAACTGGAGTCTGCCTATCTAACAGTCTGCTACTCCTTCACGCAAAATGCATATTCTAAATAGACAGATAGAAAGCTGAATGGAACTCCGTAGCGGTAACCGCAAATATTGCTCCTTGCATTGACATTATTAATGATATTGATTGAAAATAATATTACAGAGGGCCATACACCTTGCGGTATCATTTACGGAACCAACTTTGACTCTAAAATGCATCAATGCGCATGGGGGTCAAGGGGTACCCTAGAAGTGTTTCACGTGTATCTTTATGTACACCTACAACGCGTTTCGGGTGCTTGGAGCATCGTAAAATTATCAATACACCAATCATTTATGTAACATTTCACCCTACTTCTCATAGAAGGGTGGGTATAGGGGAAACTCTTCAAAATACATGCTAAAATAGGTGAAAAATAAAAATTATCCTAGGAGGACGACCAAAGCATATGTTGTGCTTCTCAATGTGAGACACAAAACTCTGGAGTCAATAAAGGGTCTCCGAAAACCATATTTTAAGGCTCTTAAATTTATTTATTTATTTATTTATTTATTTAATTATTTATTTATTTATCGTATGGCTTTTAGTGCCGGGAGTGTCCGAGGACTTGTTCGGCTCGCCTGAGTCTGTAGCTACTTCCAGCGGAAAACATAAAGAGTGAGCTACAAGTTCCGTTCAATTTCAAGTAGTTCCAATTTTCACCACCAGATATCAATGATATCTAGTGGTGAACGTTGGAACTTTGATAGAGCGTTCTGACGAAATCTAACCAAACAATTTTGCTTTACACAAGTTTAGTGTGTGAAAGGATCTTTTACATGCCATAAATCTATGAAATGGGGCCGCCAGCTTTACTTCCCCTCCGAAGGAAGGCATGCTGAAGGATTTTTAACGCTCTTAAAAAATCCGACGACTTCAGCCGGGTTTGAACCCGCTTTCTTCGGCACAGCAGTTCAGCATGATATCGACTACGCCACCGAAGCCACTAGGCTCTTAAATTAACAGTGTCTATGATATTCTCAGAAAACTAACTTCGCTCTGATAAACTTATGAAGGAATGATAAGCCCCTAAACATTGCAACAGTAGCTCATTTGATAACGTCTGGTTATTAATACCGAAGACCGTTCGAAAAACGTGTACTTCTGCTAGTTTTATACTAAGTTTCGCACAGAAACTCTCCATCCTTCTCTGACGCTAATATGATGGCCTATATTCGTCTGATGAACTGCAATTCAGTAAACCCTTGTTTATATATTTTATCTACATAATTAATTTCGCTATATGCCACGACCAGTCATTTATGAAAGTGTTATCCATACTTGTTCGGGGATTAAGAACCATAAGGTTTTCGTTCATAACTAGCCTACTGGTTTAATGTTGTTCATTTAGCATCAACCGAAGAGAAATAAAATTAACTGATTTTCCTATTGCCTGTATTTGAATAGTATGTCTACCCCTTATTATTCCCGTTTCCAACGGGGTCGGGGATGAGATGCGATTGATGTCTATGTGGCGGGTGGTTTTTAAGGCCGGATGCCCTTCCTGACGCCAACCTCTTGAGTGGAGGAGAGATTAAATGAATGAAGATGAATAAAACTGAGTAAGGAGGTGGAAAGAAGCGGCCGTGGCCTGTCTGAAGGTACCGTCCCAGCATTTTCCTGGAGTTGAAAATGGAAATTCAAGGGAAAACCATTTCAAGGACGGCCGACGGTGAGGCTCGAACCCACGTCTACAGAGTCCACAGAAGGCTTGGCTCAATGGCGAAGCGCTGCGCTTTAGCGAGCGTAGCTAACGCTGTCGGTTATCTTTCTATTGCCTGTATCATTGAAAATGAAAATACACAGCCTGCTTCCAGTCAACCAACCGGGTCAGGGAATGGAATGAAAGAAGCCCCCATCTAGCGGCAAGGATCTTGTATTGCCCTGTGTGGGGGGTAGCTCGAATTAGGGCGGTGTTTACTGAAAGGCGCTAAAACTTGAGTGCAAGTACTGCGTGTGACTAGATTCTGAAGTGAGGAATGAATGAGACAGGAAAGGCTGCGTGATGGCCTTGTTTCCGGAGCGGGTATCGAATGCTGACTCAGTGTTTACAATTGTCAGACACCCGACAAGCGTTCAAGCCTGTGTGGCGCAGCTGATCGAATACTTGCTGGTAGCGAGCCAGGGTTCGAGCTAGATGCCCAAGAAATACAAGGGGGAAATTTAAGAGGGTGTGAATGGTTTAAATCTCACAAGTGTGAGGTGAAATGCGTCGCTAGTTAAGCGCTGCGACGTGAAGAGTACAGAAATGAATGAGATGATTACAGTAAGGTAGGTTTGGAACAGAAAGGAATTACTGAGGAGAACCCTGAGTACACCCACCTGAACTGAAGAACGGTCAAGAAGGAGTCGGACGGCAACTCGATGGACGAAAGATCCTTAGTCCTTGGTGTGGCTGGTAATTAAGTAAATTGCCAGTGTTTGTGTAATGTAGTCAGCAGATTCCTGACCCACATAGCAGGTAGCTGTATGGTTAGATTTATGTTGTAAGAATTACATGTCTGTATGTGCAGGCCTGCCAAGCCAGTGTACGAGCAATGGCTGTATGCTTGTTGTTGGTTCCTCTTAGGGGTTGTGGCATGAAATGGGGGTGAAAGGGGACAAAAGGTGATTACTACACCCTGTGGGAACCCCAGTGTGTAACAATATGAACTGTGCCGGCTGCCGAAGCCAGTCGCACTCCCCTGGGGCAATGATTAAATGAATGACAGATGAAATGAAATTATAGTGGAGAGTGTAGTTGGAATGAAATTGTGACAGAGAAAGCTGGAGGACCCAGAGGAAAACATGTCTGCCTCTACTTTGTCCATCAAAAATCTCACATGGAGTGACTGGGATTTCAACCACGGACCCAGCGGTGGGAGGCTGGCGTGCTGCCGCCTAAGTCACGGAGGCAGTTGCCTGTATCATTACCTATTTCATTTTTAATTCGCAATGAAAAATAACCCTTAAGATTGTAGAGGAAGAGCAAGTAGAAGTAACGTCCTCTTGTATCAAGAAACGAAAGAATCACTCACAACTGCGCCTGATATTCTGGAGTGGCTGAGAAGGTGGAGGGGAATAACGTGCTCGCTGTTTGCTACACTCCCCAGATGGATGGGAGCTTATGCAGCGGGGCTGCCACTTTGGCGAACAGTCTTGCCACAGGGAATGAATGTGAGCGTGCATATGAAATGGTATCAGTTTTTGACATATAGTTTAGCGATATTTTCCTGTACTCGGAAAATTTTAAAATATTCAAATTTACACGATTAATTGTGCATTGTTTAATTCTTCGTCGTCTAAACCCTGACTGAATCAGACGGTTCAAAGCAAGCACCAAAGTACAAAATTGAGATATATAAATTAAACTGTTTTTTGTACATAATTTTAGCCTATTTTCATGATATAAAATAAAAGCTTACGAGATAAACTTTTGTTTGTGGGTATAAGTGTGTACTCCCCCCGCTTTTAATTTGGATCGAAGGGATAAAATAATGCAATTTGATTGTTCATATGAGGAATCCTGAAATGCACCTTTCAAACTTGCATAGTCGTTACTAATGCAACATGGTGGTGGCGGTTGAAATATTATGAGTCTTTGCGACATCGTTTACTTGGGTGTGTATATTTTGTCTGATATAATCTGTGCCACTGTGATGACTGTACTAGTGTGTGTGCATCTGCAATTTGGGTGGGAAGTGGCCATGGTCTTAAGTTAGGTACCATCCCAGCATTTACTTGGAATAGAAGCGGGGAAACCACTTCCAGGATGTAATTTGTACCTCTTCAGTTGGCCAAGACGAATCTGCCCAATGACTGGGCGGGATACAATGTATAAAACATGTAAATATCACACCTGTAAACATTGCATGCAATAGTTGATTATCATTATTATAATGGGGCAACTTAGGATCCCCGCCCAGTGACTGGGCAAATTCGTGTTGACCAACTGAAGAGCTACAATTGATAGATTATATAGGCAACACTGACAGAATGACTTCCAGGTTGGCTGAGGTAGGAATCGAACACGCCTCTTCTTAGTTTTACCTCACGAGACTGAGTGTACCCCGTTTGAGTCCTCAGACCAGAATTACATTTTTTTCCAGAGCCGGGAATCGAACCCCGGCCTCCGTTGTGACAGGATAGAAAATGACTAGGCAGCCGGGATACCGAAGACCAGGAAGTGTCTAAATAAGTTAACAAGTTAGTGTGTAATAAATCTTGTTTCAATATTATTTTGAGGAGCTTGGACATTGTGACCCTATATCCCGTGTACTTAGGTGAGTGAGTGTGGAGTTTTGTCTGATGACCTGTATTATTGTGATGGCTGTATTGGTGACAGGGTATTAAATGACAAGGAAGGTGATATTCTGGCGAGGACTTGGAAGGAGGCAGCCGTGTAGTCTGCTTTCTTACATATCGACAATTTGTTTAAGAAGTGCGTCTGAATAAATAAACAAAATAAATTCAAATATACAAATAAGTATACAAATTTGAGAGTTCTCGCATGGGCCCGCTAGCTATTTTATTATTATTATTATTATCATTATTGGTGCCTTTATTGTGGCGAAGAGGGGAGCGTGATGGCGCAGTTGCTTAGCTGCTCGTCTTTCACCCGGACGGCCGGGGATCGAATCCCGGTGACAGCGGGATGGAATTCTCACCTGTAAAATCACGTGGCGTCGGGAAGGGCATCCGGCCTTAAATCCCCGGCCAAAACCAAAATGAGCCTGGTTGACTCCGGCGACCCCAATTAATTGGGAAAAGCCGAAGAAAGTTAAGTTTTATTGTGGCGAAGTTAGGACTCTTGGCCCTCTCTTACACTTAACCACACACAATGCAACTTATTATAATATATGTCACTTTTAACCCACCAAACATAATTACTAAGCAAACATAATTACGGTACTAGAGTTTAAGTAGCCACTATATTAATTAACTCACACATTCACACTCAATTGTTCTAGTTAGTCTACGAATTCAGAGGAAGCCGTTACATGCACGTTTGAAAGTTGTTCTAACGTCACGAGTACAATTATTCCAAATTTTAGTTCCCGTCACCAGGAAAGATTAACAGAAGAGAGAAGAATGATGAAGAGGAATCGAAATTATAGATCCAGATCGCGAGTGACGATTATGAAAGTAAGAAAGGTTACGAAAATTACCTGAGAGGTATAAGCTGTACTTTCATTGACAAATCGATAGATAAGTGTACATATGTGCAGATTTCCTGCAGATTTGAGTCTTCAGTCTCTTGACTGGTATGATGCAGTTCTCCATGTCTTCATGTCCTGAGCAAATCGTTTCATCTCTACATAGCTACCACGCCCTACATCCGAGGCAGTTTAACATATTCTAACCTTTTTATAGCCCTACAGTTCTAGCCCCGACCCTTCCCTCCATAACTAAGCTTGCTATTCCTACGTGTCTTAGTATGTGTTCTACCAACCTATCTCTTCTCTTCATTAGCATTCACCAGAAACATCTCTCCTCTCCCACTTGTCTTAATACCTCTTCATTTGTAACCCTATCTACCCATCTGATCTGCATCATTCTCCTGGACACCACATTTCAAACGCTTCAGATGAATGCTACTAAAAATCACTTTGTGGGACGCTGTTATCTATAATCAGTCTGGCAAGAACGCTACAAGTGTCGTGTATGTAAAAGGAGAAGTTACGGGGAAAAGTTAGGGTTTGTGGTTGGACGGTTTCCCACCACCGTCAATGGCAAAAGCACAAAAACAAGATGGCAGCTGTGCTAATGTTCAAAATCCAATTCCCTGTACCTCGGGATCTATTTCAGCTACATGGTTGTGCAGAATGAATTAAATGATACAACAAGTTTCCTGAAAAACTCAACTAAAAATACTAAAGCAATCCTTCCCTACTCCTGTCCACATCGGTATTCCGAGCAAGCGCAAATAGGGTGACTGTGCTACGCATGCTATTCAATCAGCTTAGCTCTGTGTAAGCCTGAAGTTTTGTTCCATGGCAGAGGACTATAAAACAGGTTTGTTAATATGGCGTTCGAAACCATGACAAAGAGCAAACCAAGATGGGGTTCATGCGAATTTTTAAATTCAAATGTCTCTTCTCTGGACGTATTACATCTATAAGTCTTGTACCATGATGGAAGACGTAAGGTCACACACGTTACAGATGTACCCGCAAATGGGACAGAGGTAAGAATACTTAGTCTCTGCCAGAAACTTGGTATAGTTAAAGATTGTTTGAAATTGCCTGTAAATGAGAAAATGATAGCTGAACGAACATACTTTTGTCCCTCAATCAACTTAGAGGAACAGTAAGAAAATAGGTGGCTCTCTAAGAAAAATTGAAAATACTGGAAATGGTTAGTGGAAATTATACCAATTAATCGTAACACTTTGGGATTCCGTATTCTATTATAACAGCAGTAGTAAAGAGAGACGAGCAAATAAGACTTTTCATGAACTGGGCCAAGTAGTGGAAATTGTCGCTTTGTCTTCCAACTGGGATCAATACAATATTATTGTGAAAATATTTGACTCTGATGTTGCCAATGGAGTAAAACCGTCGGTCAAAAACAACAAACAAACAAACAAACAAACAACAACTTTGCGGGATTTCAGTTGAACATGATCACGTCCATATCTAAAGTATGTTCGCCAAGTCAAGATAGTGGAAATAAACACAGTTGTACTCGTGATTGCAGGGCTGCCCGCAAGAGGTGCATAGAGCTGTGCCTGTTAAACGTACCCAAACTTCAGTGCTGTGTATAGCCTACATGTGAAGCGGACTGAATTATCGGTTACATGCTACTGCACGGTTTATTTTTTGTTCGTTTATGTATTTAATTAATTAATTAATTGATTAATTAGTTTTTAACTGCTTATGACAGGAAACAGTATACAGTGCAGTACCGCACTAACTGCAGCAAGTCTTGTATTTTCTAGGACTACGGCTTAACTAATGATCTCGGAGCTTCTTGGCTACCCCTGTCCGGCAGAGAAGATGACGTGAAATGGGCGTGTTTCCCTGTTCAGGAAGCCAAGTGACTACGTGAAGGTATTTACGCGCACTATCTCGACTCGGCGAACAGACTTTAGTCTGGTCAAAATTTCCATTGTTGACTCTTCCCTTGTTAAAGGGCACTGAAAGGCAGTGCTCTCGTTATCCAAGGCATGGACATGAGTCGTGGTATGGTGGAGGCAGAGGTAGTCTTATAGTGGCTAATGTGTCTGCCCAGAATGCAGGAAATTTGGGTTCGAAATACAACTGTGTTATTATTTTCAAATATTACTCAATAGAGTTGATTAGTTTGTTATTATTTAATTGGCCTTGTGACATGTTGGTCATCAGTACAGAGTAGATGGATGAGTGCTGAATCTGCCAGATAACCTCTGCTATTGTGTGTCTCAATTATTATGTGTACATATACTTGAAATGATTGGAAAGGAGGTATAAATGGCCTAAATTTGGGTACCAATTTCGAATTTACCTGACTTGTACGTGGCAAACCTCGGAATACCTCTTCTAGGGCGGCTAAGGTGGAAATTTAACCTACCTTTTCTTAGCTGTCCTGTCAGTTTTGAGTGAGCCCCTTGCCAACTCTCAGGCCAGAATAAATTATATTGGTGCAACCATAAATCCAACCTAGGGCGTTTTGGGAAGGGGATTTTCTACATATTCTTAGACCACAAATAAAAGTCACTGAATAACGTCAGGTATACGATGTACAATATTTATTATTCAATGCCAATTTTCTCTCACAAAATGAAATTGGGGAAATCATTCCTCCATTCATGAGTATTGCTATTGTTCGTGTTTACCTGGTTTGAAAGAGAATATTGTGAATGGCTTCAACACTCGGCTCAATATTAAATCCCTTTTAGGAGGGATTGAATCTTGTTACCAAATGTGATGTCAAGTCAAGTGTCGTAGAAATAATGGACGATTTGATAATTTATTCCTTGTAATATCCTCACACTCCTCACTCTCACTTTCCCCGAGTGCCTCCCGCTCAGGGATGTGTATTCAGTCCTTTTCCCACTAACTCGCTGTCCATCTCTTAGGGGCTCGCTAACGACTTCTATTAGCCCAGACAGTCCGCCTCGTTACGTAGTGGCTATCACACTTAGCTGTCACCGTGGAGGCCAGGGTTAGATTCCCAGCTCTTTCAATACATTTAATTTGATCTGAGGGCTGCAACGGGGTACACTCGGTCCCATGAGGCAAAACTGAGAAGAGGCGGATTCGATTCCTAACTCAGGCGTCCTGGAAGTGGTTTTCCATGGTTTCTCACTTCTACTCCAGGCCAATGCCGGGATGGGTCCTAAATTAAGGCCACGGCTGCCTACTTCCCAATCCTCATCTGAATTATAAATACATACCATTATACAGCAATCACAATAACACTGGTTATCACACAAAATTACACACAAACACCGAAGTACACAGGGCTACATGTATAGAATGTCAGGAATCCCCTAAGTGAATGAACAACAAAAACTCTATAAGTCCAGACACGATGTATTTCTGAAAGCTACCCACGTGGAATGCTCTGGCTTGCTGGCTATTTGGTTGGTTGGTTCTTAAGTTTAGGGGCTGCGACAACGCGGTCATGTAGCTCCGTGTACTTTGGGTGTGTGTAGAATCTGTCTGATAACCGGTGTTAATTGTGATGACTGTATTAGTAAGTGTTATCTGTTTTTAATTTAAGTACTGCAACCTAGAATTTTTCAAATAGTTCCTACTTTTGCCGCCAAGTGCCACCGTCAACGACTACTAGGCCAAGTTCAGAACTTAGCTACTAGACGCCACCGCAGTCGGCTCTAGGCAACGAACGTAGAAACCTCAGAGCGTTGTTTACATTCTTAACCTATCCAATTTAACTTAACACAGGTGCAATTAGTGGAAGGTTCTTTAACATGCCATAAATCTATGACATGGGACCACCGGCTTTACTTCCCCTGCGAAGGAATGCATATTGAGGGAATTTTAACGCTCTTAAAAATCCGACGGCTTCGTGTGGTACATATTCTGCATGTTCGAATAAAACTCGAATTTCGTATTTAGTTCCCAGATTGAATGGACTTTTGAAGTTTTTTTGCTTTTAACTTGTTGTTTAGTGTTTTAGTTGTTGTTGATTATTTAATGACTTTGCGACATCGTGGTAAAGGAGCCCCGTGTACTTGGGTGTATGTAAGATTTGTTTCATAAACTATGTCACTGTGATGTCTGTACTAGTGTGTTTATTTTTAATTGACGTAGGACTTGGGCAGGAAGCGCCTGTTCCCTATGTTGGACAACATCTCAGCATTTGCCTGGAGTACAAGTGGGAAAACACGGAAGACCACTTTCAGGATGACTGAGGAAGTAATCGAACCCGCCTATTCTCAGATTTACCTCATGAGGCTGAGTGTACTCTGTTCCAGCCCTCAGAGCAGAATTACATTTCTTGTTCAATATGTCTGTAGAGGTATTTTCAGTGTTGCCTTAGCTTGCCACGGTGGGTGAGTGGTTAACGTGTCAGTCTACTAACCCCAAGCTTGCAGGTTCGCTCCTGGCCATGGTAAGTGATTTTTCAAAGGCGGCAAAAATACGACACGCATGTCATACGATGTTGGCATGTCAAAGAACCCATTTGAATTTAGTATGCCGTGTTCACAATGGGAAAATTAATCCCGGAAGTTTCCGCCAACACAAAGTTCCTCATTTCTCTACTAGAAAGCGCTATAGTGTTCAAGGAGCTTAGATATCTAACCTCCTTGACTTTCATAGTGCTTCAAGGAACAACGAAATTCGACATGCAAGTTACCCTTTGGGTGTCAAATAACAAAGGTTGCACCCGGCACCCGAGGCCATACGATATTATTATTATTATTAGTGTTGCCTTAGTAGACCTAATCGAAATTTAATGTTTTTCAGTCGGTCAACACCATTGTAACTAATTGTCATGAGTGTTTCCTTAAAACTGGAAAAAGAATATAAGAGATTAATAAATTCACTTGGATGACTAGTTTCGATCGTCAAGCGATCATCGTCAGATATTTTATACTTACGCTATTAAATCTATGTCTTCAAGTATGAGTGATGGTATTTACTATATTATAAAGTTGCTGTAGCTATTAAACTAGTGTAACTTATCAAGATTTGTTAGTTACGAAGGTGGATCAAAAAGTTAGTTGCACTAACGCGCTGCAGCAGCGCGCTGTATGTCGCAAACGTGGGCACAGCGGAGAAAGGGACAGACATTGCCCACACGTCTGTTAGGCAGGTCGCTGCGGTGTCTCGTCTTGTATGGTGTGAATAGCGGCCAAATGCAATGGCGCGTCGACTGGGCGTTCACTCCAAATATGAGGTGCGTGCGACAATCTGATTCCTATGGGCCAAAAGGAAGAATTGCACGGACATTCATCGAGAAATTAGTGCTATGTATGGGGAGCGGGCCATTTCCCGGCAAGGGATCGTAAAGTGGTGTCAGCAATTCGAAGCCGGACGCACGGATATCACGGACGAATATCGCGAAGGCAGGTCCGCAACGTCCAGGACCCGTGCAAATGTGACTTTCATCTGTTCGGTAAGCTCAAAACAGAGCTCGGTGGTCGAAGTTTCCAGACCGATGAGGAGGCCGCTGTCTCCGTGAGGTTGCAGAACGCGGGAGGAACTTTCTATGCATCCGGCATCAACAAGTTGGTTGTGCGTTCGCAGAAATGTTTGGAGTCTCTTGGAAACTATGTGGAAAAGTGACGTTACATTGTATGTCTTTATAGGCGTGTTGCTGTTGTATAGGTGGTGTAATAAATGGCCATAACTGGGAAGTGCAACTTATTTTTTGATTTGCCCTCGTATATGTGATTTGTTATCTTGAGCTATTGTTAGAGCGCAGCAACTCCAACTGAATCCCCGGAAAAAATGCGAACTACAAGCCCGCTGTACTCTCTGTCACTCTGGGTGACGGAGCTAGCGCTCATGCAGGGTCACACTTCACTCTAGTGGTGATTGACCTTCAAGTTTGCTTGCTTAGTGTGATATCTGTGATTGTTATTAAATGGTTGGAGTGGATTGTGAACTTAGCTGATTGTTTGAGCGATATGTGGTCCGTTTCCATGCAGCTGCCAACACCACTTCCTGCACTGAACGGGAAGGAATTTCCTGTATGACCTCGTTATCTCTTACCCTACTTGGCCTTTCCTCCACATTCCTAACTGTCTATGTTCGTCTGGCCAAGTGTTATACAGGGCGTAACAAAAATGTACGGAACACAATCCAGGACACATTCCTCACACGTAGGCGAAGAAATTATGTTACATGAACATGGGTCCGGAGACGCTTTGTTTCCATGTTATACACTCCATGTGAGATCTGTGCTGGACAAAACGGAGGCAGACAGGTTTTTCTCCGGGTACTCCGGTTTTCCCTGTCAAAATGTAATTCCATCAACACTCTCCACTATCATTTAATCTGTCATTCACTTAATCATAGCCCCAAGAGGAGTGCGACAGGCTTCGGCAGCCGGCACAGTTCATATCCTCGCCGCTGGATGGGGGCTTCATTCATTCCATTCCTGATCCGGTCGGAGACTGGAAGCAGGCTGTGGATTTTCACCTCATTGTTTCCAACGCATTAATCATGGGAAACACAAGAACAGAACGTGCCAGCGTACCTCATGGAACTCTTTCTCACAGGATATGTTCAATATGCCCTCCGCGTGCATTGATACATGCATCAACCAACCGTCGTAGTGAATCTCGGATGTGTTGATGTATCCCTGGAGTACTGCGAATGGTTTCGCAGCCTTCCATTATACGGGCACGCAGACTCTGAACATCTTGTACTGGGGTTCGATACATAAGAGCTTCCAAATGCCCTCACAAATAAAAGTCCGGTGAATTTAGGCCCGGAGAGCGTGGAGGCCAGGCAATTGGTCCACCTCTACTTATCCAACTGTCACCAAATCTGTTATTTAGTTGCCGACGGACATTAACACTAAAATGAGGACGTGCTCCATCGTGCATAAAGTACACGTTTTTTCGCAGCTAAGTCGCATGGCAACAGGGCCTTGCAAAACAATAAACTGGCGGTGCACCTACGATAATGACAACGTAACCAGATGTAACAATGAGTGCATGTTATCCATGATTCTAACGTTCTGTTCTTGTGTTGGAAACAAAGAGGTGTAACATGGAAACAAAGCGTTTCCGGACCCATGTTCATATAACATAATTTCTTCGGCTACGTGCGAGGAATGTGTCCAGCGTTTCGTGCCGTACATTTTTGTTACACCCTGTATATGCCAGGTCAATAAACTGCCCCTAACAATTTTGTTTTAAGCAGCCCAACTGGCGTTGTTATCCTGAAGGTCGATATTTCCCTGCTTGGATCCCGTATGCTACTAATGCACTGCAAACATATCCTGCAAACGATACTGGACCCTATTATATTTCACTCGATGTGACTACAGACTAATGCGAGAGAAAAATAATAGTGTTCAGTATCGTTTGGAGGATATTATGTTTGCTGTGTATGAATACCATACGGGATAAAAGCCGATAAATATCGACCTTCCTGATAACACACGTCGGTTGGGATGCATAAAACAACATTATTAGGGGCAGCTGATTCACCTGGTATAGTATACCCCCATCCAATCGTATTGTGCAAAGGCGTGTTGACCGAGCTAAAGATGCCAATTGCCAATCAGGCGCGGATTCAAGGGGGGGGGAGGGGAGTTTCACGGGGGTAATTACCCCCCCCCCCAACGGAGACCAAATTTTTTTGCAAACTCAAAAAACGAAACCGCAATAATCAGACAAATAAAAATTTACGAATTTAAACTGAAAAACAGTTTTTTTTCTCATTTTATTCAATACTGAAAATATCTTTATTGCAATTATTATGTTCTGTTACAAGTGTACATATTTACAACTTCATAGGCCTACCTGTTATATAAAAACGATTATTTATATAACAAAATCAACTGATCTATTTTGTTTAGCAAACCTTGTGATTACAGAATCGATGTTTATAGAGATGTCACGATGATTGTGCAGCAATGCACGGATAGGAATTTGGGGCTTTTTTTCGCACCAAAAAATTTTGCCGATGTCCGAACTGCAAGCTTGGTTGGCAATTTAAGCTGTGACTTTCTCCCTTTGTCGGTACCAACTCGACTTGCCGAAACTGTAACGTACCATGATATTTTTCTCGAAGCTCGATGTAAAAGTCGCAAAACACGCCGTTGCAATTTGTACGAATATTTTTGGTGCACTAAATTCATCAAATTTCTGTCCATGCAGCTTGCAAAAAAATTGGTCTGGTTTTGTACGTTTGGTTATTTTGTGATTGCGTTTTTAGTGATACCATTTTTCTTAACAATTTCGATTCTGTGACCCCCCCCCCCGAAAGCCAAACTCTAGATCCGCGCCTGTTGACAATATCGTGTATATCTGTTGAAACGGATGTTCTTTTTATCACTCGTCAAGTATGGATTACCTCAATGTGATGACTACAGGTACTGTGTTTGATCGGTTCCCTAACAAGTGAGTGACGCTGTCTGTTGCGGTGTGCCGTCTAGCCTCCTGAGCGGCTCTCTGACAGCTTATTGACTTTGCTCCCGTTTGTATTACTGCTCCACATATATCGCGCTCTAGCACAGTGATGTGTAATATAGCGGCCACTGGCCCGCTCAAGCACTTCGCGTCCACTTGTCTAGCCGCCTCCACCGAAGTGTGATGTTCCATTCGTTCCTGAACAGCCTGTAACTCGCAGAAAACATTGGTTTTCAGTCGGGCAGAACTTTGATCGGAGTCCAATTAGGATATGACTTAATACAATGTGGCAGAATATAGGATTTCATAGTTGTGTAATTGAGTTCAGAAAACAATCTTTATATTTGCTGTGTAGGTATGCTGCGGGGTTTCACCCTGGTGTTCCAGATTTGACTTAGAAGTAGACTTTAAGGATTTCCTTACACGACTAAAACCAAAATTATCATTAAAATACCTGTAACAAATACTGTATATCAATCATTGACTTATAATTACACATCTCCTAATTAAGAGGGTCACCCTAATTTTCTTTCATGTGCTATATTAGAATGTACAGGTTATCATACATATTTTACACATACCCAAGTAGCACTTGGGGTTGATCATCACGTTGTCCAGGCCATCCAATGAAAAATCAACAACCAGACCTGCATAATTTTTTTTATGACATCCATTATGTAACATGATTCGATGATCGCTCTATTATGATCGCCACCACCTTTTCAACAACCAGCTAAGGAGAAAGAATTTACCCCCATGAAATTGAGTTATTTCACCTTGTTCAACCAAAGGATGAAAGTGAAATGTGAGGTTTTTTGGGTAAGGAAGCATGTTGAGATTAGTAGGTTTCCAAACCGTATTAAGGTCACTAGATATATCACTCATGACTAATGCAGTTCAGTTCTCAAACTAGCTTAGATATATCACTTAGGAGTAAATAATAACATAACATCTTTAAATTAGAACACTAAATAACTGAATTACATCTAAAGGCCTTCAAATAATATTAATTATAACTAATTGACAACTTAGTACAACAGGATCATAAGTTACTAATCAATGGTATGCAGGTTCACATCGTTAGGATACAGTAGTAGATATCTGTCGCCCGCAATACAAATAATTTATTAATGACTAGCAGAAGTACCCGTTCTTCGAATGGTGTTCGGTGTTAACACCAGACATTATCAATTGAGCTACTATTGCAATGGTTAGCGGTTAGTCATTCCTTCAGAGGTTTATCAGAACGAAGTTAGTTTTCTGGGAATATCACACACACTGTTAATTTAAGGGCCTTAAAATGTGGTTTTCGGAGACCCTTTGTAGCCTCGCAAATTATGTGTCTCCCATTGAGAAGTGTAACATATGCTTTGGTCGTCCTTCTAGGATAACTTTTATATTTCGCCTATTTTAGCATGTATTTTGAGAAGTTTTTCCCAATATTCACCCTTCTACTGTATGAAAAGTAAGGTGAAGAGTTTTATAAATGATTGATGTATTGACTCTCATGGTTACAATACCTAATTTTACGATGCACCAAGCATCCGAACATGAGTTATAGGCGTACATAAAGATACAGACAGACAATTCTATTGTCTACAACATATCACCCAGAAATCCAAATATGGGTATATCTACCACACAGTATCAAACAAAATCATCCTTACGATGAACCCGTTTGTCGACAAAAAAAAAAGAAAAGAAAAAAGATTAGTTGAAATGTGCTCTCAAACTAAATTCACCTAACGTGTACTTCCTGACATGAAATAGAATTGAAAGCCTTGTAGATGAAACGCAATACATGTCACATAAAAATTGGCCCTCTACATTGTGTTAGGTCCCCATACACAGGAAGACCTCTATCATAAATTATAAAAGCTTGTGGTGTATGAAAATTCAGGTTCTTTAGTCTCAAATGGTCCAAATTCCTAAAAGCCGCAAAAAATACTGATTCAATTCAGGAATTTTTGAAAATAATGTTGCTGTTTGGAGATATAATAGACCTTCTGTACTATATGTTGACCCCCTTAACTGTATTGATGAATTATACAGACTACGTTGGTTCCGTGATAACCTTATAGCCATTTGCAAACTTTCACAGAAAGGTAATAAATGTAGTAAATGTAATAAATTGCTTCTTGCAGAAATAGATGGCAAGTTGGATGCCACCCCTTGAGATGATGTTGTCATGGTTACCGATTTGCATTCCTTCATTAGTTTGTTAAATTAAATTAAATTAGTTTTCTGGGAATATTTCAGAAACTGTTGGTTTTAGAGCCTTATAATGTAGTTTTCGAGGACCCTCGAGTTTTGTTTCTGGCACCGAGGGGCTTTGTCTCGTCGTTGTACGCCATAATATAATAATAATAATAATAATAATAATAATATAATATATGGATTGGAATATAATAGACCTGCCATACCACACCCGCAGGTGTAAATCGCGTGAATTTCTTTTCTAGACTACCCCTTGACCCCCTTAAGCGCATTTTACGTATTGATGAAATTGACAGCTTAATTTGGTTCCGTAATAACCATCTAGCCGTTTGCAAACTTTCACACCAATGTAATTAATGGAATTGCATTGCGTCTTACAGCAATAGATGGACCTCTGAGAATCTGTTGCCATGGTTACCGGCTTGTATTCGTTCATTAGTTTATTAAATGAAATTAGTTTTCTGGGAATATCTCAAAAACGGTTGGACTTCGGACCTTAAAATGTGGTTTTAGGGAACCCGAGTTTTGTCTATCACATTGAGGGGCTGAAAATGAGCTTTGTCTCGTCCTTCTACTCCTATTTCAGCATGTATTTTAAGGTGGTATGCCCCCTTTTATGAGAGGTACAGAGAAGAGTTACATCAATGATTAGTGTCGTGCCTCTGATGGATATCTGTACCAAATTTTACGTTGATACACCTAGCCGTTCTTGAGTTATCAGGGAACAAAGTTGTCCACAGACAAACAAACAGACAGACAAAAACTATTTTCGCGCGCATCCGTCATAAAACAGTATGAAACGCGTAAATAACTCAAATTTCCGTAGAAATTCGAAAAAAAACAGACAAACTTTAATTTTTAACCTATTTTCAATTTTGAAAAAATAGGCTTATGAGATCACCTTTTTTCCGTGTGTGTGTGTGTGTGTGTGTGGTGTGTGTGTGTGTGTCCCTAATAAAATCTAAACGGCTGGAGCGATTTCAATGAAACTCGGTAAGTTCATGGCGCTATTCCCGGCGACCTCGACCGTGCCCTTCAAATTTTGTTACGTCTCACCAATCCAACATGGCGGCTGTGCGAAATATTTCACTAGCATTCAATATCTCCGGAACTATTACCGATATCGCCCTGAAATTGTGTACGGTGATAAAGGGCACTACTAAAAGTTCACCTATGAGACTTTCAAAAACCTGGTGACTACAAAACCAACATGGCGGCCAAGCGAATTTGAGACTTTTAAATATACTTTTCTCGCGATTTAACTACCCAAACGTAATGAAACTGGGTACAGTAATTGTTTATACACATTGTAAAGCACTGGAGTCTAATTTAGTTCAATTGTTTACATAACCTCAAAATGGCGGCTGTGCGAAATATTTCACTGACACTCTATATCTCCGAAACTATTACAGGTATCACCCTGCAATTTTGTACGGTGATAAAGGGTACTGATACAAGTTTACCTATGTGTATTTCATAATCCTGAAAAGTACAAAACGAACATGGCGACCAAGCGAATTTGAAATATTTTAATAGACCTTTCTAGTGATTTAACTCTCTGAGCGCAGTGAAATATGGTACAGTAAATGATTTTGCCGATTGTAATGCACTGCCAACTAATTTAATTCAATTGTTTACATAACCTCAAGATGGCGGCTGTGCGAAATTTTAAAATTATGTTTTTATTTCTTGTGTCGTAATCATGCGATCGAAGTGAAAGTTTGAATAATGAACCTAGGCAATAATTGTCCTTGAATGGTACATATCTCTATGGCCTATACATATAACAATCCTAAATGGCGAGCTTCTGAAATATTTAGACGGTTCTCAATATCTATGAATCT
The DNA here is from genome assembly GCA_946902985.2 of Meconema thalassinum. Taxonomy (NCBI): domain Eukaryota; kingdom Metazoa; phylum Arthropoda; class Insecta; order Orthoptera; family Tettigoniidae; genus Meconema; species Meconema thalassinum. The sequence goes on along the minus strand of OX336390.1, from coordinate 523,798,334 downwards.
TTTACAGCAACCAAACAGATTTTTTTATGTTCATAGAGACTATGAACATATGTTCACCTATAGGACTTTGAGTAACCTGGTGAGCACAAATCCAACATGGCGGCGACGCGAAGTATAAATATTTAAATGGACGTTTCTCGCGAATTAACTATCCGAGTGCCGTGAAACGTTGCACGTTAAATGCTTACACAAATGTTGATCCACTGGCATCTAATTTATTTCAATTGTTTGTATAATCACAAGATGGCTGCATTGCGTAATTTTAAAATCTCGTTTTTACTTCTTGTGTTCTAATCATGCGATTGAAGTTTGAATACCACACGTACACAATAATCTTAATGTAATAGTACAAAAATTAAAATCCAACCTGGCGACCATCTGAAATATTTAGACGGTTCTCAATATCTACGAATCTGTTACAGCAGTTAAACTGAAATGTTGTATGTTGATAGAGGCAATTAACATGAGCAGGATATATGAAAATAGGCTGTATAGTTCTTTACGGAACTACTTGTTATATATGTAGAGATATACTGCACCGGTCGGTGTTGACCGTGTTTTATTGCACAAATTTAGGTTTTACTCGCTATCCGTCGGCGATACACGAAAAGTGATAAGGACCTTTTGGATAGAAAATGGAATGTTATGGCTCGTGTATGCCATCAAAAGTTTGCTATTTCTTAGCGTTCTCTTTTTATTTGATAAGGAAATATGAAGTTTTGATTAAACGGTGTATTGACGTCACTAAAATGGTCGCCATTTTTAATAGTGCAAAATATCGAAATAAAATGTATCCTATATGCAAACCTGGTAAATCAGCTACATCCATGCAAAATTTCATTTAAATCGGACCAGTGGTTCTTGCGTTATTGATTAGCACACAGACAGACAGAAAGACAGACACACACCATCTCATTTTTTTATATATTAGTATAGCAGAAGTACCCGTTCTTCGAACGGTGTTATATATTAACACCAGACATTATCAATTGAGCTACTGTTGCAATGGTTAGCGGTTTGTCATTCCTTCATAAGTTTATCAGAACGAAGTTAGTTTTCTGGGAATATCAAACATACTGTTAATTTAAGGGCCTTAAAATGTGGTTATCGGAGACCCTTTATAGACTCCCGAATTTTGTGTCTCACATTGAGAAGCGCAACATACGCTTTGGTCGACCTTCTAGTATAATTTTTATTTCGCCTATTTTAGCATATATTTTGAGAAGTTTTTCCTTATATCCACCCTTCTACTGTATGAAAAGTATGGTGATGAGTTTTATAAATGATTGGTGTATTGACTCTCATGGTTTCCATACCTAATTTTACGATGCACCAAGCATCCGAACGCGAGTTATAGGCGTACATAAAGATACACAGAAAGACAGACAGACAATTCTATTGTCTACTACATATCACCCAGATATCCAAATATGGGTATATCTACCATACAGTATCAATCAAAATCATCCTAACGATGAACTCGTATGTCGACAAAAAAAAAAAAAAAAAAATAGAGAAAAGAAGAAAGATTAGTTAAAATGTGCTCTCAAACTAAATTCACCTAACGTGTACTTCCTGACGTGAAATAGAATTGAAAGCCTTGTAGACGAAACGCAATACACCTCACATAAAAATGACCCTCTACTTTGTGTTAGGTCCCCATACACAGGAAGACCTCTTTCATAAATTATAAAGGCGTGAGGTGCATGAAAATTCAGGTTCTTTAGCCTCAAATGGCCCAAATTCCTAAAAGCCGCAAAAAATGCTGATTCAATTCAGGAATTTTTGAAAATAATGTTGCTGTTTGGAGATATAATAGACATTCTGTACTATATGTCGCACGTGAAATTGCATGAAAAAAATCTAGGTTACCCCTTGACCCCCTTAATTGCATTGACGAATTAAACAGTCTACGTTGGTTCCGTGATAAACTTATAGCCATTTGCAAACTTTCACTGAAATGTAATAAATGGATTAGCCTAATATTAATATCGTATGGCCTCAGGTGCCGGATGCAAGCTTCGTAATTTGACACCCAGAGGGTAGCTTGCATGTCGAAATTTCGATGTTCCTTGAATCACTATGAAAGTCAAGGAGGGTAGATATCTAAGCTCCTTGAACACTATAGCGCTTTCTAGTAGAGAAATGAGGAACTTTGTGTTGGCGGAAACTCCTGAGATTAATTTTTGCCATTATGAACACGGCCTACTGAATTCAAATGGGTTCTTTGACATGCCAACATCGTATGACATGCGAGTCGTATTTTTGCCGCCTTTCAAAAATCACTTACCACGGCCAGGAGTGAACCTGCAATCTTGGGGTTAGTAGACCGACACGCTATCCACTCACCCACCGTGGCAAGGTATAAATGGAGTGACATTACTTCTTACAGAAATAGATGGAAAGTTGGATGCCACCCCTTGAGATAATGTTGTCATGGTTACCGATTTCCATTCCTTCATTAGTTTGTTAAATTAAATTTGTTGTCTGGGAATATTTCAGATACTGTTGGTTTTAGAGCCTTATAATGTAGTTTTCGAGGGCCCTTTAGGACCCCCAAGTTTTGTTTCTGGCACCGAGGGGCTTTGTCTCCTCGTTGTACGTCATAATATAATAATAATAATATAATATAGGGATAGGAATATAATAGACCTGCCGTACCACACCCGCAGGTGTAAATCGCGTGAAAAAATCTATTGTACCCCATGACCCCTTTAAGCGCATTATACATATTGATGAATTTTACAGCTTAATTTGGTTCCGTAATAACCATCTAGCCGTTTGCAAACTTTCACATCAATGTAATTAATGGAATTGCATTGCGTCTTACGGCAATAGAAGGACCTCTGAGAATCTGTTGCCATGGTTACTGGCTTGTATTCGTTCATTAGTTTATTAAATGATATTAGTTTTCTGGGAATATCTCAAAAACGGTTGGACTTAGGATCTTAAAATGTGGTTTTAGGGCCCCCGAGTTTTGTCTCTCACATTGAGGGGCTGAAAATGAGCTTTGTCTTGTCCTTCTACTCCTATTTCAGCATGGTTGGTTGGTTGGTTCTTAAGTTTAGGGGCTGCGACAACGCGGTCATGTAGCCCCGTGTACTTTGGGTGTGTGTAGAATCTGTCTGATAACCGGTGTTAATTGTGATGACTGTATTAGTAAGTGTTATCTGTTTTTAATTTAAGTACTGCAACCTAGAATTTTTCAAATAGTTCCTACTTTTGCCGCCAAGCGCCACCGTCAACGACTACTAGGCTAAGTTCACAACTCAGCTGCTAGACGCCACCGTAGTCGGCTCTTGGCAACGAACTTAGAAACCTAAGAGCGTTGTTTACAATAACCTATCCAATTTAGCTTCACACAGGTGCAATTAGTGGAAGTTTCTTTAACATGCCATAAATCTATGACATGGGACCGCCGGCTTTACTTCCCCTCCGAAGGAAGGCATACTGAGGGATTTTTAACGCTCTTAAAAAATCCGACCGCTTCGGCCGGGTTTGAACCCGCTATCTTGGGCATAGAAGCTCAGCATGCTACCGACTACGCCACCGAAGCCGCTTATTTCAGCATGTATTTTAAGGGTGTATGCCCCCTTTTATGAGAGGTACAGAGAAGAGTTACATCAATGATTAGTGTCGTGCCTCTGATGGATATCTGTACCAAATTTTACGTTGATACACCTAGCCGTTCTCGAGTTATAAGGGAACAAAGTTGTCCACAGACAATCAAACAAACTGACAGACAGACCAAAACATTATTTTCGCGCGCATCTATCATAAAACAGTCTGAAACGTGTAAATAACTCACATTTCCGTAGAAATTCAGAAAAACAAGTAGTTCCGTGAAGAACTATACAGCCTATTTTCATATATCCTACTCATGTTAATTGCCACTATCAACATACACAATTTCTGTTTGATTGCTGTAATAGATTCGTAGATATTAAGAAGCGACTAAATATTTCGGATGGTCGCCATGTTGAATTTTATATATGTAGGTCCTAGAGTTATGTACTGTTACATGCAGATTATTGTGAACGTGTAGTATTCAAACTTCAATCGCAAAATTAGGACACAAGAAAAAACAAGGAGATTTTAAAAATTTTCACAGCTGCCATCTTGAGGTTATGGAAACAATTGAAATAAATTAGATGCCAGTGGATTAACATTCGTATAAGGATTTACTGTACCAAGTTTCACTGCACTCGGATGGTTAAATTGCGAGAAACGTCCATGTGAATATTTATAATTCGCGTCACCGCCATGTTGGATTTGTGATCACCAGGTTATTTAAAGTCCTATAGGTGAACTTAAGTTCATAGCCCCTATGAACATTAAAAAATGCAGTTTGATTGCTAAAATAGATTCGTAGATATTCAGTATCGTCTAAATATTTCGGATGGTCGCCATGTTGGATTGTTAAATGTATAGGTCATAGAGTCATGTACCATTAAAGGAAAATTATTGCGTAGGTTCATTATTCAAACTTTCACTTCGATCGCATGACTACATCACAAGAAATAAAAACTTAATTTTAAAATTCGCACTGCCGCCATCTTGAGGTTATGTAAACAATTGAACTAAATTAGATACCAGTGGATTACAATGGGTATAAATATTTCCTGTACCAGGTTTCAGTGCGCTTGGAACATCAAATCGCGAGAAAGGTCTATTTAAAATTTTCAAATTCGCTTGGCCGCCATGTTCGTTTTGTAGTTAACCGGTTTTTGAAAGTCTTATAGATGGACTTCCAGTAGTGCCCTTTATCTCCGTACAAAACTTTAGGGAGATACCGCTAATAGTTTCAGAGATATAGAATGCCGCTGAAATATTTCGCACATCCGCCATCTTGTGATTATGTAAACAATTGAACGAAGTTAGATGTCGGTGCATTACAATGTATATAAACATATACTGTACCAAGTTTCATTGCGTTTGGTGGGTCAAATCACGAGAAACGTCTATTTAAAAGTCGCAAATTCGCTTGGCCTCCATGTTGGTTTTGTAGTTACCAGGTTTTCAAAAGTCACATAAGTGAACTTATAGCAGTTCCCTCTATCACCATAGAAAATGTCAGGGTAATATCGGTAATAGTTTCGGAGATATTGAATGCTGGTGAAATATTTCGCACAGCCGCCATGTTGGATTGGTGAGTCGTAACAAAATTTGAAGGGCACGGTCGAGGTCGCCGGGAATAGTGCTATGAACTTTCCGAGTTTCATTGAAATCGCTCCTGCCGTTTAGATTTTATTAGGGGGGGACACACACACGAATCACACACACACATACACACACACGCACACACACACGGACAAAAGGTGATCTCATAAGCCTATTTTTTCAAAATTGAAAATAGGCTAAAAACAGACACATTTTCTTTTTTATATTATGTAGAGATATACTGCACCGCTCGGCGTTGACCGTGTTTTATTGCACAAATTTAGGTTTTACTCTCTAACCGTTGGAGATACACGAAAAGTGATAAGGACCTTTTGGATAGAAAGTTAAATGCTAAAGCTCGTGTATACCATCCAAAGTTTGCTATTTCTTAGCGTTCTCTTTTTATTTGAAATGGAAATATGAAATTTTGAAACCAAAGGGTGTAGTGACGTCACAAAAGTAGGTTTTACTCGCTAACCGTTGGAGATACACGAAAAGTGATAAGGAACCTTCGGATAGGAAATTAAATTTCCTAGCTCACATGTGCCATCAAAATTTTGCTATTTCTTAGCGTTCTCTTTTTATTTGATATGGAAATATGAAATTTTTAAATCAAAGGGTGTAGTGACGTCACTAAAAAGGTCGCAATTTCTTAATAGTGCAAAATATCGAAATTAAAAATATCCTATATGTAAACCTGGTATTTCAGCTACATCCAGGCAAAATTTCATTTAAATCGGACCAGTGGTTTTTGCGTTATTAGGTAACACACAGACAGACAGACAGACAGACAGACAGAAAGAAAGACAGACACACACCATCTCATTTTTAACCTATTTTCAATTTTGAAAAAATAGGCTTATGAGATCACCTTTTGTCCGTGTGTGTGTGTGAGGTGTGTGTGTGTCCCCCCCCCCCCTAATAAAATCTCAACGGCTGGAGCGATTTCAGTGAAACTCGGTAAGTTCATAGCACTATTCCCGGCGACCTCGACCGTGCCCTTCAAATGTTGTTACGTCTCACCAATCCAACATGGCGGCTGTGCGAAATATTTCACTAGCATTCAATATCTCCGAAACTATTACCGATATCGCCCTGAAATTGTGTACGGTGATAAAGGGTACTACTAGAAGTTCACCTATGAGACTTTCAAAAAACCTGGTGACTACAAAACCAACATGGCGATCAAGCGAATTTGAAATATTTTAATAGACTTTTCTCGTGAGTTAACTCTCTGAGCGCAATGAAATGTGGTACAGTAAATGATTTTGCAGATTGTAATGTACTGCCATCTAATTTATTTCAATTGTTTACATAACCTCAGGATGGCGGCTGTGCGAAATTTTAAAATTAAGTTTTTATTCTTGTGTCGTAATCATGCGATCAAAGTGAAAGTTTGAATAATGAACCTAGGCAATAAGTGTCCTTGAATGGTACATAACTCTATGGCCTATACATATTATAACAATCCTAAATGGCTAGCTTCCGAAATATTTAGACGGTTCTCAATATCTACGAAACTTTTACAGCAACCAAACTGAAATTTTTATGTTCATAGAGACTATGAACATATGTTCACCTATAGGACTTTCAGTAACCTGGTGAGCACGAATCCAACATGGTGGCGACGCGAAGTATAAATATTTAAATGGACGTTCCTCGCAAATTAACTATCCGAGTGCCGTGAAACGTTGCACGTTAAATGCTTACACAAATGTTGATCCACTGGCATTTAATTTATTTCAATTGTTTGCATAATCACAAGATGGCTGCTGTGCGTAATTTTAAAATCTCGTTTTTACTTCTTGTGTTCTAATCATGCGATTGAAGTTTGAAAACCACACGTAAACAATAATCTTAGTATAATAGTACAAAAATAAAAATCCAACCTGGCGACCATCTGAAATATTTAGACGGTTCTCAATATCTACGAATCTGTTACAGCAATTAAACTGAAATTTTGTATGTTGATAGAGGCAATTAACATGAGCAGGCTATATGAAAATAGGCTGTATAGTTCTTCACGGAACTACTTGTTATATATTAGTATGATAAGTTTTACGCAATAGCTTCTCCAATAATACGTTAAAGAATTATTATTCTATCAGATAATAACGTCATGCTTAAGGTGGCGTTAACTAAATAGTAGAACAACAGTTCCGTTTCTTAATATGACCCTAGCACACAAACTATTGAATCAATTGCTATGACAATGTATTAGCATTTGCCTTTATAAGATAGAATAAGTAAGTTACTTAAAATACATCATTCACTGTTACAATATTTAATCAATTCTTAAAAACAAAATATTAAGCAAAGGGTACATTTATGACCTTACTATTGGAGTAAGGATTTCAAACTAAAAATACATTTGAAGAAGATTTCATGGCTTGCAATCCAACTTAGAACCATGGTCCTAGTTCTTCAAACTTCTTGTTTGTAAAATTGTCTTTGATAAGTTTAAAATGAGCTTATAGTTTGAAGCAGTGCATAACTACTGCAGCTATTATTCTACGTCGGATTATTGCACATAACCATATGAAGATACTGTGAAAATTTCAAGTAGATCGATGCAGTAATGTCTGGAAATAATGTACCTTATTTGTATAAAAATAAAAGTTGTAAAGTATGGCTGTCAATGAAACGTCTGCAAATAGATCAGTAAAGAAATGGTAATCATTCGCCAAATTTGACAATCTTCACTAACTCTTATCTCGGAAATAGATTAACAGTTTTGCTCCAAACAAACTCCCTATGGTATTTCAATATGGTGACAACCCAACACATCAAAAAATGAGGACATTGACTTTTTCCACCAATACCTAATTTAGCGCTACCTTCAGTGGATCTGATCATAAATCTTCTTCTTCTTCTTCTTCTTCTTCTTCTTCCTCTTCTTCTTCTTCTTCTTCTTCGTCGTTGGGCCTACTGAGGACCACGGGGCTCGTATCTCCTCGTCGCTTTGTCTTTTCTCTTCTTCCAGTACTCTTTCATCATCTGACAATGAGCCAGCTTTCTTTCCTCCGTCCATGGTGGTCTGCTGACACCAGTGTTCTTCCTAGCTGTCAGTGATACAGGAAAAACTCCCTGTCGGATGGCTTGCCGGGATTGTTGGCGGTCCTGTATGGAATTAAGTGGGATCCCTAGGTGGTCTAAATCCGTCCTGACCGTAGAGATCCACTTGGTCCTAGAGGCCCTCTTCCTGCCACTGTGAAGATCTTACTGGTGAGCCGGCAAGGGATCATGCGGGTCTAGTGTCCATAGAAGGCCAATCGCCTCTTTCTTATACTAGTCACAATGTCTTCTTGATGGCTGTAAAGTTCATCATTGAGCCGAATTCTGTATGTGCCTCCCTCTTCTCGTATAGGTCCTAGTATCCTTCGCAGGATCTTCCTCTCCTTGAGTTCAAGTTTCCTGAGTGGGCCTTTCCTGGCCATCACGAGGCATTTAGAGGCGTACAGAACAGATGGTTTTACTACTGAATTGTAGTGTCTGAGTTTTAGTTTTTTGGAGAGGAACTTCGATGCGTAGGTGCTGTGGCAGGAGTGGTAGGCCCTCTCGAACTTGGTGCACCTGGTATCTAAATCATAAATCTGGATCCGCCAACTTTCTTCTTCTTCTTCTTCTTCTTCTTCTCCTTCTTCTTCTTATTCTTATTCTTATTATTATTATTGACCAAAGACAAATTCCAATTGCAATAATCACATACCAAATCTGAAATGAAAAGTAACTCTCGCCCTTAATGCGTATAAAAACCCCCAAATAAATAATGAACTAAGAAGAAACAAAGCCTCAAGGAGGCTAAACTAAACTCAAGTGAAAGGACAATGGCATTAAAAAACTAAAGGTAGGATAAACGCTTGAGTGATAAGTAGCAGACAGACGGCCCTAGAAATAGGGTGTCTAACCAAACTGTAGACAAACTCACCTCCCAGAATAAAATCCACTAAAACATAATTTGTGGTAGAAGAGACGAAATGTAAATATGGTGACAGTCGAATGACAAACACAAAGGAATAAACTGAGTGGTTAATAACAGAAATCCAACATTAAAATGACAAGTCATTCATTCAGTTCCGACGGACCAAGAACTCCAAATTCACAAAACCAAGGATATATCGCTGACAATGCAATACATTAACCATAATGATTCGTACGTATTAAAAATGTAACGGCATTACCCAATAATGGTTCTCACATATTAGAAACATACAGTAGTTGCATTACCAAATGGATTGTAAATCAATCGCATGACCTGAACTGCCGTCAAGTAACCACGTGATGTACCATTCATTCCCGATCCATACGTTCAGAAATATCGGTTACTCCGTTCCTCGTTTATCATGAAACTCCCACCCATTACTTTTCTTTACTTTTTGATCAAGTCCTGAGCCGTGTTAATTTCTTTCTTCTTACTGCCAACTAAGGGACCTCATTGTAAAATCCATTCTTGTCATGCCACATAATTGAGTCTCTTCGGAGCGTAGGTCATGAAACATCAGTAGTGCCATCTACATCTACGTACGTTTGACCAATCGATCGATAGATGTCTATTTCACAATAGATAACAGCCAACTGATCGATGCAATTATTGCCTAAATCCCCACCCCGATAATTCCTTCAGCTCTCCTTCTATACGTCCATGTGAAATATTGTTTAGGTAAAATGTTTAATTGGAAAATACGCTTTAGGGATTTTGATGAATAAATCCTTAGAAATTATAATTCAGTTCCATCACAAATTAAAGTAAAACTAGTGGACCCGGCAGACATTGTCATGCCCGAATATATAGAGCGGGTTCGGCAGACACATTTGAATTTTCGATGAACTATATACTAAGTGACATTTTTAGTATTTGAATGGTTCATTATGGTTCCGTATTGATGCAACAATTAGTATTAATATTTTGCAAAAGTTCCGCCTAATCAATACCTTTATTTTCCTTAGATCTTTGAACTTGTATCTTGCTTTTTTTTTAGCTATTATAGCCTGGCTCGCTTCATTGATTTTAGTATTTGAATGGTTCATTATGGTTCCGTATTGATGCAACAATTAGTATTAATATTTTGCAAAAGTTCCGCCTAATCAATACCTTTATTTTCCTTAGATCTTTGAACTTGTATCTTGCTTTTTTAGCTATTATAGCCTGGCTCGCTTCATTGATTTTAGTATTTAAATGGTTCATTATGGTTCCGTATTGATGCAACAATTAGTATTAATATTTTGCAAAAGTTCCGCCTAATCAATACCTTTATTTTCCTTAGATCTTTGAACTTGTATCTTGCTTTTTTAGCTATTATAGCCTGGCTCGCTTCATTGATTTTAGTATTTGAATGGTTCATTATGGTTCCGTATTGATGCAACAATTAGTATTAATATTTTGCAAAAGTTCCACCTAATCAATACCTTTATTTTCCTTAGATCTTTGAACTTGTATCTTGCTTTTTTTTAGCTATTATAGCCTGGCTCGCTTCATTGATTTTAGTATTTGAATGGTTCATTATGGTTCCGTATTGATGCAACAATTAGTATTAATATTTTGCAAAAGTTCCGCCTAATCAATACCTTTATTTTCCTTAGATCTTTGAACTTGTATCTTGCTTTTTTAGCTATTATAGCCTGGCTCGCTTCATTGATTTTAGTATTTGAATGGTTCATTATGGTTCCGTATCGATGCAACAATTAGTATTAATATTTTGCAAAATATAAATTATGGTTCCGTATTGATGCAACAATTAGTATTAATATTTTGCAAAATATTAATACTAATTGTTGCATCAATACGGAACCATAATGAACCATTCAAATACTAAAATCAATGAAGCGAGCCAGGCTATAATAGCTAAAAAAAGCAAGATACAAGTTCAAAGATCTAAGGAAAATAAAGGTATTGATTAGGCGGAACTTTTGCAAAATATTAATACTAAGTGACATTTGACATTGATTTTTAATGAAAAAACTCAAATCATTTTCATGGAAGCCTAGGACAAATACCAATAACGGGCTAGGGGGAATTAGTTGGGAAAGAAGACCCTGTTGAGCTGGTGTGGCGGCAGTAACACAGTTTGCCATTATGTACTGCCACGGGCAGAGTCTAAGGTGTGGCGGCAGTAACACAGTTAGCCACCAGGTGCCGCCAACCTGCAGAGACAAACAAAGACTTGAGTTTTCACTAAGGCTAGTGGTTTCCAAGACGACATGTTTTGTTTTGTTGACTGTATCTTGTGGTTCTAAAAATTATTTCATCCTACATTTTGGTCGTTACACCACCTACCGGTTACAATTGCGAATCCAAACCATACAGGGATCCACTCAAAATCGTTCCAGTCGTTCAGAAGGAGTTTATTTACATACACACGTACAGAAGATAAAGATAAACTACTGAAAAGAGAAATAGAACACCTAGAAGGACGACATAGATTTTGATTGGACGGCAGCGTATAATATCTGGAGTATAATAGCGATACAGATAAGGGTTTAAACACTATGTACCAGCAGATGGCGTTATAGCATAGCTCTCAGTGCCTCATTTTTTACCTCGGCATCGGTGGCGTGGTCGGTAGCATGCTGAACTGCTATACCCAAGATAGCGGGTTAAAACCCGGCCGAAGTCGTTGGATTTTTTAAGAGCGTTAAAAATCCTTCAGTATGCCTTCCTTCGGAGGGGAAGTAAAGCCGGCGGTCCCATGCCATAGATTTATGGCATGTAAAAGATCCTTTCACAGACTAAACTTGTGTAAAGCAAAATTTGTTAGGTTAGATTTCGTCAGAACGCTCTATCGAAGCTCCAACGTCCACCACTAGATATCATTGATATCTGGTGGCGAAAGTTGGAACTACTTGAAAATTGAAAGGAACTTGTAGCTCACCCTCTAGGGTATCCGCTGGAAGCAGCTACAGACTCAGGCGAGCCGAACATGTCCTCGGACACTCCCGGCACTAAAAGCCATACGATAAATAATAAATATTTTTTACCTACTTATTAAAAGGAAATGTTCGATGGCCAAATGTTCACAGTGGTGCAGACGTGTACAATTTTACGAACAGTTAACTGAATGAATTGGACGGGGGTCAAGTTGTAGCCTTCTGAGTGGCAGGCTGGTCGTTAAACGGAATTGACACATGTCCAATGTCGGTTGATGAGCGATGTTGCCAAATTTAACAAACAAACATTCCCATTCCTGTAGATAAGGTTCTGGACGTCTACACGTTCAGAAGCAAGCCAAGATCATGGCATTGTAAGGACATCAGTAGCAGACCTTACAGTCATCACAGCACTTAACGGGATCTCTGCTTTAAAGAATACTCTGTTACTCTTCACCATTGTGGATTGCCTAATTGACAAAAGTATAGCATTAACGAAATACAGTACATTGTGACATACAGAGAATGAACACTTGTCTACCCCTTATTATTCCCGTTTTTCCGACGGGGTCGGACATTCATTACAAATAATTCCTTATAATTTACGGAGATATTTAGATATTAATTGGCCCCTTTCCCCCTGACCCTCTCTTATATTAACTAGGGTGAATATAAAGCCATTCACAAAGTTTCAGGGAAATCTGTAGAGCTGTTATCGAGTGATTTCAACGGCGAGGAATAATTCGCTGAAGTAATGCACATCGGCCCCGCTCACAATCATAAAATAAGAGAAATTTAAGTAAACACCGACCGAATTTTAACCTAAAGAGACCTTTTAAGACATTTCGCACGTCTAAATTAGTTGAAAACGGATATATAGACTTTGGGTGAGTCTTAAGCTATTCACAAGATTTCAAAGAAGTCCGTCATGCAGTTCCCCAATTGTGAGTAATGCGGCAGAATGACAGAAATCCAATCATACAAATTACAAGAAGCCCTGTCCAAAATAAATTCATTAGTAAGAGCGCGCTCATATCTGAGCATTAATAGGTTTCCTTCGACTTCCCATAAACTTTATAAAGATCTGCGACAGAATGGACCCCTATGATACTAGAAAATAGAATTCAGTTCTCTATGAAACTACCTGTTTTCTGCAACTTAAGAGCCGTTGTTTCACCTGTTTCCTGTAAGGGTGGTGGGACGGGGCGCTACTGTGCAGACGGCAGTGGCTGTATTGAACGGGCAGTGAGACCAACCGCAGTGCAGCGATACACCATACTTATCGACAACTTTCCATTCACTTTCCAACTATGCAATTTATGTCAATTTCAAAAGTTAACGGCATATCAATTATATTTTTCCACTGCGAATCCAAGGCTGACGGCTGATGTATTGATGATCATCCTTTTGCTCAGACCACGCGGCTATATAGAGATCAAATGGCGCAGTGCAAGTAGAATTCTAATTTATGATTCAGCCTCACGTTACTAATGTAAGTCTGGGACATCTTGGCTATAAATCCCGCGTACTCACTAGGTGTGTGTGTGTAATAGGCCTATGTCTGATTATATGCCACTCTAGGTGTCTGTTTTCTTGTGCATATCCAATTAAGTAGGTTAGGATTGGAAAGGAAGTTAGTAACACACCATGGCAAAATGTTTGTCAATCTAAAATGAGAAACAAACGAAGGATATTCTAAGATCAACTGACGATGGGAAATGTTGATGAATCTTGCTCCCAGTCCTAGCAATAGAGAAAATGAAAATCCACAGCCTGCTTCCAGTCTCCGACCGGGTCAGGAATGGAATGAATGAAGCCCCCATCTAGCGGCGAGGATATGAACTGTGCCGGCTGCCGAGGCCTGACGCACTCCTCTGGGGCAATGATTAAATGAATAACAGATGAAATGAAATGATAGTGGAGAGTGTTGCTGGAATGAAATTTTGACAGGGAAAACCGGAGTACCCGGAGAAAAACCTGTCTGCCTCCGTTTTGTCCAGCACAGATCTCACATGGAGTGACCGGGATTTGAATCACGGACCCAGCGGTGAGAGGCCGGCGTGCTGCCGCCTAAGCCACGGAGGCTCCCCTAGCAATAGAGACCACAGTTAAAATTCTAAGTCGCTGAGAGGGACGCCAATATATTAACTGCAGGGTATTCTTAACACTGTCAACGCCTAGATTTGAACGTAATTGCAGCTTACCATTGCTAGTAGAACAAACTAGGTTAAAATTGTAGGATAATAATCTTCTATTAATATATTAGTCGGCTGTTGATCAGCCTTTCCTCAGCCCGCATCTACAGGGGATCGCTCCATGTTCCCTTTTCAACAAGAACAGAATTTAAAAGAACCTAAATTTTCAAAGTTTCTTCAACTCTTAATGTTATTATTACTTTACTCATGTCAAGGCATTGTTGACGCCCCATCTAACAATCTTAGTTCCGTATTGACGGGGATATGTTAATAGAAGTATTTATCATACAATTTTAACCTCGTTTATTTTAGAAGAGGCTTCTATATTTTAACCAAGCCTCCGTGGCTTAGGCGGCAGCACGCCGGCCTCTCACCGCTGGGTCCGTGGTTCAAATCCCGGTCACTCCAAGTGAGATCTGTGCTGGACAAAACGGAGGCAGACAGGTTTCTCTCCGGGTACTCCGGTTTTCCCTGTCAAAATTTCATTCCAGCAACACTCTCCACTATCATTTCATTTCATCTGTCATTCATTTATTCATTGCCCCAGAGGAGTGCGTCAGGCCTCGGCAGCCGGCACAGTTCATATCCTCGCCGCTAGATGGGGGCTCCATTCATTCCATTCCTGACCCGGTCGGAGACTGGAAGCAGGCTGTGGATTTTCTTCTATATTTTAACCAGTCTTTAACGAAGAATTATTTTAAGAATATAAAGTTCATGAAAAATGACTCAACAAAATGTTCATTTTATTTTTATCACGATCAGTTAACATTTCACTTATTTCTTTATCCTTTTATTTCTTATGTTTTTGTCCTGCTTGTTATTTTGTTTGCGCTATTTTGTGCCGAAGAAGGGTACCGCATGAAAGAAATTTCTTTCCTTCCCACTAATCTGTATTTTCTTTATTTTCAGGTGAGTTTGGTGCTCCGCTTACATGGAATACAAAATTGCAGAAATGCTGGATTGCTGACGTAAGTGAACATTGTTTCCTTAAAGAAACTCAACTGTTTTATGTGACACATTATGAACTTGTAACCTTTTCCGTTACGGGATTCCTTTCTGTAGCTCTTTTAAGATCGTAAACCACACAACTAGTGGGGCGTGTGTTGGCGACAACGGGACCCCAGCTGAGTCCGGAATTGCTCCCACTTACTCGTGGCGGGCTCTTCTCTATCATCTTTTCTGTTGACCTTCCTTGGTGAATTCATGTGCTCTTCCATTCATTAATTTACTTTATTTGTAAATGGGGGTAATTCTCTGGTCGCAAAGGGTATATTGACAGGATATTACCAACCCTGACCGACCCTGACGTTATTAGGGTATCCGAGGCCTATGGAGTCTTTCAATTTTCCGCCATAATTGGCCCTTGCTCCTCTTTCCTGATACCCTATTTCTTCGAAGGGTCAGAACTCTTTATTTCTCTTTTCATGGTATCTCCTGACTTCTATACAAGGACCTGAAGGAGGCAGGGTGTCTGTAGCCCCACCACTTAAGGTGCACTCTGGATAGTGATACACCCCCAAGGACTCACGGCTGGTGAGTTCGGGAGTTGGTGACCCCGAGAGAATCCTAAGCTGGGTCCGTTTCTTCCATTATTCATTGTCTTTGTGGTGGACCCTCTTCTCTTTCCCCTTTCCTATCTGTACTCCATGGCTCTACTTCTTTCCAAATCCCTCAATCCTCATTCGTCGAGGGTTGAGGGCAATTCCTTTGTCTGTCTTCTACTTCCCTTATTCATTTTTTCCTTTCCTTCTTCTAGTTCGTTTGTTAGTTGTGAGTTAGTGGTTGGCTTTACTTGTAGAAATTAATTTTGTCATTTTCACTATCTCCCAAAATATCGGGGGCCAGTAACCCCTTAAAATAACAATTATCATCGTCATAATCATCTTAAGATAGTAAACGAATGCTCCTGTAGTTTACTTCAATTTATGGCAAACTTATAGGAACTTCCCTCGTTTAATTAATTTTGTTTTTATTTCATTTATTTCTAAACATCGTGGTCATAACTCTCGTGTACTTGGATGTATATAGAATTTGACTTATAACCTGTGTTATTGTGGTCCCTGTAATAATGTGTGTATATGTAATTGAGAATAAGATTGGGAAGGAGATGGCAGTGACGTTTACTTAGGAATTGTCCGGCATTACCTGCAGTAGAAGTCGTAAACCACAGCCAGGTGGAAATCCAAGCAACTTCATCTTAATTTAGCCTCACAAAACTGAGACAAGAATTAAATCTGACATTTGTAGCTCTTTAGTCAGTCAACACGGATTTTCCCAATGAATGGTTGGGGTACAATGTATAAATATGTAAATACACTCCTGGAAAATATACATGTATTAGTTAATTAACACTTTTAAATGGGGCAATTTGGGGTACATGTAATACATGTAATTTCTTCCAGGAGTATATTTACATATTGATACTTTGTACCCCACCCAATCATTGGGCAAATTCGTGTTCACCGGCTAAAGAGCTACAATGACAGTTGGTAGAGGCAACACTGAAAGAATTTCTTCAAATCTTTACAGAATTAAATCTAACCCAGAACGTTTGCGACTGGAGCCTCAATAACATTAAAACACTAATGCTCTATCGTTAGCTTCGCAATCATTTGGTTCATTAGAGCAATCGTGCGGAATGTGTTAAGCCTGCAAATTATCACTGTAGAGTAGTGATTGCGAACGTTTGCCTGTTAGTAAATTTTGTTCTACTGGAATGTGCAAGTCGTTTTTTTTGTGTATAATAAAATATTTACCTATTTTAAGGGGGAAAAATGTAACTATTTTTATCCAATGGTCAAAATTTGGTTGTTGCTTTGTGCTGATCTTCTCCATTTCCCTCATAATTATCTCCTTTTCTTATACAAATGTTTGGACTTTTCTCTTTTTAAGTGGGTGTTAAACCAGCAGCTACAAAATGAATCTCAAACATTTCCACATTATTAATTCATTGAGCGTTATTATTTCATTTTTATTCGGAGCAAGCTAATATACATATATATTTACGTTTCATAGAAGAACTAATTAAAGTCACAAAGGTTTGAGTGAGTTTCAATTTCTAACTGAAGGTTTAACACCCACTTTAAAAAAATGTCAAAATGTTCCCATAAGAATAGGAGATAATTATGAGGGAAACTGTGAAGATCAGCACAAAGCAACAACCAAATTTTGAATTATGGATAAAAATAGTTATGCATTGAATTTTGAAAATTTAAAACTATATTTCTAGAGACAAAAACTGTGTGTTTTCTTGGAAATGTATGTAATATTTGTACTGTATCTATGGCAAGCACAGTTATAATACAAAAATCGTTTTTTTGTCCCCTTAAGCTGTGTGATGTCCCTTGAGAGCAATTAATTATCACTTTGTTGCTTTCTCACTCCACAGGGATGAGACTCAGTCTCTAAAAACGATCTCATATTAGTCTAATATACAGGGTCCTTATATTTGCTTGGCAAGGACATTCTCGCTCACGCGCTCCGCCAGTGCGGCTCAGTTGCCCGCTGCCGGGCGCGCGTATGTACGGCAGAATACCGTGCTTAAAATCAGTATCATTCATTTTTACTCACCAAGTTTACAGTAAATGCTGAAAACATTCCCCATCCGCTGCCAAACATAATCGGCATCTCCTTATGAAGTTTCCGGTTACTCCGGTTAATTTAGCTTCAGTAAGGATATTGGACTAACGACCTTTATGTATTTTTTTATTGTTTACTAAACCTGTACGTTTGAATCTCATAGCCAGTTGTTTTATTGTGATTGTGTATAGTGCTGTAGTGCCTTATGTGAAATATTCGTTACTTGAACGACTGAACGTGTATATCTGCGCAATACGTACATATAGTGCAGGAAATTGCGCGCTAGAACAAGACAAAAGTTTCGAGTGAAACTTCCAGGGAGACCCATTCCTATAAATTGGACAATAAAACAACTGGCTAAGAGATTCAAACGTACAGGTTCAGTAAACAATAAAAATAGGCATAAAAGTCGTTAGGTCTATTTCCTTACTGAAGCTAAATTAACCGCAGTGACCGGAAACTTCCTAAGGAGATAACGATTATGTTTGGCAATGGATGGGGAACATTTTCAGCATCTACTGTAAACTTGGTGAGTAAAAATGAATGATACTGATTTTAAGCAAGGTATTCTGCCGTATATACGCGCGCCCGGCAGTGGGCAACTGAGCCGTCACTGGCGGAGCGCGTGAGCGAGAATGTCCTTGCCAAGCAAATATAAAGACCCTGTATTAAACATCCTGAATCCATATTGGGGGCGGGGGTGGCACACCGGTCAAGCCGGTGGCCTTTCATCAAGGTGGACTGGGTTCGATTCCCGGTCAATACATGTGAGATTTTCGAAGTGGAATGCCATATCCTGTAAAAAGATAGTCCCGAGGTTCATAATCACAAGATTCAAGATCACGTAAAATTAGAAGCTTCCTTAGCTTCCTTGCATGTTGTTGTCTCAAAAAGGTTAAGTGCAGACTAAAATAAAATATATGTCCGAATAAACTGGTTGAGACAAAGCAGCTGCATACCTGGCAGTCTGAGAGATTAATCACACTTATCTCTAAAGATTCTGGAAACATTACTTTTATTTGCTAGAGTGAGATTGAAGGAGTGACTCATGCATCTTTATCCTTGTCTCTCTAACTCACGAGGTGGCGCCTTAAATGTGCACGAATCTCAGAGCACCGCCCGACAACGACTGAATTACGACGAGCGTCCTGACCCCATTGAGGGCGTTGTTCCTTTCTCTCCCGGAACGATTCCTGTTACCATGCGGTAGCCAGGAGATGCTCGCTGGTTATGGTGTTCGGTTTAGCAGAATTCAAAAATATTACGTTACACACACACAATGATATTTAAACTATATATTTACACATATTAAACAACAAAATACACTGGCTGTAGCCGTGATGGCCACGATTTAGTTCGTTCCCTTTCAAGCTGCGCCATGCTTGATCTGATGTCAGTCAGCCATGTGCTGCGTGCTACGAGCAGACTGGGGTCGCGCCGGGTCACATGATCACGCGGCCGGCCCGCTGAGGCTCGAGACAGGGCGACAAGGAAGTGCTGCCAAGAGCAACGCAGCGGAGCACTGAGTAACTACCAACATACCGCCACACCTAAATGTATCACATTTAACAACTGTCAGAAAATGATTGATTTACATGAATCAACAGTAGTAAATTAAAGTTCTTTCACCACCAGTCCGTATGGATCACCGAATACAAAACACACACAAACCCCAACCAAAACAACATAGGAACAAAAATACACAACCTATAGTAATGACAATGAAATGAACATGTTAAATCATACAATAAGAAGGTTCAACACTATACACAAACAAGAAAGTACACTGGTCAAAAATGAACTCTTGCGACACAAGAATAAAGTAATTAACTGAATCACTAGATGACACTGAAAGTAATTGCACATATCAGTCTTGAAGTGGCAATGGACATAGTTTATGTACAGAACGCTTCAAAATTCCACTGCTGGTACGAATGGTGACTGCACGCACTCGTCCATCCTTCCCAGGATATGTTTCCTCGACCGTTGCAAGCCTCCAAGAAAGAGGAGGAGTGTTGTCGTCCTTAACCAACACGACAGTTCCAGGCTGAAGGTTAGGCTGACTCGTCAACCATTTCTGCCGCTGTTGCAAGCTATTAAGATAGTCATTAGACCATTGTCTCCAAAACTTCTGCTGCAGTGCTTGAATGTAGCGCCATCTGGAAGTATAACAGTGCACACCATCTCTAAGGTCAGGTTCAGGGAAGGATAACAGGGGAGCACCTATTAGAAAGTGGCCAGGAGTTAAGTATGATGGTTCATCAGGGTCGTCCGATAGACTAACGAGCGGACGTGAGTTCAGGCATGCTTCTATTTGGCAAAGTAGAGTGTACATCTCGTCATACGTCAAGCTGGCATTGCCAGCTGTTCTTCTTAAATGGTGTTTCATGGATTTAACTCCAGCTTCCCACAAACCACCGAAGTGTGGCGAATCAGGAGGAATGAAATGCCAAGTGAATCCTTCTTGGGCTGCGTTGTTCAGCATTTCTATCTTCCACTGCTCGGACTGGTGCACTCTCAACAATTCATTTCTAGCCCCTACAAAGTTAGTAGCATTATCACTGTATAGATTTTCACACCTTCCCCTCCTGGCTGCAAATCTCCGTAAGGCGGCGATGAAAGCCTGTGTAGTCAAGTCACGAACCAATTCCAAGTGTATCGCCTTGGTGCAAAGGCAAACGAACAACGCTACATAGCATTTTACCTTGACCTTGCTCCTGGTAGCACCCTGTTTAATGTACAGCGGGCCAGCGTAGTCAACTCCCGTGTTCAAGAATGGCCGTGATGGAGTCACTCGAGGCGATGGTAGCTGTCCCATGAGTTGAGTGGCTGTAGTGGCTCGTAGTCTTAAACACTTCAAACACTTGTGAATGACAGTCCGTATCACTTTCTTTATGCCTACTATCCAATATCTGGACCTAAGTGAAGCCGTTACATGATTAGCACCAGCATGCAGCAGACGAACATGCTCATCAGCCATAATCAACTGGGTTACATTGTGACGCTGAGGTAATATGATCTGGTGCCTTTCTGCAAATGGTTTCAACGAGTTTTGTAGGCGACCACCTACTCGTAATAAGTCGTTCCCGTCTAAGAAGGGGTTCAGATTTCTTATTGCACTTTGCTGTGAAACTGATGAGTTTGACTTCAACTCGCCTATTTCCCGTGCGAATGTCACACGTTGAGCAAGCTTGATACACGTCTGAAGGCCAGTCTCAAGCTCTTCTGCAGATAGTGGTCCCGTTTTTCTTACGTTGTGTCTTCTGGAATTGAACATAAATCTGTTGCAATAAGCCATTACTCTCTGTAGGCGACGGAGGGATGAGAACCTCGTCGTGACTTCATCTGATGGCGTAGCACTAACTAGACATTGTACCGTATCCCTACTTTCTGGAAGTTCACCTGCAGAGTCCTTCGAGTCCCTAGTGGGCCAGCTACTTAAATCTTGTAGTAACCATGCCGGACCATGCCACCACTGTTGATTACACCGCAGTCTGAGTGGTCCTTCTCCCCTTGAAAGAATATCGGAAGGGTTATCTTCTGACATCACGTGACCCCACTTGGCTCTTCCAGTCAATTGCTGTATCTCGGAGACACGGTTGGCGACGAACGTTTTCCATTTTGTTGGTTCAGCTGCAAGCCACGATAGTACAATTGTCGAGTCAGTCCACAAGAACATGTGGTCAATTTTCAGGTTTAAGGTGTTGGTAGTCTTATCAACCAGACGTGCCAACAAAAGAGCTCCACACAGTTCTAACCTAGGTAAGGACTGTTGTTTCAGAGGAGCCACTCTGGATTTTGAACATACCAACTTTACTGAAACTTCCCCGAGTTGGTTGGTGCTTCGAATGTAAACACACGCTCCATAGGCCCGTTCAGAAGCGTCTGAGAAACCATGAACTTGTGTGAGGATCACCCTTCCCGCAGAGAGAATCAACCTGTCGACATGAATGTTGTTTAGAGCTGGAAGATCAGTGAAGATTTCGATCCAGCCTTCAAGTAACGGAGATGGTAGTGGTTCATCCCATCCTAATTTTTTTGCCATAATTGTTGCATGAAAATTTTACACCTCACAATTACTGGTCCTATCAGCCCAAGGGGATCAAATATAGAAGCTATAATTGAAAGTACCTTCCGTTTTGTGGGCCTTCCACTGTTCTCCTTGATGTGGACCTCAAACTGGAACTTGTCAAGAAAGGGATGCCATAGTAATCCTAGCGTTCTGATGTTGTCTTCCTTATCAAATCGTAGTGGTAACTGTGATTCTCGGAGTTCTTTAGGTATAGTCTCAAGTACAGCCGCGTGATTCGACGTCCACTTGCGGAGCGGGAACCCTCCTCGTTGCAGCAACTCTTGTAGTTCTCCTCGTAGCTGTATAGCATTTTCCACAGTGTCGCTACCACACAATACATCGTCCATGTAAAAATCCCGTTTCAATACGCAAGATGCTGTAGGAAACGCATGTGCTTCTTCTTCAGCCAGCTGGGTTAGACATCTTGTGGCTAGGAAGGACGCTGAAGAAGTACCGTATGTTACAGTCTTTAGTTAGTATGTGCGTAGAAGCTCAGATGGATGGTTTCGCCACAGTATGCGCTGTAAGTTAACATCTTCGTCGTCTACTCTGATCTGACGGTACATTTTTGTAACGTCTGCCGTCATCGCAATCTGATGAGTACGAAACCTTGTCACAATTGATAGCAGATCTTGTTGAACGGTAGGTCCCACCGCCAGAGTGTCATTGAGTGAAACGCCGTTGTCAGTTTTGCAGGAAGCATCGAATACAACTCGTGTTTTAGTAGTGGTACTCTCAGCCTTCAATACTGCATGATGAGGGAGATAGCAGCTTGCATCTTCGTCCTTGCTTATATCTGGAACCAACTTCATATGACCCAGGTTCTCATACTCCTCCATGAATCTCACGTAATCTGAACGCAGATCAGGTCTCTTCTCGAATCTCTGTTCCAGTAGTCTGAATCGTTTCTCCGCTATTTTGTAAGATTTTCCAAGTTGTGGACTTTCTTCCCTTGTAGGTAATCTTACACTGAAACGTCCGCTGTCGTCCCGCTTGGTGTGAGTTGTGAAATGCTCCTCGCAATACTGCTCTTCCTTGGTTAAGTTGGTTCTTCTAGTTGTCACTTCTTCTATCGACCAGAATTTTTCCATCTTCCTGTCGAGGTCATCGTCCTGTCTAAGGAAAAATGATGAAGTGGGTGGTGCTTCCGCCTTCTTACTGGTCCGATCCTGGGATTTTATAGGACCTGACAGTATCCATCCCAGGGCGGTATTCTTCAAAATGGGTAATTCATCGCAATTTTTCCGCCACCCTTCTCGCAACAGCTGCATGAAAATCTCTGCACCGATGAGCATATCTACTGATCCTGGCTCGTTGAAGTGAGGATCCGCTAATGTGATATCTTTAGGTAGGTTCCACGATTTGCAATCAACATAGTTTGCCGGAATATTGCCTGTTATGTGAGGGAGTATAGAACATGTGATAACAGTTTCAAAATTGGACACGTTAGAACTGATACGAACATCAACACTTTGAGATGCAGTGACCGCAGTGTTATTTATACCACTAATTGGAATACAGCTTCTGTGTCGTTGCAACTTAAGCTTACTTGCAAGTGACTCAGTTATAAAATGGGACTGTGATCCATTGTCGAGTAGCGCTCGGCACTGGTGAACTCTACCATTGTGGTCTGCCACTCCTATTACTGCAGTAGACAGCATTATTTGTGACTGTGGCTTGAATTTAAGTGTGCAGTAACTTGCCTTACTATGCCCTCCTTCGTCTTCTCGAATACCTCTACCAGCTAGGGCATCCCTGTCTGTAGTCGTTTGACTGTTTGTGGGACTGTCGAAATGAATTAGGGTATGATGTCTGCCTTGGCATCTCTTACACCTATCAGATTTGCATATGCTGACATTATGATGTCTAAAACAGTTAAAGCACAGACCCTTCCTTTTGACAAAATCATACCGTTGTCTTACGCTAGCCTTCAGAAAACTCTCACACCGATGTACCGGGTGATCTGCATCACAAAAATCACACTTCCCCCTTGTAGATACGTATGAGCTAATTCGACCTGGATTGTCATTGTTCCTCACATGTTGATTCTTGGGTGGATTTGCTGTGTTCCCCCTTTGTTCCCGTGCTGCCATCATTAGCTCCAACACTTGTGCCCTCTCTTCCAAAAACGTGGATACCTCAGTGAGTCTTGGAAAATTATCGCTGGGAGCCTTCTTTTCATACTCTTTACGGGTAGCGGGATCTAACTTATCTAACATCAGCTGCTGAAGTAAGACTTCATGTAGCGGCACTGAAAGGTTGAGATTTTGAATAGCATTCAAATTGCTTACTAAGTGGTTGTTCAGTTTCCTAAGATCAGATGCTGTGTCTTTGTGACAATTAGGTAACGACAACAGAGCCTTGATGTGTTGTGTTGCTATCAATTTTCTGTTGTTGTACCTCTTGCACACGATTTCCCAAGCTACTGGAAAGTTAGGGTTAGAAATAGGAATATTTTGAATCAGTTGGTGAGGTTCACCCTTAAGTGCGGACAGTAGATAGTGGAAACGTTGGATGTTTGATAGTTTTAAATTATCAACAATTAATGCCTGAAAAGTGTCCTGGAAATGTGTCCACGTCTCATATTGTCCATGAAATGTAGGGAGGTTAATGACGGGCAATCGTACCTCCAAGGAAGCCTGCTGTGAATTACCGCACGAATGCTGAGATAATTGATCGTTATTCTGCTCTGAAGTTATGCTCCGATCTATAAGTGTGGTCATTTTGGCTTCTAAATCAAAATAGTTTTCTTCGAATTGTTCCCTATTCTGTTCATGGGTTTCACTATTTTCGTCGTCATTAATTTCAAGCTTACATTGGACATGCTTATATTCTTCCCAGAGTGAAGGCAATTGCTTCAGCCTGCTACGTAATGTATTAATATCGGAGCCTGCCACAAACTTGTCTGCATATTTACTGATACGTGTCAGTGATCCTTTAATCACCGCTCGTTGCTTCACCAACAGGTTTTTCTCACTAGCCTCCATGATAAGTTAGGAAAAGGAATGAAATAAAAGGATTGACTGACCTCGGTATACTGCTAAGATGTGCACTTATCTTATAATCCTTTGTGTCCTCCCCATCGTGTACAGCATGCCGCCGAGATGATGTTGCACGTGCTCCAATATTCTCGCCACAGGATGTCCGCACTCGGAAAGTACATTCAAATGCACCGGAGGACCACGTAATATTTTAGCATTACGACACTTTCACAAATCCGGCCCGGTCTGACCATGTTCCTTTCTCTCCCGGAACGATTCCTGTTACCATGCGGTAGCCAGGAGATGCTCGCTGGTTATGGTGTTCGGTTTAGCAGAATTCAAAAATATTACGTTACACACACACAATGATATTTAAACTATATATTTACACATATTAAACAACAAAATACACTGGCTGTAGCCGTGATGGCCACGATTTAGTTCGTTCCCTTTCAAGCTGCGCCATGCTTGATCTGATGTCAGTCAGCCATGTGCTGCGTGCTACGAGCAGACTGGGGTCGCGCCGGGTCACATGATCACGCGGCCGGCCCGCTGAGGCTCGAGACAGGGCGACAAGGAAGTGCTGCCAAGAGCAACGCAGCGGAGCACTGAGTAACTACCAACAGGCGTCTAGCAATGACTACCTCCATGAGGCGGGGCTAACCCACTGGAGATCTTGTAAATCTTATTCTGGAAACCAAGTATTGACGTGAGTGTGCTTTAGCTGTGATATACATTTCGTAAGTTACTCTATGAAAGAGCAGATCAAGGAAACTGTTCAAGTTTGAAACACCGTTGAGACTTTGCCACGGATTTTTTTCGTTTTTACTCTCTTTCATGATGTCACCAGCTCGTGGAGGTTCGGGTTTGATTCCTTGCTCTGCCGCGAAATTTAGTTCTGGCCTGAAGTACACTCAGCCTTGAGGGGCAAAACTGTGAAGATGTGAGTGCGATTTCCCCCTCAGTCATCCTGGAAGTTATTTTCCATGATTCCTCATTTCTATTCCAGGCAAATGCCAGGATGGTTCCTAACTATAGGCCACGACCGTTTCCTTCCCAACCCTCACCTGAATTACAATGAACACACTACTACAAAAGCGTCAAACTGTTTGTCTCTCACCAAGGTGGGCCGGGTTCAATTATCAGCGAATACATGAGAGATTTTTGAACTGAAATACCATGTCCTGTGGTTCAGATTTCACGTAACAAGGAGGTCCGTGGCTCATGACCGCAAGATTATCGGTCACATTAAACTGAAAGTTTCTTTCCTTGTTTTCACACAATTACAGACTCCACAATAACACAGGTTATCAGACAAATTCTACATACAATTACTGGAGGCGAAATGATCCCGATGTCAAACTCTAACTAATATATATCATTTATTTCTAGTGATGCGTCTTGTTATAGTTATAGTCTCTTTTATTGGCTTCATAGATATTAATTCAGAGTATAGCCATTCTTATGTAGGACGGACTTTTATGCGTAAGGGTTGAAATGAGACCAGCATTGGGGCTCGAACCCAAATTCCCTTTATTCAGGGTAGATGAGCAAACCAAATGCATGATGAATGGTAACTCATTTACTTACTTTCTTATCTACTTACTTACTTACTTACTTACTTACTGCTCGATGCTCCAGTCCATTAAGAAACTTGGCCTCCATTGTCACCCACCTCCATTCTTCTCTATCCTCTGACTTCCTTCTCTTGTTCCTGATTCCTAGACTCCTGAGGTCGTCTATCCACTGTATCCCGGGTCTGCCTTTTCTCCTTCTTCCATGTGGTCTTTGCGTGAACACCTTTTTGACACTACGTGGTTCTGGCATTCTCTGTACGTGTCCTGCCCTGCTTAATGGAATCTCATTTGTCAACTCTTCATGAAATTGCTGAAGCTGTGAGGTCATGTAAATTCAGGTTATCGGGGCAGATTACCTTGATATTAGGCCCCTCAATACAACAATTATTATCATCATAATCATCATCAAATTCGGGTTCGATCCTGACGGGGTAAGTTCGTTCGCCCTAAGAGAGGCAATACTCTAAAGTAATTTCTATTTTTCTGAAACTTCAATGTCTGGGACAATGCTCCCTGTGATAAGTATCATGGAAGCAAATTCTAGTATCCTCATTCGTAGGCCAGGGAGCCAAGATGTGATCTATACAGAATGTACCAAGCGGATGATGATGATGAACCAACTTAGTTCACTTGGCCGCAATTCTTCACGAGACGCGGAAACAACCTAGATTTGCTGGAATTTAATTATGATACCCCAAGAATTCTCCACATTCAGTTGAATTGTCACATTTTAGAGTACGATAAATCTGGAGAGTGGAGTTTTGTCAGTGGGTCCCAGTTCAGATCCTGTTGGTGACGGAGCAGTGCTGATAAGCGAGTAGTTCAAAAATAGCACTCTATAAACAGAGCAAGTGGGCCAGCGTGTTAGGCGGCAGGCCAAGAACAGTAGCAGGCCTGTTTTCAAGCTAATAACTCAATACATGTCAGTGTCACACAGAGGGGGACCATTTAATGAAATTCAAATTTTCACCTCCAGACAAATGCCATGATGGTTCCTTTCAATAGGTCCACGGCTGAGTTCCTTCCAATACCCCTTCCCTGACCCATCCTGAAAAGAAAAGTGTATGGCCATTGGTGCTTGAATAATAGTATTAATAAAATTCAAGTCACTCTTCTCTCAAGAAAAAAATTCTCAAGTTAAACTCAGCAGCCCAACAGTGCAAGCAAATGATCTGTTCCGAGATCCGGGGTTCAAATCCCAGCACTGGCAGTTGTCATTCTCAGTATAATTTTCACCGCTAGTTTCAAAATTCACCACCATTTACAATGCCGATATATTGGCATAACTCGACTTCCAGTGAACGTGTCTCAATCGAACACCTTAATAACTGAAATACATGTTTTGTAAAAGGTACACATTAAAATAATAGATAACTGAAAGAAAATAATCTTTGTAATATAAATATAGCCTTCCTCTTGTACATCTGCAAGTCTGCAGGCAGAAATGCTGACGGATTTCAAGAAGAGGGTAGAACTTTGCAACAATATTAAAAATTTCGTAGTAGTGTTTTGTAATCATTACTAGGTATTAATGATGTTGGATCACTATAAATTATTTTATTCACTAACACAAATGAATAGATTTTTTGTCATTTGTGGTGTTGGGTACGTATTAAGACTACAGTTTCAGAGGTCCTGGGTTCAATTTTCAGTTCTGCTGAAAGATTCAATTCTGGCCTGAGGGCTACATGGTGAAGGATAACTGAGAACAGGTGTATTCGATCCACATCTCGGCCATCCTAGATGTAATTTTCCGTGGTTTCCCCACTTCTACTACAGACAAATGCCGAGAGGCCACGGCTGCTTCCTTCTCAATCCCAGTCTCATTTACAACCACACACTCCACTACAGATAACACAATAACACAGGTTATCAGATGACCACGGTGTCGCAATCTCCATCATAATAAATGACAACAGTAATAATTTATTCATTTGAAATACGAAGGAACATTCCCGGTAGGTCGGTTGTGTCTTACTTCCTGGTTATCTAACAAAAGTGTTGCTCCTCAGCTCATTCCTACTAATAACTAACACTTGATAAAACATCCTTTTGATTTCTTTGCTCTTATTAATGTAACATTATAGTTTCCATGAACATTCAGATGAATATAAAACTCAGCAATTCTTCTAAAATACTTACAAAAAAAAGTCTTTGAAACACAGAAGACGTTTAAAAAACATTTATACATCCACCATTACCACAACTTTTTTTTGATTCTCACAAGGAGGTACAAATCATCAATATCCAAACAACCATTTTATTGAAGGAAAAATTTCAATAAGATTCTGAATCCACAGCCACGTCAGTTTGATCTTTTTCCAAAGAAGGTACAAGTCATCGAAATTAACCACCAATTTATTTGACCATAATAACATTTTGAAATCATAGGTACATCTTCCAATACCGTTTCCTACTCCATAGAGGCAGATTTCTATATTCTCATAAATAATTCTTTTATAAACGTTCTAATTGCTTACGTTTTTTTAAAATTTCAATAATAATTCAATTGTAACAGTTCTGATTTTTGAAGAAAATTTACCCCATATATTTTTCCATATTTTAATGATTTATTCTAGACAGTATTTTTGATTATAATTAATAATATTTTTAACAGAATTTTAATATTTGGAGATTAGTCGACGATTACTGAGAACTTTCTTTATACTGAATATTTTATTTCTAGACTTCATCTCTTTTTGCATACAATGTTAATGTTAGATTGATGCTCTTAGTTCAATATTTTTATATTTATTATAACTGAAGCATGTTACAAGTTAACCAAAACTGGTATTGCATCATAATTAGTTTCAATACATTATTGACATTAAGGTGGATTCACAGGCCTGCGATGAAAAAAAATACAAGGGAAGTGATATCTGAACTTAATGTATTTCTCGGTACTGATTTCGAAAATAGTAATTAAAAAGTTCTAACAAGCCATGTTTTCTTTAAAAATTCAATTATACTGCACTTGGATTTTTATGAACATTTAACTGAGTGTACATAATAGAAGAACGTCGAAAAGTAGTTTGAAAAGAAAAAGACTATGTACAGTACTAAATTAGACACCTTAACGTTTTGTTTTGTTTTGTTTTAATTTTAGCTCAGTTTAAAGTTGATTTTGATGGTTCATGTAGACATACATACTATTTGTTCCTCTTGGTCAATTGTCTACTCCTATTTTTTGTTTGTTTCTTCTAGAAACTGCACCATCGTTTGATGTAAAAGTTTAAACTGATGGGATATTTCTTTTTATCTCGATTTTAGCAAAAATAACGATATTGATTTTACAAAAAAAAAACAGACGCAATAAAAAATACAGGTCATTTTTGGAAAAAGCACACACCAGTAGCATGGAAATTAGCGATGACTTCTCTTGTATTTTCCAAAAACTTAAATTTCGCAGGTCTGTGTTATTTTTTATTTACCCATTCATTAGGTGCCGGCCCTGTGGTGATGGGGAAGCACGCCTGCCTCTCACCCAGAGGCCCCGCGTTCGATTCCCGGCTCCGTCAGGGATTTTAGAAACTGACGTGAGGGCTGGAACGGGGTGCACTCAGCCTCGTGAGGACAATTGAGTAGCCGACCGTGAGGCAGCGCCCCGGTCACGAAAACAAAGATTAACGGCCGAGGGGATATGATGCGCTGACCACGCGTCACCCCAATATCTGCAGGCCAAATGCCTGGGCAGCGGTCGCTTGGTAGGCCTAGGTCCTTCATGGGCTGCAGTGCAAGGGGTTATTAATTAGGTAAAATTTTGATCTTAATTTAAGTGTGTTTTAGCAAATAAACAAGAAGCCGGTAGAGCCGGGTGGGTGGCTTTTGCACATGCGAGATTTCTCGTACAGGTTCCCTAGTTACGTTATAATTTGGTGAGCAGAAATTGTCTTCACAGCATCACTCTCAACACCTAAAGTGGCTATGATGTTCTCTCCAGACCTCACATAAACACACAAATAAATGCTCTTTGTTTAGACTCGTTTAGAACGCGGTCATTCTTTATTTAGATGGGCTAATGTGAAGGTAAAGCTTCATTTTATCCCAGTATAATTAGTTTGCGTTGCTTATATGAGGCAGGATTTATTTCCATGTGATTATTCATATTCTTCATAAAGAACTCTCAAAGGTATGTGATTTACTGTTCATTATGTGGTATTATACAAGAGAAACTAATTATCTTCTCTAGTGCACACCAGACGGAATGGAGCCAGCAAGACTGGTATCACTAGGGACCGGACATGTAAGCACTAAAGACGTTAAAATATGCTTGCAATTATGCTGTAAAATGTAGAAAATATGCATTAAAATTGATAAATATGCACTTAAGAATATGCCAATCTTATTCACCGACAAGGTGAGAAACACCGAGGTGCTGGATCGGATGGGCAAGGAGATGGAGGTGCTCTGCAACATCAAGTGACAAAAGCTACAATATTTTGGCCACGGCTCCAGCAGCTAATCATGGAAGGCAAGATTGAAGGACGGCGCAGACCAGGCAGGAGGAGGATCTCCTGGCTCAATAATTTGCGGGAATGGTTAGAACTTCACTCAGCATCTCTGTTTCGAACGGCAACCTCGAGGCAAGGGATTGCAATGATGATCGCCAATCTTCGACGCGGAGACGGCATATAAAGAAGAAGAATTCACTCTTCTGTCCCTCATTTGCCGTAATATATGCAGTCATTCCTGCATGTTTTTCAAGTTGAAATTTCTTTTCACAATTCAATTCCTTCGAGCATACTTGACAATAGACGAATAATCACTATTATCTGACACCCACCGATTTAATAACTGCTTTCTGCTGCTTTTCTCTTTAAGCACTTTGAGCAAGGCACATGAAGACTAAGGATAACGTAACAATGAAGAAACTCCTCACAAAACTAACCCCGAGCTACTGGCATTCGGGATGGTGAAAGGAATGTCCTGCTCCATCCCCTTCTTGAAATAGCCACGCTTAAAATACTCTTATCTCGATATCTGTTGCTCAGAAAGTTGCTTACAAGGAATGTCCAACACGCAGTCAAAATCAATTTTGTTCAAGATGTTTTAAGTTATACCTAATTTGAAATGTATATGCTAATTTTTTTAGAGTATGGTTTTTAGTGCCGGGAGTGTCCGAGGACATGTTCGGCTCGCCAGTTCGATACGGACACCCAATGGGTGAGCTACAAGTACCGATGGGGAGGGAAGTTGGAATGTAAGGACGAGGAGTTGGAAGGTAGTGGCTGTGGCCTATAGTTAGGGACCAATCCCGGCATTTGCCTGGAAGGAAGATGGGAAACCACAGAAGACCATCTTCAAGGTTGCCGGTAGGGGGATTCGAACCTCCTTGCCTCCCGGATGTGAGCGACTGCCAGCAGTCATGCCGCAACGTCCACGGCTAACTCACCCGGTTGTATATGCTAATATATGCTGTTATGCTCAGAATATGCAATAAATCCAATTAACCCGCAAAATATGCATTTGCATATGCGCATATGCATTTTCGAGAAATCCGATCCCTAGTTGTCACATGTTGGAAGAAACAGAAGTGAAGTCGACTGTTCCACCAATATACGTATGTACACTCTCTATCTGGGTCTATATTATGAACGGATCGTTGTCATACCTGAAACAGCCGCTACTATCCTTCGAAGTAATCCCCGTGGATGGTTATACACTTCTTAGAACGGCTGTACAAGTCCTGGCATAGTCTTCCTGAGGGATAGCCTTCAGTTGGGTAGTCACATTACGTTGGATGTCCGAAATATCCGAAAACATCTGGCTCTTCCGGGCTTTTCGGCGACCCTGGACCCCGATACTCCATATTTTGACACTTGCCTTCGAGGTCGTAACTCAGGCACCAGGTATCGTCACCTGTGACGATGGTTTTCAGGACCATTCCATTCCACGGAACGTTCACCCTTCACACTGCCACCCGTCGAACAGATGTGCACGTTAGGTTGCATAAATTCACCCTTCTCACTGCCGCCCGTCTATCAGCTCTGCAAGGCAGGTTGCATAAATGCACGCTTCTCTCTTGCTTTCAATTTAGGGTTTTGAGGACCCAAACTAAAGGCTATTCCTAAAGAAGACTACAGTATGCCAGGAATTTCCAGGACTTGTTCAGTCGTTCTCAGAAGTGCATAACCATCCACGGGGATTACTTCGAAGGACAGTAATGGCTGTTTCAGGTAAGCCAACAATCCGTTCGTAAATGGCCCATTCACCGAACTTTTCAGACAGAGGGTGTATCTGGGTATCGCAGACGGTTAAGCACTAAACTCTGTACTGCCTCTTCGATCCTGGCTAAATGACGCTAGGGTGTGTAATACGTCCACTTTCTGGTATTGTGACTACCATTCTTGGCTGTCGCTCGGGAGATCCGAGTTCGATTCCTGAATTTGCCATGAAATTTAATTCTGGTTTGAGCATTGAAACTGGGTACACTCGGCGGATTTCGATGGCGTAGTTGGTAGCATGCTGAGCTTCTATGCCCAACATTGCTTGTTCGAACCTGGCCGAAGTCATCGGATGTTTTAAGAGCGTTGAAAATCCCTTCGGAGGGGAAGTAAAGCCAGTGGGCCCATTTCATAGATGTATTGCATGTAAAAGAACCTTCCACTAACTACAATTTTCAAGCTAAATTTGTAGGGTAGATTTGATTAACGCTCGATTAAGTTTCAACGTTCACCGCCAGGTGCTGGTTACGGTGGCATCTAGTAGCCAAGTTCACAGCTAGGTGTCGTTGACTGTAGCATTTGGTAGCAAAAGTTGAAACTATTTGAAATTGATCGTCTTGCAGTCTTTACCTGAACCACAGATAACACAAACTAATACAGTCATCACAATTAACACCGGCTATCAGACAGATTCTACAAACATGCAAAGTACGAGGGGCGACATGATTGCGTTGTCGTAGTCCCTAAACTGAAGAACCAACCCACTAACCAACCGGGGTACGCTCAGCCTCGTGAGGCAAAACTGAGGACAATTGGATTCGATCGCTACATCAGCCATCTTGGAAGTGCTTTTCCGTGGTTTTCCACTTCTATTCCAGGCAAATGCCAGGATGGTTACTAACTCAATGCCACGGCTGCTTCCTTCCCAATCCTCACCTAAAATACAAATACACACACTATCACAGACACTGCAATAACACAGGTTATCAGTCAAACACTCCACACACCCAAGTACAGGGGGCTGAATGACAACGATGACCAAACCCCTCAAATGAAACAACGGCAACAACAACAATAGGGTATAAAATACGACACTATTTCATTGTACCAATAGATTTATCAGTTTGTTAAATAACTCTTGGTGGAGTAACATTCGAAAACTCACAATTATGAAAACGATAAGTTTATTGATCAATAAGGCAGTGAATGTATTGTATTTTAAATATAAACTGGGTGTTTGTTGCCGGTTATTTGCACTGTGTCACGTCAGATATCGAATTTAATGTGCCTGGAAACATGGACCAATTTCTACATCTTGTTTTTTCCTGCAGTGTAGAATGAACAATGACGGGCTGACTACACATATTTTTAATGTAAGTTTTAAAGCTTAGCGTGGTGTACACGGACATTGAATGACCTTAAAGAAGATAACATCGCGTGATTCGGACACAAGAAATAAAAACGAGATTTTAAAATTTCGCACAGCTGCCATCTTGTGGTTATGGAAACAATTGAAATAAATTAGATGCCAGTGGATTAACATTTGTATAAGCATTTACCGTACAAAGTTTCACTGCACTCGTGTGGTTAAATCGCGAGAAACGTCCATTTACATATTTATACTTCGCATCGCCGGCATGTTTGATTTGTGCTCACCAGATTATTTAAAGTCCTATAGGTGAACGTATTTTCGCAGCCTCTATGAATATTAAAAAAATCAGTTTGATCGCTGTAAAAGATTCGTAGATTCTGAGAACCGTCTAAATATTTCGGATGGTCGCCATTTTGGATTGTTATATGTATAGGCCATAAAGTTATCTACCATTAAACGAAAAGTATTGCATAGCTTCATTATTCAATTTTTCACTTCGATCGCATGATTACGACACAAAAAACAAAAAAATAATTTTAAAATTACGCACAGCTGCCATCTTGAGGTTATGTAAACAATTGAATCAAATTAGATGCCAGTGCATTACTATATGTATAATCATTTACAGTGCAACATTTCACTGCGCTCAGATGGTTAAATTGCTAGAAAAGTCTATTAAAATGTTTCAACTTCGCATAGCCGCCATGTTCGTTTTGTACCTTACAGAGTTTTGAAGGTTACATGGATAAATTTGTAGTAGTGCCTTTTATCGCCGTACAAAATTTCAGGGTGATATCGTTAATAGTTTCGGAGATATTGAATGCTTGAATGCGGTTGGATTAGTGAGACGTAATACAATTTAAAGGGCACGGTCGGGGTCGGCTGAAATGGTTCTATGACCATACCGAGTATCATTGAAATCACACCAGCCGTTTAGACGTTATTAGGTGGGGGGGGGGGCGGACACACATACACCACACACACACACACACACACATACACACTACACACACACACACACATGCGCACACACGGACAAAAGTTGATTTCATAACCCTATTTTTTTCATAAAATGAAAATAAGCTAATAAATTAATACTCGTGGGATACGGTACTCAGATTACTGTTGACATTTAAATTATATCTCATCTCATATTACTGTCATTTATAGCTATGTCTTATGTAATAACTAGCAGGTACCCGCGGCTTCGCTCGCGTAATAGTCGTGTCATATTGTTCTTCAATGAAATGCAGGTTTATCCCGTTAACACCCCTTTAAAACCTGAATATCCAAAAATCCCTCCTTAGTGGACGTTTTCGACGCACAACAAACGTATTCCCAAAATATAATTCTTCTAACTTTAATAGTTTTGGTTGGTCGATGAGAGTGAATATCCAAAAATCCTTCCTTAGTGGACGTTTTTCTTCCAGAATTTCACCTACTTATTTAATTATTTGTTTATTAATTATTAGGCTGATTATTTTCCTCTGAGTTTCAAACTCCTCGCCTATGTCGATTAAGAGATGCACGCTCCGATAGGAATCCTTAAACCCCCCACTTTTCACCCCTTTCACTCAAAATATACACCACATCGAAAAAACATTAGACATGTGTCAGCTTATTTTTAATGATTAGTTCATAAGCCAAGTATCACATCCCCAAATGAATCCACTCGTGAGATGTTGTTGTTATTCAATGAAATGCACGTTTACACCCTTAACACCCCTTTAGAACCTGAATATCCAAAAATCTTTCCTTTGTGGACGTTTTCGACATACAACGAACATATCCAAAAGAATCATGTTTCTAACTTCAATAATTTTGGCTAGGCGATGATGAGTGAGCGAGTCAGTCAGGACATTTTCTATCATTTATTTTTGAGAATTTCACCCCTCCCCATGAACCCCTTAAATGGGATTTATGAAAAAAAAAACACGTTTAAACACCTATTTACTTATTTATTAAGTTGATTTTTTCCGCTGAATTTCAAACTTCTCGCTTATGTCGTTTAAATATACACGCTCCGTTAAGAATCCTTAGACCCCAATTTTTACCCCTTTCACCTCATAGTATACTCCATATCGAAAAACCCTTAGACATATGTTTGCTTATTTTATTAATTAATTTATATGCCTAATATCTCATCCCCAAATGAAACAACTCGTGAGATATTGTTAATCAATGAAATGCAAGTTATACCCCCCTTAACACCCCTTCAGAACATGAATATCCAAAAATCTATCCTTAGTGGACCTTTTCGACATACAACGAACATACCCCCCAATTTTTTTAAAGTTTCTAACTGCAATAGGTTTGGCTGGGGGATGAGTGAATATCCAAAAATCCTTCCTTAGTGGACTTCCTTCCCCAGAATTTCACCCCTCCCCATGGGCCCCTTAAATTGGATTTATGAAACAACGGTCGACCATCTGTTTACTTACTTTTCAAACTGATTTCCCCCCTGAGCTTCGTACTGTATGTCTCTGTCTTTTAAGAGATACTTGCTCCGTTAGGATTCCTTCAACCCCCACTTTTCACAAATACACTTCATAATATACACTACATCGAAAAACCCTCAGACATGTGTCTTCTTATTCTTAATGATGAGTTTATATGCCGAGTATCGCATCATCCAAGGAAACCAATCGGTAGATATTGTTATTCAATTAAATGCAGTCTACCCCTTAACACCCCCTTTAGAATCTGAATATCCAAAAATTCTTCCATGGTGAACGTTTTCGACATACAACGAACATAACCCCAAAATGTCATGTTTCTAACTTCAATAATTTTGGCTGGGCGATAATGAGTGAGTGAGGGTGTCAGGACATTTTCGATCATTTATTTTTCAGAATTTCACCCCTCTCATGAACCCCTTAAATTGGATTTAAGAAAAGAAAACCGGTCAAACACCTTTTTACTTATGTTTAAGATGTTCTTCCCCCCTGAGTTTGATATGTGAGTGAGTTAATCAGTTAGAACACTTTCATTCCTGTTTTTCCCCCCAGAATTTCACCCCTCTCCAAGGGCCATATAATTGGATTTATGAAAAAAACGGTCGAACACCTATTTACTTATATTTTAAGCTGTTTTTTGTGCTAAATTTCTAACTTCTCGCCTATGTCGTTTAAGAGATAAACGCTCCGTTAAGAATCCTTCAACACCCAATTCTCTCCCCTTTCACCTCATAATATACACCACATCGATAAACCCTTAGACATATGTCTGCTTATTTTTAATGATTAGTTTATATGCCGAATGTCACATCCCCAAAGAAACAACTCATGAGATATCGTTATTCAATGAAATGCACGTTTACCCCCCTTAACACCTCTTCAGAACCCGAATAAACGAAAGTCCTTCCTTAGTTTACGTTTTCCGCATACAGCGAACATATTACCAAAATTTATTTTTTCCAACTTCAATAGTTTTTGCTGGGCGATGATGAGTGAGTGAGTCAGTCAGGTCATTTTCTTTCAATTATTTTTACCAGATATTTACCCCTCCCCATGGTCTCCTTAAATTGGATTTATGAAGAAACGCTAGAACACCTATTATCTTATTTTTAAGCTGTCTTATACCCCTGAGTTTGATGAGTAAGTGAGTTAGTCAGTAGTTAGGGCACTTTCTCTCCTTCCCCCCCCCCGAATTTCATCCCACCACATTGGCCCCTTAAATTGAATTTATGAAAAAACGGTCGAACACCGATTTACTTATTTTTAAGCTGATTTTTTCCCGCTGAGTTTCAAACTTCTCGCCTATGTCGTTTAAGAGATACACGTTCCGATAGGAATCCTTCAACCCCCACTTTTCACCCCTTTCACCCCTTTCACCTTATAATAGACACCACATCGAAAAACCCTTACACACATGTCTGCTTATTTTTAATGATTAGTTTATAAGCCGAGTATCACATCCTCAAATGAAACCACTCGTGAGATATTGTTATTCAATAAAATACAGGTTTAGCCCCCTTAAGACCTCTTTAGAACCTGAATATCCAAAAATCGTCTCTTAGTGTACGGTTTTGACATACAACGAACAACGAACATATCCCCAAAATCTCATGTTTCTAACTTCAATAATTTTGGCTGGGCGATGATGAGTGAGTGAGTGAGTGAGTGAGTGAGGACATTTTCTTTCATTTTTCTTCCAGAATTTCACCCCTCCCCAAGAACCCCTTAAATTTGATTTATGAAAAAAAAAACTGTCGAACACTTATTTACTTATTTTTAAGCAGTGTTATGTCCCTGAGTTTGAGGAGTGAGTCAGTCAGTCAATCAGTTAGGACACTTTCTTTCCTGTCCCCCCCCCCCAGAATTTCACCCCTCCCCATGGGCCCCTTAAATTGGATTTATGAAAAAAGAACGGTCGAACTCCTATTTACTTATCTTTTAAGCTGATTTTTTCCCGCTGAGTTTCAAACTCCTGGCCTATGTCGTTCAAGAGATACTCGCTCCGTTAGGAATCCTTCAACCCTCACTTTTCACCCCTTTCACCTCATAATATACACCAAATCGAAAAACCCTCAGACACATGCCTTCTTATTTTTAATGATGTATTTATATGCCGAGTATCACATCCCCCAATGTAACCAATCGTGAGTTATTGTTATTCAATAGACCCCATTAGAAACTGAATATCAGAAAATCCTCCCTTAGTGGACGGTTTTGACATACAATGATCATTTCCCCAAAATGCCATGTTTCTAACTTCAATAATTTTGGTTGGGCGATGGTGAGTGAGTCAGGACTTTTCTTTCAATTTCCTTTTTTCAGAATTTCACCCCTCCCCATAATCCCCTTAAATTGGGCTTATAAAAACTGTCGAACACCTATTTACTTATTTTTATGCAGTTTTCCCCCCTGAGTTTGATGAGTGAGTCTGTCAGTCAATCAGTTAGGACACTTTCTTTCCTGTTTTTTCCCCCCCAGAATTTCACCCCTCCGCATGGGCCCCTTAAATTGGATTTATGAAAAAACAGTCAAACACCTATTTACTTATTTTTTAAGCTGATTTTTTTCCGCTGAGTTTCAAACTCCTCGCTTATGTCGTTAAAGAGATACACGCTCCGTTAGGAATCCTTCAACCCCCACTTTTCACCCCTTTCACCTCATAATATACACCTCATCGAAAAATCCTTAGACACGTGTCTTCTTATTTTTAATGGTGAGTTTATATGCCGAGTATCACATCCCTCAATGAAACCAAGCCGGATATATTGTTATTCAATGAACTGCAGGTGTACCCCCTTAACACCCCCTTTAGAACCTGAATATCCAAAAATCATTCCTTAGTGGGCGTTTTCGACTTACAACGAACATATCCCCAAAATTTCATGTTTCTAACTTTAATAGTTTTGGCTGGGCGATGATGAGTCAGTCAGTCAGTCAGTCAGTCAGTCAGTCAGTCAGTCAGGACACTTGTTTTTATATAAGAGATTCCCTATCCTGACAATTGAGAAATGAATTAAAATACTTATTTGTATTCCTAAATTGGTCCCCTATAAAGATAGAACACTTCCTAATTCGAGAAGCCATGGGGTAGACATCTCTCAAAGTTACTCATTATTTTAATTAAAGAAACACCCGGAACCAAGGCCGAATTGAACTTTCTCTCACCCTTAGACCCTGTTAGAAATGCAGTCATCCATTCGCATTTTCTCCTCTTTCAATAAATAATTGAATCAATTATGTAAAAGGGCGACATTTTTAATTTTTGAAAATAAGCTTACATTAAGATGCGACATGGGGAGTGAATGAGGTATTTCACA
Organism: Meconema thalassinum; assembly: GCA_946902985.2. Taxonomy (NCBI): domain Eukaryota; kingdom Metazoa; phylum Arthropoda; class Insecta; order Orthoptera; family Tettigoniidae; genus Meconema; species Meconema thalassinum. Next base: position 523,758,597 of record OX336390.1, on the reverse strand, counting down.
CGATCTGCAATGTTTTAATGTTGTGGAATACAAGGCATTTCCACCAAGTACATCTAACTCTTGCCAAACTACGACGTAACAAACAGGCGGAAAGAAAATCAATTATCCTTGCTTCAAAGAAAATCATTTAAAAAGTCACGATAAAATTAGGAAATATGCACTTACACATTAACATAATTCATAAATAAATAAAAATAATTGTGTGAATGACAACAATGGTCGAAATACTCACAATTCACATTGTTCAACGCACAGAATATATGTACAGATGTATTGACATTTCCTGCGTATTTGTTCAACAAATGAATGAAATACGCATACTCGTGAATACCCTTGAGTTTTCATAATAACATATGTATATATATTTTGTTGTTGCAATTCAAAAATGCTACTTTTAATCGTTAATGACGCAGGGCCTCCTTGGCTGAGGCCCTTACTCCTGCCCCGCTTGGGACACGTGTGAAGTGTCTCACAGCGCAGAGAGTGGGGAATAGCCTGTGGCCAGTCCTAATGTACCGAAGTGCATCTGCTTGCGGCTATTCTGAGTGGATTCTCAGGACAGTGGCCATGAGCTACGGTGATGACTCAACTTGTATCGCGCTTCCTGCACGGGCATATCAATTATGGCACACCGCCTGGCGCACAACTACCTACCTACCTGCCACTTACAGCGTCGCGTCGCGTCGCGTTGTCAACCAGCCACACCTGACAGAACCTTGAGACGGACTTGAAATTATTTTGACAAGTAACTTACAATCGGTAGACTTCAGATTCGTGAAGCAAAATAGGTTGGTTCTATTCCTACTTCAGTTATCCTCAAAGAGGTACACCATAGTTTTGCACTTTCCACTTTCGTGATCACCAACGTAAAACCTCGGCTACCTTCTTAATTTCGCTGAAGCGAAGAGTTAGGTCATGGGGCCAAGCTCTCTGCTGACTCAGTAGACGCGTGAGTTCGAGCCCCACCGTCAGCCGTCCTTGAAGTGGTTTCATCCCCGAGCCCGTTGGAAAACGGAAATAATAAGGGGTAGACATACATACAAATAAATAAATTAAACTAATTTTAAGGACGAACAGAATTCAATAATAACATGAATTATATGAAATTATAATAAAATATAACCACTATTTAATTTATATAAAACCATACACGAAACAGACGTATAGGACGAAGGGGAAGATCCGAACCTTCATTTCTCAAAAATACGGATTGAAAAAATAGGCTTATGAGATCACCTTTTGTCCGTGTGTGTGTGTGTGTGGGTGTGCCCCTAATAACATCTAAACGGGTGGAGCGATTTCAATGAAACTCGGTAAGTTCATACCACTATTCTGGACGACTCCGACCGTGCCGTTCAAATTTTGTTTCTTCTCACCAATCCAACATGGCGGCTGTGCGAAATATTTCACCAGCATTCAATATCTTCGAAACTATTACCGATATCACCATGGATCTTTTACGGTGATAAAGGGAACTACTAAAAGTTCACCTATGTGACTTTTGAAAAACTGGTAACTACAAAACCCACATGGCGGCCACGCGAATTTGCGACTTTTAAATGGACGTTTCTCGCAATTTAACCAACCAAACGCAATAAAACTTGGTACACTATATGTTTTATACACGTTGTAATGCACCGACATCGAATATAGTTCAATTGTTTACTTAATCACAAGATGGCGGATGTGCGAAATATTTCACCGGCATTCTATATCTCTGAAACTATTAGCGGTATCAACCTGAAATTTTGTACGGAGATAAAGGGTACTACTCGAAGTTCATCTATAAGACTTTCAAAAACCGGTTAACTACAAAACGAGCATGGCGGCCAAGCGAATTTGAAAATTTTAAATAGACCTTTCTCGCGATTTAATGATCCAAACGCAATGAAATTTGGTACAACAAATGTTTATACACAATGTAATGCACTGGTATCTAATTTAGTTCAATTGTTTACATAACCTCAAGATGGCGGCTTTGCGAATTTTAAAATTAAGTTTTTATTTCTTGTGTCGTAATCAAGCGATCGAAGTGGAAGTTTGAATAATGAACCTACACAATAATTTTCCTTTAATGGTACATGGTTCTATGGCCTATACATTTAACAATCCAACATGGCGACCATCCGAAATATTTAGACGGCTCTGAATATCTACGAATCTATTATAGCAATCAAACTGTTTTTTTTTATGTTCACAGGGGCTATGAACCTAAGTTCACCTATATACCTTTAAATAACCTGGTGATCACAAATCCAACATGGCGGCGACGCGAATTATAAATATTCACATGGATGTTTCTCGCAATTTAACCACCCGAGTGCAGTGAAACTTGGTAAAGTAAATCCTTATACGAATGTTAATCCACTGGCATCTAATTTATTTAATTTGTTTCCATAACCACAAGATGGCAGCTGTGCGAAATTTTAAAATCTTCTTGTTACTTCTTGTGTCCTAATCATGCGATTGAAGTTTGAATGCTACACGTACAGTAACAGTACATAATTGTAGGACCTACATATATAAAATCCAATATGGTGACCATCCGAAATATTTAGTCGGTTCTCAATATCTACGAATCTATTACAGCAATCAAACTGAAATTTTGTGTGTTGATAGTGGTAACATAAGTAGGATATATTAAAGTAGGCCGCATAGTACTTCACGGAACTACTTGTTTCATCATGAAATCTTTTCTTCAGCAACTGTTGGCTATACTGCAGTTGGCTATGCAATACGTATAACATCTTTTATGGTTCGTAAAAGAATGATTTGAAAATTCATCAAAATAGTGAATAATGCTCACAATATAATCAATAGAGCTGAAGTGATGACTTAAGCGTAAAGCGGCAAAAAATGCAGAATAAACTGTAAAATGTATTCTTCTTTTTCTGCCCTACCATAGAATGGATTTCTGTAATACCGGCCATTGTATATTAATGCTAATTCTTTTAAGGCCTTTTAGCATCGTGGTCATATATCCTCGCGTACGTGAATGTAGCCGGTGTTATTGTGATGTCTGTAGTAGTGTGTTTATTTGTACGTAATAGGCCTACTAGAATTGGACGGACGATGCCGTGGCCTTCAGTTAGGAACCATCCCCCGCATTTATCTGGAGTAGAAGTGACAAACTACGAAAAACCACTTCTAAAATGGCTGAGGTAGGAATTAAACCCAACTCTTTTCAGTTCCGCTTCACAGGGCTCATTGTACCCCGTTCTAGCACTCAGACTAAAATTAAATTACTTGCCAGAGCTGGGAATTAAATTTGGGTCTCAGGGGCGGCAGCCAGGAATGCTAGTCACTACACCACGACGAACAAAGCAGCACCATCTGTTCGTTAACTATTAGCCTTGTGCTAGCACACTTACGGATTCTGACTAGAATTGATTGAAACCTGACTCAAGCGGTTGGTATATAAGGCTTTCAATTGTAAGTGACAAGCGTTATTGGATTTACTGCTACACTAAAGCCCTTTCTAAAATAGCATCATGGTGTCCCCTCTAAATATAAGGAACATTATGCCATTATTTGTTATTATTATTATTATATTATTAACCTACTTTTCACATTTTGCAAAAATGAGGAAAAAGTAGTCTTATGAGATCGATCCGGGAAAATGGCTGTCTGTCTGTCCTTCTGTCTGTCTGTCCTTCTGTCTGTCTGTCTGTCTGTCTGTGTGTGTGTGCCCCCATATCAACTCCTAAACGGCTGCAGCAATCGAAACCAAATTTGGTATGAGTAAAGATCTATACCGGGACATCTCAACGTCATACTTGAAAATGATGTCAGTGCTACCAACTGCTGAAAAATCATAATTGAAATTTCAGCTCCATGTTGGATATCTTGGAATATATACATGGGAACTATTCCAAAATTAGCACATATATAGATAATAATACTTCAGTTTAATTTTCAGGAGGCCCTACATGACAGTGTTGCCAAAATGATTCTAAGCCCACTGATAAGTCCAATGTTTAAATGCATATAACTCCTACACTATCAATTGAATTTCAACCAAATTTCGTATGTACTATGTGTACATAAACTGATATGACTCAGCGTATTCTTAAGAGCCACCAGGGCTGCCAACTGTCAATAAATGCTCTCTATATTTTTTATCCAAATACCAATATATCAGAAAGTATGCGAGCCAACAGCCTTAACCTTCGCACACGTATAGTGCCTGATATTCTAGATTAATTTGGAGCAACTAATGTATGTCAGTGCTACCAACATGATTCTAAGCCTGCTGATAGGACCAATTTTTAAATACATGTTACTTCTATACTATCAATTGGATTTCAACCAAATTTCGTATGTGATATGTGTACCATAACATATATGACTATGCGTATTGTTAAGAGCAATCAGGGCTGCCAACTGTTAATAAATGCTGTTTATATTTTTTACCCTAATATCAATATAGGCTATCAGAAAGTATGCAAGCCAACAGCTCTAAACTTTGCGCACGTATAGTACCTGCCATTCTAGATTAATTTGGAGCAACTAATGTACGCCAGTGCTACCAACATCATTCTAAGCCTGCTGATAGGTCCAATTTTAAAATACCAGTAACTGCTATACTAACAAATGGATTTCATCCAAAATTGGTACAACAATAGATGATAATATTTCAAATTATTTCTGACCAACACATGCATGACATTGTTGCCAACATCATTTTACGCACGCTGCATTAAGTCCAATGTTTAACTGCATGTAAAGTCCATGCTATCCATTGGACTTCAACCAAATTTTGTATTCTGTACCTTAAGAGATGGAACTAAGAATATAATCAGTCACCAGGGCTGCCAACTGTACTGCTCTATCAGGCTACATAATGCCACGTATATTTCAAACTAATTAGAAATTTCTATATTACCAACTTGATTTCGTCATTATTCTAGATAGCCTAGGTCCATATAGATTAATCCTTGTCATGAATTTTAAATTTTCTGAAAAGTAGGCTCTTTAGTTCGTCACGGAACTTCTTGTTATTATTAGACCTATTATTACTATTAATAAATAATCTACTATACATATAAAATGAATGTTTGTTTGTCCCTTATGCGTACATAAACATTCATCCGTTTGCGATCAAATTTTGGCGAGTTATTTTGCACACTCCCGGGATGGTTATAGGCATAATAAATCCAATTTACAATAGATAGCGGACGAGTAGATTCAAGAAATGTGAGTTGGCGATGCGTTCATGACGGCTTGTGATTCGTTTCAACAAACTGCTGTATGCGTTCATGTACCTTTCATCGGATTAAGGTGAAACTTTGGTGAGTTGTTGTGTACACTCTTTCAAAGGTTTCTGAATGAGTAAATCCATATTACAATTTGTGGCGCACGAGTCGATTTAACAAATAAGTTACGGTGCGCGAATCTTTTTACAAAGTCGTATATGTGTTCATATACCATTCATCCGATTGCGATGGATCATTGGTGAGTTGTGTACACTCCTGTTAAGGTTTATGAATTAGTAAAGCCATTTTACAATAGGTGGCGCACGAGTTAATTCATGAAATGACTTTCTGTGTGCGAATCGTTCCAACAAAGCCCCGTATGCGTTCATATACACACATCAAAAAAAGTTTTGCATCACCTCGGTTCCCAGATCTCCGGCATATAGACGTTGACTGTGTATATTGTATCCAAGATACAGTCCCTTTGACTGTTCATAGATGTCACTAAAACTGCTCAAAGATGTAAACAACCATGCATGAGCAGGGCCTATTAGACGGAGGGGGTACGACAGCCGATCAGTTCCAGTCATTCCACCAGGACGAAGGTACGCTGCTCATGTTGTCTGTAGTTCTACCATGCCTAGAAGGTCAATACCGCAGTTCGATCGCGTCCGCATTGTTACTTTGTGTCAAGAAGGGCTCTCAACAAGGGAAGTTTCCAGGCGTCTCAGAGTGAACCAAAGCGATGTTGTTCGGACATGGAGGAGGTACAGAGATACAGGAACTATCGATGACAGGCCTCGCTCAGGCCGCTCAAGGGCTACTACTGTAGTGGATGACCGCTACTTACGGATTGCCGCTCGGAGGAACCCTGACAGCAATGCCACCATGTTGAATAATGCGTTTCGTTCAGCCACAGGACGTCGTGTTTCAACTCAAACTGTGCGCAATAGGCTGCATGATGCGCAACTTCACTCCCGACGTCCATGGCGAGGTCCAGCTTTGCAACCCCGACACCATGCAGCGCGGTACAGATGGGCCCAACAACATGCTGAATGGACCCCACGGAATTGGCATCACGTTCTCTTCACCGATGAGTGTCGCATATGCCTTCAACCAGACAATCGTCGGAGACGTGTTTGGAGGCACCCTGGTCAGGCTGAACGTCTTAGACACACTGTCCAGCGAGTGCAGCAAGGTGGTGGTTCCCTGATGTTTTGGGGTGGCATTATGTGGGGCCGACGTACGCCACTGGTGGTCATGGAAGGCTCCGAAACGGCTTTACGATACCTGAATGACATCCTCCGACCCATAGTGCAACCATATCGGCAGAATATTGGAGAGGCATTTGTCTTCATGGACGACAATTCTCGACCTCATCGTGCACATCTTGTGAATGCGTTCCTTCAAGATAACGACATCGCTCGACTACAGTGGCCAGCATGTTCGCCAGACATGAACCCTATCGAACATGCCTGGGATATGTTGAAAAGGGCTGTTTATGGACGTCTTGACCCACCAACCACTCTGAGAGATTTACGCCGAATTGTCGTTGAGGAGTGGGACAATTTGGACCAACAGTGTCTTGATGAACTTGTGGATAGTATGCCACGGCGAATACAGGCATGCATCAATGCAAGAGGACGTGCTACTGGGTATTAGAGGTAGTGGTGTGTACTGCAATCTGGACCACAAATGCTGAAAGTCTAGCTGTATGATGGTACAACATGCAATGTGTGGGTCTCATGAGCAATAAAACGAGCTGAAATGTTGTTTGTGTTGATCTCTATTCCCTTTGTATTTAACGGTTCCGGAACTCTTGGAACCGAGGTGATGCAAAACTTTTTTTGATGTGTGTACTATTCATCCGATTGCGAGGAAACTATGGTGAGTTGTTGTGTACACTCCCGTTGAGGTTTCTGACTTAGGAATTCCATTTTGCAGCAAGCAGCACATAAGCAGTTTCAACAAATGAGTGACGGCATGCGAATTGTTTCAACAAAATCCCGTCTGCATTCATATACCATTCATCCGATTACAATGAAGCCTTAATGAGTTATTGTGGACACTCCCGTTAAGGGTTCTGACTTAGTAAATCCATTTCACGGTTGGTAGCGCACGAGTAGATCCAACAAATGAGTGACAGCGTGCGAATAGTTAAAAAAAACTCCCGTATGTGTTCATATACCATTCATCCGTATGCGACGAAACTTTGGTGAGATGTTGAGCACGCTCCTACAAATTTTTCTGAGATAGTAAATCAATATTACAATAGTTTAGAGGCAGTTAACGGAAAATAAAAATAAATATTGTCTTTCCAAAAGCACTTCAACAATCAAAGTTACAAGGCCAACACTTTATTTGATTGGCATTTCAATGCATGCCTGGTACAGCTAGTAATGATATATAATTTAATTTCAGTACTAACACGTATGCCTGTAACCAACATCTGTTGTTTCAGCGTACGTAGTAAAAATTCGTTCACAAAAGTCTTGGGTTATATTCCCGGCTTTGCCACGAAATTTAATTCTGATGATCATGATGATGATCATGATGATTATGATGATAATTGGAACAGTGAGGTCATTGAATTTCAGTCCGAGGGTTGGAACGGGTGGATTCAGCCTTAGTGCTCAGTGTGGCGTCACGGATTGCCGGTATCGGTTTGGCACGCTTTTACTATAACAACCTGTATGTACTTAATTTTGAGAACACTGAACATTTCCATACGATGTGTACGAAACTGGAGGGAATTAATTACCTAATAAATGATCACTCGTTATTCTTTCAGACTCCAACAGGTCGAAGATGAGGTAATAGGCTTTTCTATGTGGTGGATTGTTTATACGGACGGATGCCTTTCTTGACGCTAACTACAAATAATGAATGCTGTCATGGAAGATGGATGAAACTGTTGTTGTTTCATTTGAGGGGCTTGGACACGTGGTCAATCAGTCCCATGTACTTGGGTATATGTGGAATTTTTGTCTGTTGACAGAGATGGGCGTCCAGCAAGTGTTAAACTAGGAGACCACCAGCTGGAGTGTGTGGACAGTTTTCCTTGCCTTGGAAGTGTAATCTCCAGTGATAATTTGGTCTGTAAAAAAATTACCAACAGAGTGCAATAGGGATCAGAATTCTACCAACAAGTAAGGACACTTATATGGGATGATATGATTCCAATACCAGCTAAACTGGCGATGTTTTACAGTTACTTTATACCAATATTGACCTATGGTATTGAAGCATGCACCCTTACAAAGAGAGATGCCTCAAGACTGCAAGCATCAGAGATGACATTTCTTAGATCCACCGTCCAGAAGACCAAGATGGACAAGTTAAAGAACGTGGAGGTGAGGAAACAAGCTGAAATAATGACATCCCTATTAGACCGAGTCAGCACATCTCGACTACGGTGGTACGAGCATGTGATGAGGATGGAGCCTACAAGATCAGCCAGAATACATTTGGAAAGACAGGTGGATGGAAAAAAGACTTGTAGGAGGACCTAGAACCCGATGGATGGACATGATCAAGGTTGATCTAGCGACCAGAGGATGGACAGTAGATGATGTTCTCCACAACAAGTTGTATATGGACAGGTTGAAGTGGAAGAGGCTCATAAACAGTACCCGGGAAACTGGAACTGTGCAATGATGATAATGAACTTGTGCTATTGTGATGGCTGTATTAGTGACTGCATTTGTCATTCAAGTGAAGATTGGGAAGGGAGCAGCCATGGCTTTCAGTTAGGAGCCATCCTGACTTTGCATTGACGACCACTCCTAAGATGGCTGAGGTGAAATTCGAACCCACCTTTTCTCAGTTTTGCCTCACGGTACTGAGTGCACCCCGTTCCCGCCCTCAAACCAGAATTATATTTTCTTGACGGAGACGGGAATCGAATCTGGAACCTAGGGCTACAGCCAAGAATGCTGGCTGCTACACGAACAGGTGGCCATGTGGTCATGAATGAAACTTATGAAGAGGTTGGAAAGAAGTGGTCTACTGGAAAGTACCATCTCAGCATTTGCTTGGAGTTGAAATTCGGTAATCTTGGAAAACCATTTCTAGGACGCGGCTTCGGTGGCGTAGCTGGTAGCATGCTGAGCTTCTGTGCCCAAGATCGCGGGTTCAAACCCGGCCGAAGTCGTCGGATTTTTACGAGCGTTAAAAATCCCACAGTACGCCTTCCTTCGGAGGGGAAGTCAAGCCGGCGGTCCCATGTCATAGATGTATGGCATGTTAAAGAACCTTCCACCAATTACACCTGTGTGCAGCTAAATTAGGTTCAAAATGTAAACAACGCTCAGGTTCCTGCGTTCGTCGCCAGGAGACGACTGCAGTCGCGTCTAGTAGCCAAGTTCTGAACTAGTAGATGTTGACGATGGTGTTTGGAGGTAAAAGTAAGGACTACTTGAAAAATTCAAAGTCTGCAGTCCTTACTTGAATTAAGAAACAGAAACACACACTAATACAGTCATCACAATTATCACCGGTTATCAGACAGATTCTACACACATCCAAAGTACAAAAGGCTACATGACCACGTTGTCGCAGCCCCTAAACTAAGGAACCAACCAACCAACCATTTCTAGGACGGTCGACGGTGATGTTTGAGTTGAGTCATCTCCTCTAGCAGCGTACCCCATGACCTAAAGCACGCATAAGTAGCACGATCGGTTGTAGGTATATTCAGGTGTTGAATCTTGTGACCGTGAATACTAAATTCATATTCATTGTGTTAGGGTTGATTCTTGTACATCCCACTCTTATTGGAATTCACTTGGTAAGCATTACTTCCCCATCGATTTGCTGGGTGTTGGAGCCTATAAATAGGAATCCAACTGCAGCTGCATACGAGTTCGTTGACTGCACTGCACGCCCACTCACCACCACCTGCACGTGGATTAATGTAGATAGACTGTTAGCTGGTGGTGCAGGTTAGTACGTTGAAACCCTGGCCAGTGTGGCGAAGTATCTTGAAACAGACAGGTGAAACTCGGTGTGTTGGAACACCAGCCAATGTGGATAAGTATCTTGGAGTTGATAGGTGAAACTCAGTGCTTTGAAACCCTGGCCAGTGTGGCTAAGTATCTTGGAGCTGACAATATGAAACTCAGTTCGTTGAAACCCTGGCCAGTGTGGCTAGGTATCTTGGAGGTGGCAGGCTTAACTAAATGTGTTTAAACCCGGGCCAGTGTGGCTAAGTACCTTAAAGTTGATAGGTGAGATCTAGTGTGTTGAATCTCCGACTAGCGCGGCTAAACGTGCTGGAGCAGACAGTTGAAAGTGCGTGCGTTGAAGCCCCAGCTAGTGTGTCTAAGTGTCCTCTAGTTGACAAGTGAAACTCAATGCGTTGAATACCCAGCCAATGTGCCTAAATATCAAGGAGATGACTGTTCAAACTCCATGCGTTGAAACCATGCTAAGTGTCCTGGAGAAGCACAGCTTAGTACGTCAAGATTCCGACCTGGGTGATTATGTGCACTTTATTGGAGCTGTTAGGCATAAATCAGGGACCACCGCCTCCGAGTGGGTCAAATCATTTAGGAGCCTAGATAGTGCAACATTAACAAATCTCTGTTGCAGCGTTCTCGTTCGATGGCGTTAATTTTATTTATATGAAACAGGTTCGGGATCAGTTTACGTGAGTGAAATTAAGGCCGAATCAATGAAGAAATTTAGAAAGAGTTTTGTTGGAAATAACATTAATTAATTTCTTATCAAAAGTCCAAGGGTCCTGAAAATCTTCACAACATATTTTTAAATACCTATGCGGTTATTTTGTAGTGTGTTTGTTTTCAAATGCAGTACCAGTCTGTGCTTTAGTTGGACAACTCTTGTGGAGTTATTCATAAGCTGATTAATATATTGCTAGGAAACTACATTCTGCTGTAAGGTTCTAAACATGAAATTGCTGGCATCTACCAAAAGTACTCGTGATCTGTGGCTGCTGACGACATCAAATCGTTTTATTCATGGGCTGTTGGAAAAATTGCATCCCATTTGGGAGAAGCATTTTGATAGCATGTATTGAAGCGTGACGTGGACTGGTTATCCCATATCGCTGCTAGAAGTTATTTTGCTAGCAATTCTCTCATAATATCCCCTCTCATGTTGGTATCGAGAGGACATCACTATTTCCATCCTTCTACAGTAGTGGGAATATGGCTGTTCAAATTTAGAAGCATAATAGAATCAATCATTAAGTTATTTACTTACCTATTTATTAATTTATTCATCTATTTATATTTTATTAATTAAATATTTTTTAAAATTATTATCATAAAAATGTTTTTATTTATATGTTTAATTATTTAATCCCCTTATTTTGTTTTATTTTATTTTATTTTAACTTACTTTATTTTAGTTTATTTTACTCTCTTTTATTTTATTTTAATATAACATAATTTAATGTATTGTATTTGTTTTATTTTGTTTTGTTCTACTTTAATTCAATATATTTGAATTTATTTTGAATTTAATTTTCATTCATTCAATTTCGCTAATCGGCCAACGATAAGCCTCATTTTACATTCTGTCATTTGTTCATTTTTCGCTTGATCCACATTGTCTTCATGAGCTCACCGTGTTTAGCACGACGTTCTTCTGTCCATTTCGCACTAGTTGTTCTTTTTTCGTCCCGGAAAGTCCCAAACGTCTTGATGGCTGCTCTATAAAGATTTCGGTCTTGTGCATCTTCTGCTCGTATCCCCATTTCTTTCAGATCTTTCTGGACGTTAACCCTGCAGTCCATGGAGTTTTAATTAATCTAATTTTCTTATTCTTCTTGACGTATCGGCCAGGTATGACTGCGTTAATTCAACTGCCCTCTTCCTCGAGCTTTAACATTCGCCCAGTAGCGCTTCATGTGTGCTCGATGTTGCTGTTTCCTGGTTTCAGTCCTCGTCTTGCCTGTTGTTAGTTGAGGCTCTTCCTGGAAACTCTGGTGTTCTTTTAGTTTCATCTTAAGGGGCGTACGCATCTGAATATCGTTCTATGTAAATCTTAGTTCTTTTAAATCCTTTTCTACCTCTGTGAACACGCTCCCTTGCCTTTCTTACCCAGAAAGTAAGTAAAGATTTTGTTCGTCAATCGCATTGGGCTCAGTCTTGTTGAATGACCATAGAACACAATACTCCTCTTTCTCATCACGTCAGTGATTTTGGTAACATATGTGTAGAGTTCATGGTTGTGTCTTCATCTGGAATCATCGTTTTCCTTGACTGGGCCCAAGATTTTCCGTAAGATCTTCCTTTCTTTGGTTTCATGTTTCTCCATAAGACCTTTTCTGTCCATCGTAAGGCACTCTGCAGCATATAAGGCTTCCGGTCGGATGACTGTGCTGTAGTGTAGAAGCTTGGCATTAAGGGATAATGATTTCTTGTTATAGATTCCCTTGGTTAACTGGTATGCAGTTTCCATTTTTCTCATTCCTGATGTGAAAGCCTCCTTCTCAGAGATATTAGGTGCTATCCATTCACCTAGGTATCTGAACTTCCCTGTCAGCTTGATCTTTCCTCTTCCGTTGGCTAGTTCTCTAGGTGCCAGCTGTATATTACTTATAAACTCGGTTTTCTCGAAAGGAATATTGAGGCCTGCCTTTGCTGCTTGTTTCTGGAGTTCACTGATTTGTGCTATGGCTGTACTCGGAATGAGAAAAAAATTCGAGATCATCCGCGGACGCTAGACAATCAACTACCAGATTCATGTTTTTGTTTCCCAGTCTCACCCCATTGTCAACTCCTTTGTTGCTCAATTCTCTCCGCCACTCATGGATGACTTTGTCAAACACACAATTGAAGAGCAAAGGTGAGAGTCAATCCCTCCCCCTCTGCCTTACCTCAGTGAAAATGAAAATCCACAGCCTGCTTCCAGTCTCCGACTGGGTCAGGAATGGAATGAATGAAGCCCCCATCTAGCGGCGAGGATATGGACTGTGCCGGCTGCCGAGGCCTGACGCACTCCTCTGGGGCAATGATTAAATGAATGACAGATGGAATGAAATGATAGTGGAGAGTGTTGCTGGAATGAAATTTGACAGGGAAAACCGGAGTACCCGGAGAAAAACCTGTCTGCCTCCGTTTTGTCCAGCACAAATCTCACATGGAGTGACCGGGATTTGAACCACGGGCCCAGCGGTGAGAGGCCGGCGTGCTGCCGCCTGAGCCACGGAGGCTTTTCCTTACCTCAGTCCTGATGTCAAATGCGTCGGAAATTTCTCCTCTGAATTTTACCTTGGACGTAGAGTTGGTTAAGGTCACCTGCATGATAGCCTTTGTCTTGTTTCCCAAATAGATTTCTTTTAAGATTTCAAATAGAGTGAATCGATCAACAGAGTCATATGCTTTTGCGAAATCAACGAAGATCACAACTAATTCTTTGTTTCTAAGTTTTAGATATGAATGGATCGATTTAATATTGGTTGGTTGGTTCCTCAGTTTAGGGGCTGCGACAACGCCGTCATGTAGCCCCGTGTACTTTGGGTGTGTGTAGAATCGGTCTGATAACCGGTGTTACAGTAATTGTGATGGCTGTATTAGTGTGTGTATCTGTTTTAATTCAAGTAAGGACTGCAGACATTTAATTTTTTCAAGTAGTTACTACTTTTGTCGCCAAACGCCACCGTCAACGATTAACTAGTTCAGAACTTAGTTACCATATGCCACCGCAGTCGGCTCTCGACGACGAACGTAGGAACCTAAGAACGTTAGTCAAATGTTTAACCTATATATAATTTAGCTTCACACGGGTGTAATTAGTGCAAGGTTCTTTAACATGCCATAAATCTATGACATGGGACCGCCAGCTTTACTTCCCCTCCGAAGGAAGGCATACTGAGGGATTTTTAACGTCCTTAAAAGTCCGACGACTTCGGCTGGGTTTGAACCCGCAATCTTGGGCATAGAAGCTCAGCATGCTACCAACTACGCCACCGAAGCCTCTCGATTTAAGATTCAGATTTGTTCAGCACTGGAACGTCCTTTCCTAAATTGTCCTTGGTATTTTTCCAATATTGGATCCAGTTGTGATTCTACTCTAGCCCGGAGAGCATTGGAGAGGATCTTGTAGGTTATTTGGAGAAGCGAGATACCTCATTAGTTGTTTACATCCATTCTGTCGCATTTTTTATGAATAGGGTGGATAAGGGCTAAAGTCCAGCCCCCAGGATTTTTTTCTGTTTCCCAAATCCCACCTATTATCTTTGTGAATTCGTCAACTGCCTTGTCTCCAGCATATTTCCATAGTTCAGATGTTATCAAGTCTTCACCTGGTGCCTTATTGATTTTCAATGACTGTATAATTTCTTCTTTTGTCGGTGGAAGTGAATCTGCGTGAACGTGTGTATTTTTTTTCGAAATGAAATTTGGATTCTAGGACTTCACAGTTGAGGAGTGTTGCAAAGTACTTAGCCAGGATTTGGCAGTTGCCATTGTCATTGTGAGGATTCTTCCGTCGGGAACTTTGTAGTGCAGGTTTGGTGAAGTGTATTTATTGAGATTCTGTTTGAAAATTCTGTAGAAATCTCAAGTCTTGTTCTTCTTCCGGGTGGGGAGCACCAAGAGCCCGATGTTGAGCCAGTTTGGTGTTCCTAGACGAAACCCCACACAAGACACGGCACAAACCTAGAAAAATTTCTGAGTTTTAATTCACGGGCCGTGAAAGCCATTATACCATCATGTTTATTTTAATGTATTTTAGCCTATTTTCATTTATGAAAAAATAGACTTATGAGATCACCTTTTGTCCCCCTAAATACATCTAAACGGCAGGAGCGATTTCAATGAAACTCGGTAAGTTCATAGCACTATTCCGGACGACCCCGACCATGCCCTACAAATTTTGTTACGTCTCACCAGTCCTACATGGCGGCTGTGCGAAATATTTCTCCAGCATTCAATATCTCCGAAACTATTACCGATATCACCCTGGAATATTTTACGGTGATAAAGGGAATTACTAAAAGTTCACCTATGTGACTTTTGAAAACCTGGTATCAACAAAACCAACATGGCGGCCAAGCGAATTTGCGACTTTTAAATAGACGTTTCTCGCGATTTAACCAACCAAACGCAATAAAACTTAGTACAGTATATGTTTATACACATTGTAATGCACCGACATCTAACTTCGTTCAATTGTTTACATAACCTCAGGATGGCGGATGTGCGAAATATTTCACCGGCATTCTATATCTCTGAAACTATTAGCGGTATCACCTTGAAATTTTGTACGGAGATAAAGGGCACAAATGGAAGTTCATCTATAAGTCTTTCAAAAACCGGTTAACTACAAACCGAATATGACGGCCAAGCGAATTTGAAAATTTTTAATAGACCTTTCTCGCGATTTAATGATCCAAACGCAATGAAACTTGGTACAACAAATGTTTATACACAATGTAATGCACTGGTATCTAATTTAGCTCAATTGTTTACATAACCTGGCGGCTGTGCGAATTTGAAAATTAAGTTTTTATTTCTTGTGTCGTAATCTTGCGATCGAAGTGAAAGTTTGAACAATGAACCTACGCAATAATTTTCCTTTAATGGTACATGACCCTATGGCCTATATATATATATATATATATATATATATATATATATATATATATATATATATATATATATAACAATCCAACATGGCGACCATCCGAAATATTTAGATGGATCTCAATATCTATGAATCTATTACAGTAATCAAACTGAATTTTTAATGTTCATGGGATCTATGGACATACGTTCACCTATAGGACTTTCAATAACCTGATGATCACATATCCAACATGGCGGCGACGCGAAATATAAATATTCACATGGTCGTTTCTCACAATTTACCCATCCGAGTGCAGTGACACTTGGTACAGTAAATCCTTATACAAATGTTAATCCACTGGCATCTAATTTTTTCAATTGTTTCCATAACCACAAGATGGAAGCTGTGCGAAATTTTAAAATCTCTTTTCTTAATTCTTGTGTCCTAATCATGCGATTGAAGCAATAAATTACAACAAGTCTTCGTGCAGTAGTCAGAGGAGGGTGGCGAGAGCGAAGTATGTTCCTACTAATATCAGTATTCATACTACACGCACACAATAATCTTCACGTAACAGTACATAACTCTAAGCCCTACATATATAAAAATCCATCATGGCGACCATCCGCAATATTTAGTCGGTTCTCAATATCTACGAATCTATGAGAGCAATCAAACTGAAATTTTGTATGTTGATAAGAGGCAATTAACATAAGTAGGATATATGAAAATAGGCTTGATAGTTCTTCACGGAACTACTTGTTTGAATTTATTTTAATCGGATTGAAAATATCATTTATTTGGCGTATGGCACAAACCACATCACAATACATAATTTAATACAACGATATCTAAACAGGATTGACAGAATAAATATTTACAAGGCTGAACTCCGATAAGGGTCACAATGGCAGATTTTTATCCTTTATGCAGTCGATGCTTTTTTCTATAGCTATGAGGAACTCAACTGTAGCCGCAGAGAAGGCTGTTAATGGACAATCTTGTGTTTTGTGCTGAATAGTTTGTCTATCAGCACCGCAGATACATTTCGGAGATGGAATTTTCCTCCGCCTGTGAAGTGAGTCCACGCATCTGCACAATATGTTCTAATTCTATTTAGGGTAGACCAAATTTTTCTAGAAAGCACAAAACCCGGAGGCCTGGTTGTAATGCATGACATAGTGTGTTGCTCCGGTGTGGCAGAAATCGACCAAAACTTCTTCCAATGGGCACTAACTTACAACAAGTCGTCGTGCAGTAGTCAGAGGAGGGAGGCGAGAGCGAAGTATGTTTCTACTCATATCAGGAAGATCATGGTGCACGGGAAAATAAGGATTTTTGCAGATGGCACTACACACCTTCGTAAGTTCATGTTTTCGTCTCATACTTGGAGGTCGAATGTGATGAGGCACTGGCAGCTAATATGTCGGAGTACATCTAATTGTCCCAGAGATGATGCACATAGGTTGGTTGAGCTGAATACCAACAAGCTTGGTATGAGCAATATTCGTCCAAGTGGACGCACAGTATTCAGCTACTGGGTACACCAGTCCAAGGGCAGAATTCCTAAGTGTAGAAGCAGATGAACCCCCCGTTGGAATCCTATCAAAAGTAATTGCTAAATATTTGGTATATTTGTTATGTGAGAGTAATCTATTTCCAAAATCGACATTCAGTTCTCTATTGGCTAGTCTGTTACTGAGATGGAAATTAGACACTTCTGTCTCAGTAGCTCTGGGCTGCAGCCTCCAGTCACGGATATACTTGCCCATAATTGATAGATCCCTGATTAGCATGCTCTCTGTGATTTCAAAATCTCTGTGGCAAATAGCAAGGGCCCAGTCATCAGCGTATCCAAATTTCCTAGAAGCGGAGTTTGGCATATCGGCTATACACATATAAGGTGAATAGTAAAGGAGTCAACACAGAGCCTTGAGAAAGACCATATTCAACTTCCTATTTGAGCTCATCTTGTTCCCCAGTACTCTATTATTGATAGGATTCATAAGTCTTAAGCATGGAATAGTCCGAAGAAGTAATTGAAATTAATTTAATTTAACGTAATTTTATCTATTAGCCTACTTTCGATTTTTGCAAAAAATGAAAGTAGACTTATGAGATCAACACAGGGCGAAAAAAAGTGTGTCTGTCTGTGTGTGTGTGTATGTGTGTGTGAGTCTGTGTGTGTGTGTGTGTGTGTGTGTGTGAATATCTGTCCCCCCTATCAATTCGAACACGGTGAACGCGAATTGAACGAAATTTGGTACAAAGGTAGCACTTGCAAACGACACCTCAGTGCCATATTTTATATCGCCGCCATCTTGACGGAAACGTAATGGCGGCCACACAAATGTGCAAAGCTTAAAACAAATTATGACTAACCTAATCATCCGATCTCTACCAAATTTTGCAACAACATGCCATTATAGGGGGAGCATCCTTTGACCAAACTAATATGTCATCAGCCTAATAGTTTGCGGATGGCGGCCATCTTTGTGTGAAAATCGATTCCCCCTATTAATTCGAACACGGTGAAACCGAATGGAACGAAATTTGGTACAGAGGTAGTACTAGCAAAGGGCACCTCAGTGTCATGTTTTATATCGCCGCCATCTTGACGTAAACGTAATGGCGGCCACACAAATGTTCAAAGCTTAAATCAAATTACGACTAACCTAACCATCCGATCTCTACCAAATTTTGCAACAACATACCTTTATGGAGGAAGCATGCTCTCACCAAATTAATAGGTCATCAACCTAATAGTTTGCGGATGGCGGCCATCTTTGTGTCAAAATCGATTCCCCCTATTAATTCAAACACGGTTAAACCGAATGGAACGAAATTTGGTACAGAGGTAGCACTAGCAAAGGGCACCTCAGTGTCATGTCTTATATCGCCGCCATCTTGACAGAAACGTAATGGCGGCCATACAAATGTTCAAAGCTTAAATCAAATTACGACTAACATAATCATCCGATCTCTACCAAATTTTTCAACAACATACCTTTATGGGGGGAGCATCCTTTGACCAAACTAATAGGTCATCAACCTGATAGTTTGCGGATGGCGGCCATCTTTGTGTGAAAATCGATTCCACCTATTAATTCGAACACGGTGAAACCGTATGGAACGAAATTTGGTACAGAGGTAGTACTAGCAAAGGGCACCTCAGTGTCATGTTTTATATCGCCGCCATCCTGACGGAAACGTAATGGCGGCCACACAAATGTTCAAAGCTTAAATCAAATTACGACTAACCTAATCATCCGATCTCTACCAAATTTTGCAACAACATACCTTTATAGAGGAAGCATTCTTTGACCAAATTAATAGGTCATTCGCTCAATAGTTTGCGGATGGCGGCCATCTTCGTGTGTAAGTCGATTCTCCCTATTAATTCAAACACGGTGAAACCGAATGGAACGAAATTTGGTACAGAGGTAGCACTAACAAAGGGCGCCTCAGCGTCATGTTTTATATCGCCGCCATCTTGACGGAAACGTAATGACGGCCACCCAAATGTTAAAAGCTTAAATCAAATTACGACCATCCTAATAATTTGATCTCTACCAGATTTTGCCACAACTTGCCTTTTTGTGGAAAGCATCTTATGACTGACTACAAGGTCATCAGCCCAATAGTTTGCAAATAGCGGCCATGTATGTGTGCAAATTCATTCCCCATATCAATGCAAACACGGTGAAACCGAATTGAATGAATTTTTTTACAGTGGTAGCACTAGCAAAGGGCACCTCATATTCATGTTTAATATCCCTGTAGCACGTTGTATTTCAACAAGCTACTACAACCAACATTCAATTATACTCCTTGAAAAGGACAAAGAGTTATAACAATACCCATGCATTTAGGAGAAAGTAGGCTATATGTTCTTTACTGAACATCTTGTTTTTATATTTACTTATTCATATCTTTGTTATTAGGAGCAGATGATCTCGCAGTTCCGCCCCTTAAAACAACAATAATTATCTAACTAACTAACTAACTACCTCTATATACCGTATTTATTTAATTAATTATTCATTCATTGATTCACGCAAACATTCATTAATAATTCACCTAATAATCTGCATTTCTTCCCTGAAACGGGCTAACATCAGAGAAGTACATGACCTAGAAGTTTATGTTATCTTGAAAGTTCCAAATTCGCTTGGCCGCCATGTTCGTTTTGTACTTTACAGTGTTTTGAAAGTCGCATAGGTGATCTTCTAGTAATGTCCTTTATCACCGTTCAAAATTTCAGGGTGTTATTAGTAATAGTTTCGGAGATATAGAATGCCGGTAAAATATATATTTTTTACCCAAACGCAATTGTCCTATTTTCTGAGCTTTAGCGAAATGATGGTTAGCCCGTTTTTGCGAGCACCCACTCAATTTATGAAATCCGGGTGTGCACTGCAGGAGGTCAGTACTATTGTGCATGTGTCGGTCATGATAGGTCAACCTGAGGAAGTGATTCACAGCTTTATTGAATCAATATCTCTAAGAATTCAGCAATGCATTTTAGTTCATGCTGGTCACATCCTGTATTAATTCTGGGCTATATTTGAGGTCAGAGGGACCTGAAAGTGTTATCGTATCACAGCCAATCACTCATCCTGCATGAGCAATTGCAGCAGAGCAGCACTACTCCTTCACAGTGTTGCAATTTCCATTTTTGTGAGTACTACTGTCACTGATGGTATTGATTAGTTCCTCCAAGCATCTGTGGGCTGATTACGTCACAGTCTTTTCCCGGAGCTGAAAAGGCAGAAACTATTAAAAACCATTTTAAGGATGGCCGACGGTGGAGATCAAGCTCTTCAAGGCCGAAGATGACCTGGGCATTCGTTCATGTGCTAATATCGCTATATCGGTGGTAACCCTTTCATGGTAAGAGGCACATCTTATTACGTCCTAAATTAAGTGATAGATCATTTAAATGTAAATGGGAGAGTTTTATACTTTCTTATTTTAATACATTGTAATTGACAGACCTGACCTGACCTATAGAGATGGTTGAATTTTATACCCTTACAGTCAAAAGCTTCATGCAGAAATATTGAGTTAATTCCTTGCAACGTCATAACAACATATGCAATTGGCATTTAATACTAAATTTTGAATTTGATGTATTTTTCATCAGCAAATATACTTATATAGATTGTTTGGTTGAGCTTACTTCCCGAACATGCACTCATTAACTGAGAAAAACACATAGAGCGATTGTAGAGACATCTACAGTTCCTTTCATTTCTGTTTTGTTCTGCAAACGTGGGATTTGTACCTTAGAGCTTAATTCGTCTAACAGGGCGATAGAAAAATGTAGTTCTAGTGGAGTTTATTAGGACTTAATGCTCCAGGAAGGGTAAATTTCCTATGTTTATGTATTGGACCCCAAGCTCGATTTGTTTTTCTTATAATTCTTGACAGAAAATATTTATTAAACAACATTGTAATGAACAAATATCGGACAGATGACTACTGTGTTCCACCCCTTAAAATAACAATCATTACTACTAAGTCTCACTTCTTAGCAATATGGTGAGTGAGCTGCTGGGGCAGTTAGAGGCAGAGAGCAAGGATTTTATACTCCCTTATCATATTTGTGGACTAAATATTAGCTCAATTAATTTACACATACTTAAATTATAATATAATGTTTGTCCTTGCTATCTCTAAAAATTAAAGCTCAATTACTGTATATCCTAATTTTCCAGTAAAAAAAACTAGATAAATGTTGACTATGAGATCCATCGAAGTCCAATTATTTATGTGTGTTTGCTGCCAACTGTAAAAAATACGGCACTTTAAGTTTTGATAGTAAACTCCATAGCTCCTAAAACATTCAGCATACCGTTGTAAACATCTTGACACAGAAAACAAGTAGTTCCGTGAGAACTAAAGCCTATTTTCATATATCTTACTTATATTAATTGCCGCTATCAACATACAAAATGTCAGTTTGATTGCTGTAATAGATTCGTAGATATTGAGAACCGACTAAATATTTCGGATGGTAGCCATGTTGGATTTTTATATATGTAGGTCTTGGTTATGTTCTGGTACATGAAGATTATTGTGTACGTGAAGTATTCAAACTTCAATCGCATGATTAGGACACAAGAAGTAAAAACGAGATTTTAAAATTTTGCACAGCTGCCATGTTGTGGCGATGGAAACAATTGAAATAATTTAGATGCCAGTGGATTAACATGTATAAAAGGATTTTCAGTATCAAGTTTCACTGCACTCAGATGGTTAAATTGCGAGAAACATCCATGTAAATATTTATACTTTGCGTCGCCACCATGTTGGATTTGTGATCAGCAGGTTATTGAAAGTGCTATAGGTGAACTTATGTTCATAGCCCCTATGGAAGTTAAAAAAATCAGTTTGATTGCTGTAATAGATTTGTAGATATTGAGAACCGTCTAAATATTTCGGATGGTTGCCATGTTGGATTGTTATATGTATAGGCCATACAGTTATGTACCAATATAGGAAAATTATTGCGTAGGTTCATTATTCAAACTTTCATTTCGATCGCATGATTACAACACAATAAATAAAAACGTAATTTTAAAATTCGCACAGCCGCCATATTGAGGTTATGTAAACAATTGAACTAAATTATATACAAGTGCATTACAATGTGTATAAATATTTAATGTACCAAGTTTCATTGCGTTTGGATCATTAAATCACGAGAAAAGTCTATTTAAAATTTGCAATTTCGCTTAGCCGCAATGTTGGTTTTGTAGATACCAGGGTTTTGAAAGTCACGCATGTAAACTTCTAGTATTTCCCTTTATCTTCGCACAAAATTTCAGGGTGATATCAGTAATTGTTTCGGAGATATAGAATGCCGGTGAAATATTTCGCACTGCCGCCATCTTGGGGTTATGTAAACAATTAAACAAAGTTCGATGTCGGCGCATTACACTGTGTATAAACAAATACTGTACCAAGTTTCATTGCGTTTGTTTGGTTAAATCGCGAGAAACGTCTATTTAAATGTCGCAACTTCGCTTAGCCGCCATGTTGGTTTTGTAGTTGCCAGGTTTTCGAAAGTCACATAGGTGAACTTCTAGTAGTTCCCTTTTTCACCGTAAAAAATGCAGGGTGATATCGAGAATAGTTTCGGAGATATTGAATGCTGGTGAAATATTATTCGCACAGCCGCCATATTGGATTGGTGAGACGTAACAAAATTTGAAGGGCACGGTCGGGGTCGGCCAAAATGGTGGTATGACCGAGTTTCATTGAAATAGCTCCAGCCGTTTAGAAGTTATTAGGGGGGGGGGGAAAGACACACACACGGACAAAAGGTGATCTCATAAGCGAATTTTTCATAAAATGAAAATAGGCTAAAAATTCGGGGAAAAAAGAAAGTTTCGAAATTTTCAGTGACACTGGTGTAACCAACTGTGGTGTGCTTGAATCATTTACTGTTAACTCATAATTTCCAATGTATTCAACAAATCTTCATGAATTTTGATGTACCGTACATAAACCACATTTTTGCAAGTAACAACGCTGGATTCTAGAGACATCAGAGGGAAACTTACGAAAGTGACTTCGATGCTCCAAATCTTAAAAGA
This sequence comes from Meconema thalassinum, assembly GCA_946902985.2. Lineage (NCBI taxonomy): Eukaryota > Metazoa > Arthropoda > Insecta > Orthoptera > Tettigoniidae > Meconema > Meconema thalassinum. Next base: position 523,735,259 of record OX336390.1, on the reverse strand, counting down.
ATAATCGTCATGGAATCATCCACTCATCTGGCACCTTGAATATATCATACTAGCTATTGTGCCCGGCGTTGCCCGGGAGGTGTCTTGATATGTTGTAGAAAGATACATGGCAATATATATCGCAGAGTATATTCATTCTGCCCCTAAATGAGTTTAGAGCATAGTTCTCCTCGACTCTCATGTTACTTAAGTGCAATATTAACTCACTGTAAACCTAGTCGAAAAGTAGAGTGGAATAAAATAACGTAGCAGAGCATGCAACTATAGTAAAAGGGGTTGTATGTACACAATTCCTCGAGAACTCAGTGTCACAATTACTTTCCTGTTAGTGTTTATTTTTGATTTAATTGGGAAAGTAAGACGTCTTATAGCAGTGTTCATATAGTTATCTATATTATTTTTTCAAATGTAGCAATTACCTTCTTGTTACGAAATATAAAGTTATCATCGTGGAGTCAAATATACGTCTTATGACTTTTAACCCCGCACAAATTACGTGAATAATGGCAAATGACTTATTCCTGTACGTAGGCCAGTGTGTACTATACTCGTAACAGCATATTAAGGAACATTATTGCTGTAAGAATAATTTATATGCATATGATCTCATCCACCTCAAGTTAAAGTAAATTAAGCAAAGTATAATCCCAGTATATTGTCAAATATGATGCTTAGATTCTGCACACATTGGACTTCCTAAGCCTCTAAAGTATTTCGTAAGATAAGAAATACATTCTCTAAACTCAATCCTTAATAATCTCTAAAATGCTATAGTGGGACCCAGTGTGATTAGAACTCATGAAAATTATAACATTAGACTATTCAATAGCTTTTGTCAGTAAGCACTAAAATGGCTAATATAAATACATAAACATAGACAAAACATTGTGAACGTTTAGTACTTTAATTATGTTATTAACATGTTATCAACTAAATTAATAATTTAACATCCGGTTCCATTACAAATTAGCATAGTCATAGAGCAGGGTAATTACCAATTACAATATAACCCGAAAAAGAAAGGCAATACTATTCATAGAACAATCTGCAATATCACGTAAAAGTTACTGTATTTCTGATTTGTAATACAAAAGACAGCTTGTAGAGGTAAACACTGTCAAGAATTAAAAAATGCAGCATAAATACATTATGATTAATAAAACATAAACGTCGACTTATCAGTTGTAGAACACACCTTAACGGTGTGTATAACACTTCATTTCTAGTAGATATTGGATACAATATATTGCGCGTGATACCATTCGTCATAAGGCAAAGATTCAAAATCTTCCGTAACAGCAGCGGTATCAAGAGTGTAAAATTAGACTCAAAATGTCACATAGGTTTCGGTGCCCTAAAGACTAAAAATTAAATAAAATTATACATAAAATGCAAAAATAATTCAGTCGACCACGTGTATTAGCGGCTAACATTCTCGGCTTTCTCCTTGGAGGTCCGAGTTTGAATCCCGGCTATGTCAAGACATTTTAATTCTGGTCTGGTCGGTGCCTCCCGAGGCAAAACTTGGTATTTGTTTTCCGTGGTTTCCCCCTTCTGCTCGAAGCAAATACCGGGATAGTTCCTAACTGAAGGCCACAGCAACCTCCTTTCCAATCCTCATTTGAATTACAAATACACACACCACTACAGCCATCACAGTAAGATATGCTATCAGAAATATTCCATACTCACTGAAGTTCATTGGGCTATATGACTGATGTCGCAAAGCCTCTCAATTAATCAACAACAACAGAATCATTTAGGCTCATTTAATCTTAATACCAAGATTCGTGATGAAATCTCCAGCTGTAGTAACGTTACGCCACATGCAGGGTTAGCCAATGTATTTCTTTTTTAATTTTAACTCCCAACAACGACACCTGTTAATAACATTTAAAAATACGTATTCAGATTTTTATGGCGTTCAGATTCCTAATGTTCTTATCGTGGTTTGGATAGAAAATGGATTGCCATGACCTCTTACCGAGATAGATGGAAACCTGGTGTTAATGTCTTGACCTACTGTTGCCATGGAGAATGTCATGATAGGGACTTCCTAGTCTCTGAGACCTACGATGATATCCAATTAACTACGGAATCAACTGTCCAGTGCATACCCATAAGTTATCTTCTGAAAAATGGGTATCATAATGTTTTCTTGCGATTCAGTTGAATCATTCTTCAGTACATCCCCCAGGAGCTCACGACTAATAGAATATGGGTTTGGTGACCACGGGACCACAGCTGAGTGCTGTATTGCTTCCACTTACATGTGCCAGGCTCCCTTCTGTCATCTTTCTTGTCGACCACCCTTGGTCACCTCTCGTTCACTTACGACATTATGACACTCCCCCTCCTTCAGGGGCTTACAACATGTGCGACGCTAGTTAGCGATCAGGGGGCCCCAGCTGAGTTCGCGATTTCTTCTACTTAATTGTGCCAGGGTCCACTATGGAATATTGACTGTCGGCCTCCCTTGATCAACTCTTGTTCTCTTCCTACCCTGACAGTATTAGGATATCTGAGGTCTAAGGAGGCTTTCAAATTCCCGCCTTAATTTGACCTTGTTTCATCTTTCCTGATACCCTCATTCTTCAAAGGGTCAGATCTCTTGTCTTTCTTTTCATCATATCTCCTCCCTTCTGCACAAGGTCATAAAGGAGGCCCACCACTGGAGGTGCTACACCCTCAAGGGCACACGGCTGTTGAGTTTGGGATGCTACCTGAGCTGGATATGTTTTTTTCCCTTTTCCAGTGATTCTGGGGCGGACTCTCTCCTATTTCTCTTCTTAACTGCCTTTCATGGCACACCTTTCCAATTCCGTCAATTCTCATTTATTGAGGGTTGAAAGCATTTCTTTTACCTGCATTGTATTTCCCTTGTTCCTTCCTTTTTGTCCTTTTGTTCTCCTAATCCGTAATGTGGTTGTAAGTTGTAGTTAATTTTTAGTTCTAGTGTTCATTTTATCATCATTTTTCATTTTCACCCCAAAGAATTAGAGGCCTATAACCTCCATGTGTGGCACTTTAACATCAACTATCATCATCAAATTACTATTTCAGCAATATCTTTTCTGACAATGAAAACTGAAAGTCTGGTTTACGTTGTATTCACAGTGGAAAGAATTTCTTGTATGAGATGTTTGGATTGCATTTCTCAGATCTGTAATCCTCTCTACTCATTAACCTGACCGCAACAGCGGTCTTGCCAGCGTCATTGCAGAAAAATTGATATCACCGTTTACGAATATTATTGCGGAAGCCAAAATACCGGTTGCTTCCAAATAACATCTGCACTAACCACTCAGCAGGAAAGTTCATGAAGTTTTAAAAAAATCGAGTGAACCTAATGGAATTCTATTATTTATTTATTTATTTAGCGCATGATGCTTCATTTGACAATCGTTGAAATGTATTACATATAATTGCTATTACAAAATAAAAATTAATATATACATATTTATATACATGGATGTAAAGTATTACAGACATAATAACTGGGATGCACGCATACACACACACACACACACACACACACACACACACACTGCTGCAGATTCTGATATTTCATCACAAGCTGATGTCTAGTCCTTCCAACCAAGTGAGTGCCGTAGGGGTTACTTGATGTAGCTCCTCCACAGGCCCAGTGAATGCCCGCAGAGGACATTCTTTCACGATGTGGCTGATGGTTTGCATTTCAGCACCACAGTTGCAGGAAGGAGACTCCAACCACCCCCATTGGTGTAGTGCAGAAGCAGTTCTTCCAACGCCGCAGCGTATCCTGTTTAGTCTGGTCCAGATGGTGCGCGGGAGGTTGAACCCAGGAGGTTTTGCTGTTGGGTCATCGATGTTGATTAGACCATGTGGGTGTAATCTGGCCCATTCTTGCTTCCATGCTTCGTCAGGTCTAAATGGTATGTCAGCTAGATTCCTGGCCGTCTTCCAGGCAGGTTTCCGGGATTTCAGTCTTGCTACGTCGTTTTCATCTGCATCCTGGTGGATGGGAAGAGAGCTGTTCATCATCACCTTAGTCCATAATCTGACAAGGGCATTTTGTCGTCTGATGTGAGGAGGTTGAATGTGGCTCAGTACGGGTAACCACTGTACAGGAGTAGGGTGCAGGGTGCCAGATATGATTCTCATTGTGTGGTGTAGCTGGACGTCGACCAGACGAGTATGGGAACTATTCAGCCATACAGCAGAACAGTATTCAGCTGAAGAATATACTAGTGCTAAAGCAGTTGTTCGCAGTGAATTTGCATCTGCACCCCATGATGTTCCAGCTAGTCTTCCCAGAAGGTTGTTACGACTTTTCAGTTTAGCTGCCAGTTTCTGAAGGTGATTGCGATAGGTTAGAGATCTATCTAAAGTTACGCCAAGGCTTTTGGGGGTAGCATTACATCGCAGTGTGTGATTTCTGAACCTGACTGTCGGTTGGTAGTTTGCATTCCTGTTACTGAGGTGAAACGTAGCTACTTCTGTTTTCAGAGGGCTAGGTGTCAATCGCCACTTTGTGAAATAATCGTCCATCTTCTCAAGATCCTGGGATAGGATTTCTTCAGCTTCACTGAAGTCTGCTCTTTGTAAGGTGAGGTTGATGTCATCTGCATAGATGAACTTGCGAGATGTGGTTTCTGGAAGGTCGTGTATGTATAAATTGAAGAGAATGGGAGACAGCACTGAACCCTGTGGCAAACCGTTGTTGAGTTTGTGAAAACGACTGCGGACATGTTCTGTATGAACCTGGAAAAATCTGTTTCCCAACATATTTTTTATCAGAGTGAAGATCTTGAGACATGGTATTGCTCTACTGAGTTTCAGGAGGAGACCTTCTTTCCAGACTGTGTCATAGGCAGCGGTAAGATCGAGGAACACAGAGACACTTTTCTTCTTCCTCTCAAATCCACTTTCTATATAGGAAGTCAAAGCGAGCAACTGATCGCTACAGTCACGACCATGACGAAAACCAGCTTGCTCAATCGGAATGAGGCAATCAATCGTAGGAGCTATCCTGTTAAGAATCAGTCTTTCCAGAAGCTTGTAAGTTACGCTTAGTAGGGCTATTGGTCTGTAGCTTTGGGGTAAATTGGGATCCTTGCCTGGTTTCAAGATAGCAATAATTTTAGTTTTCTTAAACAAGGGAGGCAGTCGGCCTGACTGCAGAACATTACTAAAGAAAGAAGCAAGCCAGCGCTTGGTTGCTGGACCACAATTCTTTAAAAGTTCTGGAAATATGCCATCAAATCCGGCAGCTTTACTACCACGAAGGGAGTCGAGACCATTTTGTATTTCTTCTGAGGAAAATGGACTTGAATATTGGTCATTTGGTTGGATTACTTGTTTTCTCTGTCTTAGTTCCGACTTAACTTGCTTTGTGAATTTCTTATTCCCCGGAGCCCGAGATACAGAGACCAGGTGGTTTGCTATAGTTTCCACATTAATGGAGGTCTGCATCCTCGGTGGTGTGGAAGTTGGATCTAGTTTACGGATGAGTGACCATGCTTTTCTGCTCGAGTGTGTGAAGTTGATATCTTGTACTGCTGTTATCCACTTCTCTCTTCTAGCGTTATCTAGAGATTTCAGAAGTTCAGTTGCTTTCTCCTGACTGTTTTCTTCTAAGTATTCAGCAGATAAGCGACTTGTTTCCTCATTATATTATAATAAGGTGCAAAGGTATGTTTAGTTTCTGTCATTTAATATCACGCTATTGTATTCTGTGATACAGTTTGCATTTTGATATTGCGGAAATTATATTGACAATTAGTGTCAAGTCTTTGTTATGCTGCATTGTGTTGACAGTGCTGTGTGAGCAGTTGAGTAACTAACGGGATTTCATGTAAAGAGCTATAGCGATACAGGAGAGCGCAACTCGCATCCAGTATGCCGTGTCTCGCCTTGAGCTACTATTGCCATGGGAACGTCCTGCCTTGCCATTCCTTCATGAGTAATTTTATGACTTTTAGTCTTTACTCGAGTGTAAAAGGGCCGAAATCAGAAGATTGAGAAAAACTATCAAAAATTCATGTAGACAGCCGTTCCTTCTGGGTCCTAAACTATGTGAGGGCAAAATTTGGTTGAGATTGGTGGAACGGTGTAGATTTGTATACGGAACAAACCCACCCGTCCACCCACATACATACATACTTTCACTTTTATATATAAGATATGAAACTTGATGGTTCACCACCACCAAATGAATGAAGAGGATTGAAACTGAGCAATAAGTTGGAAGGAGGCAGCCATGACCTATTAGAAGGTTTGTTGTTGTTGATTATTTAGGGCCTTTGCATTATCGTGGTCATATAGCCCCATGTACTTTGGTGTGTGTAAGATTTGTCTGATAACCCATGCCAATGTGATGTCTGTACTGGTACCCCAGGGGCTCACATCTACTGGGACCTGGGTTGGCGACCACGGGACCCCAGCTGAGTCCGACATTGCTTCCACTTACTTGTGCCGGGCTCCTGTCCATCTTCTTTCCTGTCGACCTCCCTTGGTCAACTCTTGTTCTTTTTCGACCCCGACGGTATTAGGTAATCCGGGCCTAGGGAGTCTTTCACAATCCCGCCTTAATTGGCCCTTGTCTCATCTTTCCTGATCCCTCCTTCTTCGAGGGGTCAGACCTCTTGTTTTCCTTTCATTATATTTACTTTTCCCTTTAAGATTCCCGCATTGTTTTTTGTTAATTGGTTCCCCATGTATCTAAATTCCATCTAGCAATTTTTTTGCATCTACACTCCAATTTGTGGGTGTTTTCAACCCGTTGCATTTTGTAAGTCTTTTCGATCTAAATTGAATTTTGTGAGTGTTTTCTACCTCAATTGCATTTTGTAAGGATTGACAATCTAAATTGCTTTTTAGTAATTCTTTCAATATAGGGGCTTGGACTTTTGTGAGTATTTTGAATTTCATTTGCATTTTGTATTTCCACCTAAACCGCTTTTTGCAAGTATTTTCAATCTAAATTGCATTTTGTAGGGTGAGCATTTTGCAAGCATTTTGATTCTCAATTGCATTTTGTGGGTATATTGAATCTAAATTACATTTTTTAAGTATTTTCAATATAAATTGCATTTTGTAAGTATTGTCCATCCAAATGGGAAGATTGAATCTACCATACATTTTGAACGCATTTTCAATTTCAGTTGCATTTTGTAAGCATTTTGAATATCCATTTTCAATTTCAATTGCATTTTGTAAGTATTTTGAACCTCAATTGCATTTTGTACGTATTTTCCATCTCATTTACATTTTGTAAGTATTTTGATTTCACTTGCATTTCGTAAGTATTTTAACTGAACGTTTCATTTTGTACGTATTTTGAACTCAACCTACATTTTTCGCGTATTTTTCAATTTATTCCTTTTGTGAGTATTTTCGTTCCAAATTCCCTTTGTAAGTACTACCGCTCTCCATTTTGTGAGAAGTTTCAATCTGAGTTCCTTTTTGTATGTATTTTCCTTCTCACTTAATTTTCGTTTTGGTTTCCACTTCATTGACATTTTCGCTATCACACAGACCATTAGGGGCCGATCACCTAGATGTTAGGCCCCTGAAAACAACAATTATCATCATCATCATCATCATGTCTGTACTGGAGTGTGTATTTGTAATTGAGGTAGGATTTGGGTAGGAAGCCACCGTGGCGTTTAAGTTGAGCATTTGCCTAGAATAGAGTGAGAAACCGCGGAAAACCACTTTCAGGATGGCTGAGGTATGAATCAAACCCATCTCTTCTCAGTTTTCTCTTAAAATGCTCAATGCACCCCGTTCCAGCCCTCAGACCAGATTTACAGTATATTTCTTGGTTGAGCCGGGAATCGAACCCGGGTAACTACAGCCAAGAATTCTAGCAACTACGCAACGAAGTGGACCTATTGTTCGACTGACTGCGAGGCTTAGTGGTAACGTTCTCGCTTGCTGGTCCCAAGGTTGCAGGATCGTATCTTGGCGCAGTCAGCTGGTATTTGAGGGTGCGCAAATGTGAGGGAGCCGTGTCAGTAGATTTCCTAGCACGTTAAAGATCCCCTTCGGGCCAAAATTCCGACACTCCAGCGTCTCTAAAAGCCAGAGTAGTTAAAAGGGACGTAATACCAATAACATTATGAGCTATTGGAAGGTACCGTCTCGGAATTAGCCAGGAGTTGGTGATAAGTAACCACTTCGAGAATGTTCAATGGTTGGGTTAGTACCCACTTGTCTATAGAGTCCATTGATAGTTTGCCCTCATGGCGTAGCGTTGTGTCTTAGACTTATAAGTGTGTCTGATAACTGTTTCTTTTAGCGTATTTCTTTTAGTGCTGGGAGTGTCGAGGACATGTTCGGCTAGCCAGAGTTTGTAGCTACTTCTATGCGGTCACCCATGGGATGAGCTACAAGTACCGTCACGTGTGGAGTGTTGTCTGGGGAGGAAAGTGTGTATGTAAGGACGAGGAATTGAAAGGTAGCGGCTGTGGCCTATAGTTAAGGACCAACCCCGGCATTTGCCTGGAAGGAAGATGGGAAACCACAGAAAACCATCTTCAAGGTTGCCGGCGGGGGGGATTTGAACCTCCTCGCCTCCTGGATGTGAGTGACTGCCTGCAGTCATGCCGTAACGACCACGGCTAACTCACTGTTGTGATGATTTTGTCTGTGTATGTGTGTGTATTTGAATGAAGTACAGGGTTATTCAAAAAGAAGGAACAGATTTCAGACATTGATTTCCTCCAAACTACAAAAGATAGAAATATAATTCTAACGTTAGTGGAAAGAGAAAAGTTCAATTTTCAGTTTCTTATGCTTTCAATATGAGCATCGTGTGTTGCGCGGCAAATATCAAAACGGTGGTTCATTTCTTGCCACACACGAATCAGCTGGTATCTAGTTATCGAATTCACAGCTTCAACAATTCGATTGCGCCGACTTTCAATAATGTCAGGCATAGGGGGGATAAAAACACGGTCTTTTACGTAACCCTACAGATACAAATCGTATGGAGTGAAGTCTGGAGACCTGAGAGGCCACAGGCGATGAAACTGATGTTCTGTTCCTCCTCTTCTAATCCAAAGACCTGTAATGGTGTCATTCAGGTAACGTCGGACGTGTAATAACCATTTTGAAGCATGTCTAGATAGGTTAGTCCTGTCCCAGTTTTCTCCATGAAGAAGAAATTTGTTTACAGATATTGTACAGAAGACGTTAATCTTTGGTGAATCTCGTTCATGTTCAATAACTGCCATGGTATTATTACTTGCCCAAATTCTAACGTTATGGGGATTAACTGTAGGTACCAGAAAGATGAAAAATGGATTCTCCCCCCCCCCCCCCTCCCCGCACACTAAAAAAAACATTCACGTTTTACACTTTTGATTATCCAGGAACTTTGGAATTATGGTTCTACCCTTTGTAGTTTGGACGAAATATATGTTTCAAGTCTGTTCCTTTTTTTTAATAACCCTGTATTTGCAAGAAAGGGATCTCAGCCTTAAGTTAGGTACTATCTCTGAATTTGCCTGGGGGAAGGGTGAAAAACTCGGGGATGAACCACACCCAGTATAGCCACTGTCAGCGCCGGGATTTGAACCAACGATCTCCGGACTTGCTGCAGCTGCCCACGCGGTGGTGGTTCTAGATTTAACGAGCACGACTACGCCACGGGACAATTATATCTGACGCTCAAAATTCACCGAGAATTAATTTTTCCGAGATTACCAAGTGTGTAACCAAGGATTCGTTTGCATAAATTATACCTCATAACTGCTCTCGATACGTTCACATCTCTATCGTCCAGTGACTTTGTCCAGAATTGAATCCGCAAATTTGAGCTTATGGGGTGAGCACTCATACTACATTTTACCCAAATCTTCCTGTGGTAACGATCAATGTTTGACAAGTGCTACTAGCAGGTAAGCTATGCGGGCGAGCAGAATGGAGATGAACGAGTCCCGAGGGACAGCATGACGCCTTGTGTGTGATGTCGCTCGTACCTCACCAGTGATTGGCATCCTCATCAGCCACCAGCACAAAGGGTCGGGGCGCCACCCTGTTATTGACTATCTTGTTATTTATACCCGGCAGCCTATCAGCAGCAGCGCCTTTACAATGTGGGTCACTTGGTATGGTGTCAACACTGCTTTAAACAAGTGTTAAGTGCATATTGTGAGGTTTGAAGCCATTTTTCAGTGTTGCCTAATTAAACAAAAGTTTGGTGCTTTTCAGTCAGTCAACACGAATGTACCCAAAAAGAGCTGGGTTATGTCCTTATCCTGAAATAAATTGCATGAGATTAATTTTAATTTTTCACCTGTATTCTCAAACATAGGTGTTATAGCCTAAGTGTAATGGATCTGATGATGATCGCTTGACGATCGAAACTGGTCATCCTAGTGTATTTATTAATCTCATGTAATTTATTTCAGGATTAGGACATAACTCTGCTCTGCTCTTTTTGGGTACATTCGTGTTGACCGACTGAAAAGCACCAAACTTTTTTTTTTTTTGTTAAGTGCATTGTAATTTTTAATTATGTGCTCGTATATTAGTCAGCATCATAATCCAACTGATGAGGAGCCGCCAAGATATAATCTTTAATTTCGACGTCAGTCACACAAAGAGGCTTCAGTGGCGTAGTTCGTAGCATGATGAGCTTCTATGCCCAAGATCGCGGGTTCAAACCCGTGGATTTTTTATGAGCGTTAAAAATCCGTCAGTATGCCTTCCTTCGAAGGGGAAGTAAAGCCGGAGGTCCCATGTCATAGATTTATGGCATGAAAAAGAACCTTCCACTAACTACACCTATGGAAGTTAAAATGTGTAGGTTAGTTTGATAACGCTATATTAGTTCCAACGTTCGCCGCCAGGTGCTGACTGCAATGGCATTTAGTAGCCACGTCCACAGCTAGGTGTCGTGACCGGTAGTATTTAGCAGCAAAAGTACGAACTACTTGAAAAAATTAATCGTCCGCAGACCTTCTACCTGAATCACAGATAAATAATAATATCGTATGGCCTCGGTGCCGGGTGCAAGCTTTGTAATTTGACACCCAGAGGGTAGCTTGCATGTCGAATTTCGTTGTTCCTTGAATCACTATGAAAGTCAAGGAGGTTAGATATCTAAGCTCCTTGAACACTATAGCGCTTTCAAGTAGAGGAATGAGGAACCTTGTGTTGGCGGAAACTCCTGAGATTAATTTTTCCATTATGAACACGGCCTAATGAGTTCCTTGACATGCCAACATCGTATGACATGCGTGTCATATTTTTACCGCCTTTCAAAAATCACTTACCTCGGCCAGGGACGAACCTGCAATCTTGGGGTTAGTAGGCTGACACGCTATCCACTCACCCACAGCCATCTTAATTAACACCGGTTATCAGACAAATTCTACACACACCCAAAGTACACGGGGCTACATGACCTCGTTGTCGCAGCCCCTAAACTAAGGAACCACTCAAATAACCAACCAACTAACCAACCAACCAACCTTCCATTTGCATTTCAATCTATCAGAGGACCTGGAATTCGGGTACTTGGTCTGTAACTCATATTTAACTTCGTTGCGAAATAAGTAACAATAGTTTATTCGAAACCCACATCGTGCAACGGAGAATGCCGTGTTCACCACAAAATACCACTGCAAAGAGGAACTGGAAGTTCGAAGATCTTAAGTTCAAATCTTGGCACTAACAGTGGGCATTCTAACTGTGGTTATCCTACAACGTTTTTTTTTTCTTTCAATTTTCTCCAGTCCCGAGGTGTCCACCTTAATTATTATAGACCGCCCAATGGCATAGTCGAGCTCGTTAGATCGTTCGCGAGGGCAGCTACAGGATGTCTGGAGATTGGAAGTTCGAATCCCATCGCTGACAGTGGCTATCCTGGGGTTTTCTATACTCCTTCCAGACAAATGTCGGGATAGTACATTATTTAAAGTCCCAGGGCACCTACCTGATCTCTCTCTCTAATACAGTTACACACGATATTAGGGTGCAGTCCTCCAATTTAAACAAGGTAGGAATCGAATCCAAAACATTTGCCACGCTGGGCGTGTCTGTGTATGATTGTGGGAACCTACTGTCTCGCGCGTCAATGTTTTCAGATAGGGAAGTATTCAGCACGCTCCCCGCACCACTCTACACGCCTCTCATACCACTGTGCTCTCAAGGTTATGTGCATAGCTAAACGCCGTTGATTGCACTTCAATTTCATATACTAACAGGTTTCACCTAGTTTCTATTAGTTCAGGACATTTTACTAGGACTTAATGTATTGTAGGTTTCAAAAAATTTTCATTTTATGAAGATATAGGCTTATATGAGATCACCTTTTGTCCGTGTGCCTGTGTGCGCGTGTTTGTGTGATTCATGTTTATGTCCCCCCTTTTAACATCTAAACGGCTGGAGCGATTTCAATGAAACTCGGTAAGTTTATAGCACACTATTCCGGACGACTCCGAGCGTGCCCTTCAAATTTTGTTACGTCTCACCAATCCAACATGACGGCTGTGCGAACTATTTCACCAGCATCCAATATCTCCTGGAGCGATTTCAATGAAACTTGGTAAGTTTATAGCACACTATTCCGGACGACTCCGAGCGTGCCCTTCAAATTTTGTTACGTCTCACCAATCCAACATGACGGCTGTGCGAACTATTTCACCAGCATCCAATATCTCCGAAACTATCACCGATATCACCCTGGAATTTTTGTACGGTGATAAAGGAAACTACTAGAAGTTCACCTATGTGACTTTTGAAAACCTGGTAACTACAAAACCAACATGGCGGCCAAACGAATTTGTGACTTTTAAATAGACGTTTCTCGCGATTTAACCAACCAAACGCAATGAAACTTGGTACAGTATATGTCTATACACATTGTAATGCACCGACATCTAACTTTGTTCAATTATTTACATAGCCTCAAGATGGCGGCTCTGCGAAATATTTCACCGGAATTCTATATCTCTGAAACTATTACCGGTATCACCCTTACATTTTGTACAGAGATAAAGGGCACTACGGGAAGTTCATCTATGAGACTTTCAAAAACCGGTTAACTAAAAAACGAACATGGTGGCCAAGCGAAGTTGAAAGTTTTAAATAGACTTTTCTCGCGATTTAATGATCCAAACGCAATGAAACTTCGTACAGCAAATGTTTATACACATTGTAATGCACTGGTATCTAATTTATTTCAAATGTTTACATAACCTCATGACGGTGGCTGTGCGATATTTTAAAATTACGTTTTTATTTCTTGTGTCGTAATCATGCGATCGAAGTAAAGGTTTGAATAATGAAGCTACGCAATAATTTTCCTTTAATGGTACATAACTCTATGGCCTATACATATAACAATCCAAAATGGCAGGCATCTGAAATATTTTGACGGTTCTCAATATCTACGAAGCTTTTACAGCAATGAAACTGATTTTTTAATGTTCATAGAGGCTATGAACATAAGTTCACCTATAGGACTTTAAGTAACCTGGTGAGCACAAATCCAACATGGCGGCGACGCGAAGTATAAATATTTAAATGGACGTTTCTCGCGATTTTACCATCCGAGTGCAGTGAAACTTTGCACGTTAATTGCTTATACAAATGCAAATCCACTGGCATCTAATTTATTTCAATTGTTTTCATAACCACATGATGGCAGCTGTGCGAAATTTTAAAATCTCGTCTTTATTTCTTGTGTCCTAAATCATGCGATTGAAGTTTGAATACTACACCTACACAATAATATTTATGTAATAGTACATAACTCTAAGACCTACATAAATATAAAAATATAAAAATGTATAAAAATCCGAAATATTTAGACAGCTCTCAATATGCCAGTTTCCCACTCCGAGCTGAGCGATCATTACTTAAACGTAGTTCCCAACAGTAACACAACAAGAATATCCCAGACCGCAGAGCATTATAGACTTCTTCCGTCGCCCAACCATGAAAAATTCTACTTCAAATACGTATACCCAGAACAAATAGTGAAAGCGATTAGGTCTATTCGTACTAAAGCCAAAGGTCCGGATAACATTCCAATCTCCCTTCTCTCAAACTGTCTCGATATATTCCTGCCGGCCATTTTACACTTGTTCAACTTATGTTTACAAAACGGAGTATTCCCGGCGCTCTGGAAATGTGCGAATATACGCCCAGTGCCTAAGAAGAGAATACCTGCGTCTTGCAGTGATTTCAGGCCCATCAGTATTCTTTGTGCTCTAAGCAAATTTCTAGAAAGAATAGTTCATGAACAAATGTGTGAATATTTGACAGAGTTCCACATCCTAAATCCCCATCAATCCGGATTTAAGAAAGGTCATAGCACAACTACCACGCTATTAAAAATAACGGACGACATACGCTCAGCAATTGACCAAAGACAGCTTACAATTTTATGCCTCTTTGATCTCAGTAAGGCCTTTGATTGCGTAAGCCATGAGTTGCTCCTTGCGAAGCTGCACTCCATTGGCTTATCGCGGAATGCATTTTCTTGGTTTGAATCGTACCTAGCAGGTCGGCAACAAAGAGTGGTCTTCTTTGATGGCTCCTCATCGAATTGGCAATCAGTAAAAGGTGGTGTACCCCAAGGGTCAGTTCTTGGGCCACTGTGCTTCTCGCTTTATATAAATGATATATCCAGTGTATTCAAAAACAGTCTCTATCATATGTACGCTGATGACGTACAGGCCTACTTCCATTTCAGTTCCTCTGATGTGCCTCACCATATAGAACTTTTCAACGAAGACATCGCACACCTCCAAAATGGCAGGCATCTGAAATATTTTGACGGTTCTCAATATCTACGAAGCTTTTACAGCAATGAAACTGATTTTTTATGTTCATAGAGGCTATGAACATAAGTTCACCTATAGGACTTTAAGTAACCTGGTGAGCACAAATCCAACATAGCGGCGACGCGAAGTATAAATATTTAAATGGACGTTTCTCGCGATTTTACCATCCGAGTGCAGTGAAACCATAACCTCCAGTTAAACATTTCTAAGCCTCAACTTATATGCATTGGCTATACTAAACTTCTTAACTATGTTGATCTTTAACTCACTACCACCAATAAAATTACTAGACAATGATATCCCCTACAGCAACTCTGTGAACAACCTAGGAGTAATTTTTGATAGAACCTTATCTTGGGGAGAGCATACCGCAGCTGTAATAAAGAAAGCTATATCATCAATGCCTATCTTGAAGCGGAATATCCCTTACACGCCGTCAAAAATGCGCAAGCTTCTAATCCAAACGTTGATACTTCCTATCATCGAATATGGATCAGTAGTGTATAACGACTTATCAGAAACTATTAACATAAAATTACAGAGAGTTCAAACTCCATGCGTTCGTTACATTTTAGACGTCAGGCGTGATGTACACATTACACCCTATTATGTGCAAATGCAGTGGTTGAAACTTCGTGAACGTAGGCAGCTGCCAATTGCGATCCTAACTCAGAAAATATTGTGTACAAAAACTCCTGGTTATCTCTATAATGTGTTTAAACCAATGAACTCCGTCCACCACAGAGAAAATAGATTTACTGATTCCACTCTACAGATTCCTGTCCACCGTACAACTAAATACAATAAATCATTCCTTTGCACAGCTTCACGGCTCTTATTCCACCTTCACTCATTTACAAACTCTGTTAACACTACACAACTCAAGAAATACCTAATATCAAGATTCCTGAAGGAATACGAATCAAAAATATAAATATTCCATACCAATTTTTTGAAATATATCCGTGCCATACAGCTTTCTATAATATTTTTAGTATCCAAGATACAACTTCCGTGGAATTGATAGTAGTTTTAGCAATCATGTCACGTTTTAATAATAGATCATATTATACTTACATAAAATTGTACCCTTTGTTACCGTACTATAATCTGTTTTCTTTTAGTAGATATAATACATTAGGTGGGTTCTTTATTTAATTATTCTATATTCTAATTTGTATAATTCATTTTGTATGAAGTGTCTGCTAATTGGCTCGTTTAGTTATAAGTATATTTTATATTTAGTTTTTCTTAGTTGTTAAGCTAGGTTTATTTTTTATTTATTTTTATTACATAACTTCAAGCCAGAACATTGTATTGTACCCATGTGCATACATTCCATGGAAAACATGCTTCTGCCTCCAGCTAGCACCAGTCTTCAGGCGTGTACCGTTCACCCACTGAGCAGTTGCATATTTTTGATCTGAGACTAAAAGGTATCAACTCTACAATAATAAAGCACAACTATATTCTAAAGAATTTAATTGAGCTCTAAATCATGGCTTCACACAAACAAAAACACAATCCCAACAATAATACATAAAACAATTCAAAACTTATTCCTTCCATCCACTAATATTCGCACTTTATCCTTGCAAATCCAAATGATTATTTATTCATTCATTTACCATGAGATTAACATAAAATTCATTCTCAAGTGCGCTGATGCACTGGTAAATTACACATATAACTGTACTTACAATCTTACGTCACCTATTGTGACCACTTTAATTTCACAATCTAGCTGTTTATTCTCAACACATCCTACTTTACATTATGCGTACAATTGTGTTCTGTATTTCTCTTCCCACCAAAATGCTCTACAATGCATTAACCAATTCATGGGTTGCACATCATATTTACTTGCAACTCCACTGTTACTTGTAATCTTACCCCTTTCTGCAATTCCACTTTATGCAGTTCCACTTTATGCAGTTCCACTGTATGCCGTCATGAGTTCAATTTCAAAGATTCCGTTACCGCTGTGTCGTATGGTATTCTATGCTACCCTTGCGTGGGCATAGCACATGGCATCTAGTGTCTACCTTCGGAAACAGGCGATAATGTCAGTATAAAAATGCAACTTTCAACAACTCATAAGTTTGCCAAGTATTAAGTTATCAGAATGATCCTTAATTATCAATGTGTTTCAAACCACACAAATTCATTATACAATACAACAATGATTCTTTTATTACAAACAGGGTTTCAAAGTCTATCCACTCTAAACGTCACCCTCCAAGGGTCGTTTAAAATCTCTCCCTGGCACTTCCTGTATACAAAGGGTCTGGGTCGGGCGGAAACAAAACAATTGCTCCGTCCCTCACTCTGTTCCCCCTTTCATCTCCAAGCAGTAGCATGTGGCTTTAAATACAATAGTGCAGTCTCACTGACCGCGCAACACATATAATCTAACTAAACTGTATGCAAGATAGGGTATGGAATTGGTTAAGCATTTATCCCTATCTTTGGGATATTAATAGCTGGCCTCAACAGGTCCATTTACATTATATGAAGGAACGAGATTCATCATACACCTGTCGAATTGGGATAACCGGCATCTTGTTAAATAACACGGTCAGGTGCACATCCTGCCGACAAAAATTCACTCACAGGAGCTGAATTTATTCAATAGCTAGTTCTCGGTCGATATCAGGTGTCATGCTGAGGTGTCCATTGTTATCCTCCCATGCACCACTGGATTCGAACCCGGAACATTTCATAGCAATCCTCAGAGCTAGGGTTCCCTTTCCACTAAATACGCTCTGGCAAATAATAATATCTCTGTATGCCCTTGGCTATACGAGATTTCACACGTCGATTAGATTACCTAGCTCCCATGACCATGGTGATATGATCCCGTCCTTACTTAGTAAGATAAAATCTATCAATTACTCTTACAAGCTTATTCATCAAGCTGCGATTCAAGTCACTATTAAACCCTTCCAGTTCCTATATTCTTGCTTATTTATTTCCATTATCGTAATATACTCTGATATTAAATTCCTTTGCTTAGCCCAACACGTATAATACTATTGCTTGGATACACAAATATTCCCATTTAGCATATATATTTTGCTTACAAACATTTTCCCTGATGTGTATTCATTTATTCTTATTATTATTATTACTGACATAAAATTTTCCCCATACCGACACAACGTAACCGTATTCAATAACCGAACATCCGTGATCGTTACGTTAACTTTCTATATAACTCAATTGCCATTTTTACATTAGTGGTAACGATTTATCCACTCAATGATGTACAAAGACATCTCAACTTGACTAAAATCAACACAACGTTAATATCTCGAGGTTCTACCTCCCAAAATTGACTCTTAGTGGCATATTCTATAAATCTTGAAATCACTCAGCATACAGTGGACTATATTTACTACAAAATCATGGTTTTTGGGAACTCACATTGGTTAATCTGGTGGCTCCGACCAGACATTTCCATAATTTGCAAATTTGCAAGGCATTCTCACACTTTTCACACACATTTTACATAATTTTTGCCTTACAAAACACACTGCACTTTGCTTCTCCATGTCGAAGGTGTTGCTTCCTTATTCACACAACACGTTATATCACTTATTACACTATTAATTTTACATACATTTAAATGATCATCACTAAAATCACACGATCGCTATGTACATTCCTTAATGGTTGACCTTTGCTTGCAGAATATAAAAAATGCAGGCGTTGAAGATCCAACCTTCACTGCTATCCGCACCTCGTTTGAAAGTCTCGATTCTCTGCTTAAGGATTCCTAGCGGTCCCCCAATCTGTCTATCAATTTCTATCCTTGGATAAATTTCCTGATATCGCATAAATATGCTTGCACATCGTCCAAAGCATTAATTACAGTGGTATCCCTGCGAAATTTCATCACTCGCATAACAAAGTTTATTCCTGCGCAGTTCGTCATCCTATTATATGTCTAACCAATAACTTATATATTGCGCTCGTCCATTGTACATTGTACTTGTACAATTACCACTTTCCATTGTCCTTCGGCCGGACTTACAGTCCCCCTTAATGATCTGCTCATAATAAAACATTGGAAAGTTCCACGTACATTATTATGATGCCAGATAATATCTCCTCGTGCTTCGGTACGATTTCCTCATCTAACATTGTCTTACCTTGTACATCACAGGGTACATTTCCTGCGTACTTACTAGTAATCACTCGTGATGCCGACTATAAAAGTATGGCACGACTGTCCTTATTAATTGTTCTTAATAATGCCTTACTGCATGTCTATTATGTTGCTGCACTTCAACTGTTAAAGTCCGCGCGCCCCTTCCTGAACTCCGGGCGACGTGCGCTCTGCACTCAAGTACGGTTCAACTGACCCCGACTGTCCGTTCCACAGCCCTTATATTCGTTTGGAGAGAAAAAGTAGATCGAAAATTTCCTTGCAGCTTCATCTCCTCTCTCCGTATGTTTCTGGTCTTGAAATAACGTTTTTCTGGTCCATTCTTCCTCGCAGATCACATATCCGTCTGTGTGCTCGAGGATCGATCGGCCAATTAATTAATATTAATCGCATTTGCCAGCGCGTCCCCAAGCCGCGTCGTCGGTTCATCCCCGAAGACATGGTCAGATTCTGGCGCTGGCCTCATATCTACGGTGTCAATGCGCGTTACATTAAATCTGCCTCGATTTCAATGTTTAACGGCTTGATAATTAGCCTCCAGGCCATTCATTCACATAGGTGCAATCCTCATGTCTCTGAGTTACTCCATTCACGAGTAATCATTAAATTACTCTGGCATCTTCTCACCCCCTTGGACCTTTCGTTATGTAACGGGGAATCACTGGCCCATATATTACCGTCCTTCCTTGTCCCAGACAGCATAAGTAGGTCACCGTGACTGACATGGCTCCACGAAACCACGCCTCAATTCCAGAGTCATTTACAAACTGTCAAGCGTTCAAACTTTCTGCGCTAAGTCCAGAATTGTATGTGTTCTACAGCCCAATACTGCAGTATTCTGCTTCTATTTTCTGCATTATATTAACAAATAATGTCAGAATTTGTTCATACCACAACAGTGATTTAATTTGTATTTTCTCTAGGGGTTTTTATAGCTTAAACTCCCTCAAAAGATCTTGTGTTCGTTTCTTGCTGGTATCTCTAGTCTGAACTCATCTATCTCAGAGAATGAGGTTTGTCACCAGTCAGCCTAATACCGTTGGGTTCAGTATACGCTACATAAAGGGGCTCTTTAGCCTCAGTGGCAGTTATCTATGAATACATTCAAATTCAATTCTATATCTACGAATCCATTACAGCAATGAAACTTAAATTTTGTATGTTGATAGTGACATTTAACATAAATAGGATATATGAAAATAGGCTGTATAGTTCTTCACGGAACTACTAGTTTACTATCTCGCACCTTTTTATATTAGGCTATTATTGGGAGATAATTAATAATCACATGTATCAATAGTGGGGGATGCGATAAACAATGCTCCGTCCCCAATCACTGGCTATCCAAGATTCTGAACGGAGGGTATTGTGTTGCAATTGTTTCATTTTAGGGGCTCGTACATCGCGGTCATTTATCCCTTTGAATTTGGGTGTATGTAGTATTTGTCTGATAACCTGTGTTAATGTGTTGTCTGTAGTAGTGCGTATATTTGTAATTCAGGTGAGGATTGGGAAGGAGGCACCAGTGGACTTAAGTTAGTGTCCACGTAAGTATACATGGTTATGTGTAAGAGAGGGCTGAGAGCCCAAACTTCACCACTCAAAAGACAATTATTAATAATAATTAGCGGACCCGTGCGAGAACTCTCGCATAATGGGCTGTGTGTGCGCCCCATGTGTACAGACTACCCGCCTGGCACTAGTGCTATGGGGGCTTTACGTGACACAGTTCTGCCAGGGTCTATCGTCTTGTTTATTTGTTTAAAAGCACTTTATAAACAAATATATATATTTCCGTTGACTTTTCAAGAAATGCAAGATTTTTCCTATGCTATTGAGACGATTTGGAAGATTTTGGTACAAACCACACCTTCTAACTCCCTCTGGTAGGAGCTTGAGATTTGTGAAACATACACCTTAGCGTATTATATAATAAGATAATTCCGGCATCTGCTTGGCGTAGAAGTGAAAAAAACATTTAAAAACCACTTTTAAGATGGGTGAGGTGAAAATCGAACCCACCTGTTCTCAGATTAGCCTCATGAGTCTGAATGTCAGCCCTCAGAGCAGAATAAAATTGGCTGAGCCGGGAATCGAACCTGAGCCTCCGAAGTGACAGCCAGGAATGCTAACCGCTACACAGAGGGTATTCTAGTTTAAGGTACAGTCACCAATGAAGAACAAGTTATCAGACAAATTCAACACGCACCACATTGCACACAAGCAGCCTACATGTGTATAATGACTATGATATCCCATGCCTCCAAAATGAATTATTAAAAGAGGAACGTCAAGAACAACAACAACAGAGTGACGGTTGTTTTCTCTCATCCTTCGAAAATCCAACTTCCTCGGCTGGGATTCGATCCCGCAATTAGTGATCCTTGTATAGATACGGTATTCTACCTACGATCCACTGGTGATTAAAGAGGTAAGGGAGATATTTTGGAAAAATATGGTAGAAAGTTTTTTGAAAGTTGAAATATTTTTGCTTTAGACAATACTGTAGATATCCTTTGCGCCAGCAACGTCAAACAAATGTGTCGATTTTTTTTTCCTATCATACTTCAGTGATTTCTACAAGAAATAGCTATGAGCTGTTACAATGGAGTGAACGAACACACCTGCTCAGATTCGTGTCACTTGGTAGTCTTTCGCTTTTATGTTTCAATGTAAGCTTTAAGTGAGGCTTCATTTAAAGATAATTTCTATAATAAATCAAACAAATCCCCCATCAACATCTGTCACAAAAATTATATTCCAAGGATCATTTTAATTGCTATGGTTTCAAAAACACAGGAGTTATATATACACGACAGGAATTTTTGGCATGCTAACTCGGTGTCTCGCATAATAATACACGTAGCCTACATGGCAACCGAATACGCAGGGTTTCGATCGTACTTTGGACTATCCGAAACACGCAGCTACTCTGATGGGGCTAGAAATTCGGTTTTGAGTAATCATTAACGAAAGTAATTGTTGAGACCCTTTATCTTTCAAAATGTGTGATGAGTTCCAATACACGATATTGCTCTGTTACACAGTCATGAATGAACAGACACACAGACCGACAATGCTTTATATAATACGTAGAGATATATAGTACATGATGGGAAAAACTATCGTGTCACTTTATTACTTGACCAGTGCCATATATATATATTTTTTATAAATTTAACGGTTTCATGGAAGGCGTCGGGATTTCATGATTACCATTACTCCAACGCTACCTGTAATGTCTCATTTCTCTGAACTAGAGTTGTTCCTTCACCCTGCATGCATAGCGCTGTCATCACCATTGTGGATCATACGGCGTAGTCGTGTACATTAGATCGCGCACCTCTGCTGGTATGTGGAGTTGTAGTAGGTTCACAACTACCATTCTGCGTGTGGTTACCCCGAGGTTTTCCACACTTCCTCCAAGAAAATGCTGGGATGACACCTTGGAGGATGGGAAGGAAGGGAGGGTAGGAAGGAAGGGAAGGGTAGGAGGGAAGGGAAGGAAGAGAAGGGTAAGAAGGAAGGTAGGAACGGAAGGAAGGGAAGGAAGGGAAGGGCAGGAGGGAAGGGAAGGGTAAGAAGGAAGGTAGGAAGGAAGGGAAGGAAGGGAAGGGCAGGAGGGAAGGGAAGGGTAAGAAGGAAGGAAGGAAGGAAGGGAAGGACAGGAGGGAAGGGAAGGGAAAGAAGGAAGGAAGGGAAGGAAGGGAAGGGTAAGAAGGAAGGTAGGAAGGAAGGAAAGGAAGGGAAGGGCAGGAGGGAAGGGAAGGGTAAGAAGGAAGGAAGGAAGGAAGGAAGGGAAGGAAGGGAAGGGCAGGAGGAAAGGGAAGGGTAAGAAGGAAGGTAGGAAGGAAGGGAAGGAAGGGAATGAAGGGTAGGAAGGAAGGGAAGGGTAAGAAGGAAGGTAGGAAGGAAGGGAAGGAAGGAAGGGTAGGAAGAAAGGGAAGGGTAGGAAGGAAGGGAAGGGTAAGAAGGAAGGGAAGGGTAGGAAGGAAGGGAAGGAAGAAAGGAAGGGTAGGAAGGGCAGGAAGGGAAGGGAGCAAGTCCCGGAGCAGCTAACCCACTACCTCCGTCCCTAGCCCTAACATTACTGTTACATTCACTACTGCGTTCACCACAGAAACACAGAATATCTGACAAATTTGGAACACACCCAAGTACACGGGGCTGATAAACAAGATGGCAAACACCCTAAAATCAGTCGTCATCATCATCATCATCGCAGCGAAAGGTATGCCATTGGTCTGTTGGTGTTGAAGAGGTAGGGGGTGTGATGGCGCAGTGATCAAACTACTTCCCTCTCTCGAAAACGGTTGTATTTAATGATTAGGCTCGTAATTGCTTTTTATTCTGTACATAATTTAAACAATATGTTCAGAAAATAACATATAGCCTACTTTCTCCTAAATGTTGGGTGATCCAAAAGACCTTCTCAAGCCTTGAGTGGACAGATGGTATGGATGATAAAACTATAATTATTTGTTTTGTTTATTTTATTATTTATGTGAAATATTCCATTTATAGTCGTTTTATAATTATGTCTGTGACAATTTTTTCCATGTGTAGATACGCTAAATAAATTGTACTTGGGCACTTAAATGTCAGCTCCTGTTCAAAGAGTAATACTAAAGAAACGTGCTGGGGAATAGAATGTTTAGGTATAAACAAATTAAAAATTGTGGGAGATGTTTAGTCTTACTTATATCCCTGAATTTCACCTCATAGCGAATGCCATTTAGTAATCAGCAATCCTCTGATTGGGGGCCGATAAGAAATTCTGTGTGAGTGCCTACGAAATCTATAGGCAGCCCTCTTTGGGTCAGTTAGTAACGAATGAACGGATATAATTATTATTGAAATGAAATGAGCTTGCGATGAGAATGTTGGTGGCTGAATTTGTCTGATAACCTGTGTTTCGGTGGTGACTGTAGTAATGTGTAAATGTACTTATTAGGATCGGGAATAGGGGGTATGTGCAGTGAGGTACCATCTCGGGGTTAGCCTGCAGAGAATATGTGGAAGTTCTAGAGAGAACTATACTCATAATGACCACTGTCTGTAAATCTCAGAACTTGCCAGATCTCCCCATTGCAGCCACGGTGAATGAACTTAAATGCATGGCTACGCCATTCGGCTATTGTCAATAGTAATGTACGGTCACTTAGGTAAAGCACGGTCTGATCCATTCAGAAAATGGTTTCTTGCAGCGGTTTGCATTCTTTGCTCTTACCCCGGAGGTCCAAAATCGATTCATGGCTCTACCAAGAAAATTTAATTCTGATTTGAGGGAGGCATGACTGAGAAAAGGTGGGTTTGATTCCCAGTTCATCTATCCTTGAAATGGTATTCCGTGGTTTACCCCACTTCTACTGAAGGTCACGGCCACCCCCTTCCCAATCCTCACCTGCATTACAAATAAACACACTAATACAGCCATTGCAAAAGCCGAACCTATGAGACAAAATTCCACAGTCACGCAAGTACACGGGGCTAAATGGGCCTAATCACGATGACCTAGCCCGTCTCATGAAACAACAACTGTTTTGTATTCTTGAGCAGATTTGAACATTCTATTTTATTCATACATTCATAGGCGTATGTATTAAATAATACCACTTCGGTGGCGTAGTCGGTAGCATGCTGAACTGCTATGCCCAAGATCGCGGGTTCAACTTGGCCGAAGTTTCCGAATTTTTAAGAGCGTCTAAACTCCTTCAGTATGCCTTCCTTCAGAGAGGAAGTAAAGCCAGTGGGCCTATGACATAGATTTATGGCGTGTAAAAGAACCTAACACTATAATTGGTAGTGTGTAGCTAAATTTGTAGGTTAGTTGGTTAAAAACGCTCTGTCAAGTTCCAACGTTCGCCACTAGGTATCAGTGACAGTGGCATCTCTGGTAGCCAAAATTGGAACTACATGAAATTGAACTTGTTGTGGAGCCTACGGGCGTTCAAGCAAAATGCCCCACTACGCCATTGGCTGCAATTCTAATATAATTAATTAAATTATACAAATACGTATGTTGTCAATATTCATTTTCCTCAACTTTTTCTCAATACAAAGCGTAACTCGATAAAATATCACCAACTTCTGAACATAACACTCACGTTGTATTAGTATTTGTATTATTCGTTTGAATTTCGTTTAATTAGTGTGTCGGAGACAATGTAAAGCTAGCGACACGGTCACGATTTGTGATATTTGCCTTTATTTCATCCATTACCCGCTGAATTCATCCTCTGACAGGTTTACCCAGACTGCCAGAGAGTTAATTTAATTTAGAATAGGTCTACGCATGTCCATTAATTTTCAAACAGGCTTGCTGGTTGACTGACAATGTATTTCCGCAGTAAATCGGTGCTAGGGCAACGGTGTCCAAAGTCGGAGATCGCCGGTTTAAGTCCTGCAGGGGTCAGCCATTCTTATTCTCAGCAATCTATCTAAATAACTTGTTTTATTTGTACAATAATGCACCTCATTGCGTAGTGGCTAGCCTTCTTGGCTCTCACCACAGAGTCCGGGGTTCGATTCCCGACTCTGCCTAGAAATTCAATTCTGGTTTGAGGGCTGGAACGGGGTACACTCAGCCTCATGAGGCAAAATTGAGAAGAGGCGGGGTCTACTCTTATCTCAGCCATCCTGAAAGTGGTTTTCCGAGATTTCCCCACTTCTAATCCAGGCAAATGCCAGGATGGTACCTAACTTAAAACCACGGTTATATCTTACCAAAATCCTACCTATATTACAAGTTCACACACTAGTAAAGACATGACAGTGACACAGGTTATCAGACAAGTTCTACACACACCCAAGTACGCGGGATACATGACCATGATGTCGAAAATCCCCTAATGAATCAACAACATATTTGTACAATACGCTACAAAACAGTTGACACCAATGATGTGAAGATCGAATTCTTGGACATCTAATCCATCTCTCTATAATTGCAATTCCTTTACATCATTCATCTGCCTTCAGTAACTCTTTCCTCGTGTCGGGAACTAGAATTTGGAGTAATTGTCCTCGCGACATTAGAAATTGTACATCCTTAACAACTTTCAAACGTGCATGTAAAGATTTCTTCTTGAATTCGTAGGCCAACTGGAACAATTTGTGTATGAATGTGTGAGTGAATGCCCATAGTATATCTCCATGTATTGTTATTATTGTATGTAATTTGTATAGCTTAGTTAATATGACGCAGTTGCCAATTTAATTCTAGTATTTAAGTTTCCCTAGTATTTAAGTTTGGTAGGTTAAGAATAACACAAATGAGTATTGATGTAAGTTGCATTGTGTGTGGTTAAGTGTAAGAGAGTGCCTAGAGCCCTAACCTCGCCACAATAAAGCACCAATCTCTACTTATTGTTAGTATAAAACAAAGTCCCCGATTCTTGGATGTCACGGGTAATCTCGAGAACCACTGGATGGATTTTGATGCGGTTTTCACCATTCTGTCAAGGATATCTCGAGGAAGATTTCTGTAGAAAATAATTTATTTATGATCAAAGAAAGCCAAGCAGTAACGAATTCAGTGAAAAAGTCGGGAAAAAACCTGGAGTCCGTGCACTTTTTAAGCTTACGCTGGGCAAACCGTTAAGAATATCAATATACTATGAGTGTAAGAATTTTTCAGCATGAAAAGTTCTACAAAAACGTCCGCGAGAGCATATCTCTATCTTCAATATATTGCCCACTGTAAGTGTTTTTACGTTTTAATTTCTTCCAACAATTTCCTTTCAATTACTTAGGCGACAGTTTACGAGTTAGCTAAGGGCGACCCTATCACCTCAGTTACAGCCTAGCTAGTGGTCGAGCCTATTACCCCAGATACAGCAAGCAGCAAACTGTCGAGTCGTGTTGAGTTAAGACTTCAGAGAAGAGTGGTTGTGTTTGGAGTTTCCCAGGAAATGCAACTCGGCTTTTCTTCATTTCGCCTGTGAACTTTTCGTTCCGCGAAATACACAGTCAAGTTAAGATTGGATGGAAGGGGGATATGTGTTTCAGGGCACTTCGCCATTCTTAAATTACGTCTGACAAGAATTCGTTGCACATGCATCTCCGTGATAATATAGTTAATGGTCCAGTCAATGATTTTAACCCATCATGCAGAGTCGTAAAACGGATATAGGTCGTAGTTCATTGACCTCGAAAATAAAAAGCGCTTAACACGTAATACATTCATAACTGCTCCTGGGTGAAGCCGGCGCGGGTTGCTAGTAAATAAATAAATCAAAATAAGCTAAACTGTCCCAGGAAATATTTCCTGTGCAGGTTGGGAAGCTCAGCTGCTGAGGAGTGACTCGGCCGGAGGAAGTGGGTCATGAGGAGTAAACACAGCTACAATCTCGTGTGTGCCTGCAGCTCAGACGGGATCGTAAAAATAAATGAACGGATTTGGCGAGGCAAATATACACAATTCTGACACTGAATTCAATAGTATTTCTGCTGCACAAGAACTCTGCTTGTTTCCATGACTAATTTTATGCTAAACAACTAAGCCGTCGGTTTCCTACTTTAAGTCTCACTTCCGTATCCATGCACTGTGCATTACACTACACCATGATGAGGACACGTAAGGGAAGTTTAGCTATAAACTCAATGATATTGGAGATAACACGTTAATGAATTGTCACTATATTTGGTTCACATAATCATTATCATATTCTTCTTCAAATTATGATAATTGTTATTAGGCCTATTATTATTATTGTTAGCTGTCCCCGTGGTGTAGGGTCAGTATGCTTGTTTCGTACCTTCCACCTCGTTGCGTGGTGGCTAGCATTCTTGGCTGTCACCCCGGAGGCAAGGGTTCAATTCTCGACTCTGCCAAGAAATTTAATTCTGGTCTGAGGGCTGGAACGGGGTTCACTTAGCCTCGTGAGCCAAACCTGAAAAGAGGCATGTTCGATTCTTACCAAATCACTCCTGGAAGTGATTTTCCGTGGTCTCCTCACTTCTACTCCAGGAAAATGCTGGGATGGTACCAACTCAAGGCCACGGCCGCTTCCCACCCAAATCCTACACACTAATACAGACATCAGAGTAACACAGGTTATAATACAATTTCTACATACACCAAATACTCGGAGCTACATGACCACGATGTTGCAAAGTCCATCAAGTATCTACAACAACCACCTCTTACCTTGGAGCTCCGGGTTCAATTTCCGGATACGCCAGGGATTTAAGAATTTACGTCCGTTAGTTTATAATTATTAGCTGGCCTCCGTGGTGTAGAGACAGTACGCTTGCCTCTTGCTTCGGAGCTCCGGGTTTCATTTCTGGCTTCGTCAGGGATTTAAGAAATCACTTGCATTAGTTCATTATTATTATTATGGTTTGTTGCCGTACGTGTCGAGGGATTTTAATTTAATATTGTTAATTCTTTGGCCCGGGGTGCCCAAGCTGCTTGCCTCTCACCAAGGCAATTCCCGGTGAATGCATGTGAGATTTTCGAAGTGAAATATCTCGTTCTGTGTTTCGTTTTCTACGTAAAGTGGGGACCTCGTGGCTCATGATCACGAGATTAACTGTCGCGTAAAACTAAAAGCCTTCTTCCATGAGAAAGTATATATTCGATTCCACTTATACTTCATACTAATGCCGGGATGGCACATCAGGCTACCTTGCTCCAAGTACTGTGGCATAGAAGCGTATGGGCTGCACTGCCTCATAATTTCTTTCGTAATTTGTTTATTGAATTTTTTCATTATATTATTTTTCAGGACTGTGTAGTACATCTGGGATATTCATCATGGAGAGATTGAGTTTTGTATGCGCTCGAAACTGGTGGAATCATAATTTGGAAATCAACGCTCCATCACCTTCACTCAAAGAGCATACCGTCAACGTCCTCATCAGACCACGATTTTCCGTCTGGTAGCTAGCTTTCAGCAACATCATTCAGTCTTCGATCGCCCAAGATCGCGTAGACCACGTTCGGTGCGAACTCCCGAAAACAAAATTTCCAAAATAAAGTTCCCCCAGTTTCGAGCTCTGTACAAGACTCAATCTCTTCATGATGGATTTCCCAGATGTACTACACAGTCCTGAAAAAGAAAAAAATCAATAAACAATAAAAGAAAATTATGAGGCAGTGCAACCCCTGCGCTTCTTCTGCGCCACCCTGTAGAAATGCATAAAAATATCATTAAAGATGTATTAAAGTAGCTTAATCTATAAATTAGCATTACCATTGCTACTTAGCTATTTCACAACACTTATTTTAATAAATACAGTATATGTAATATATATTTTTTAACATGAGCACTTAACGTTATAATTAGGTAAGTAGAACTAATATGCCACCCACAAGGCCTTGCCTTACGTGGTATAGCTTACATGTAGTCTTCCCTTACTCGGCTGAATTTGATATTCATCACATAGACCTAAGAATGTACATTTTTAGACTAATACGTTTACTTAGATAATAATCAGAAATGGACAAAAGTTACGATATGATGAAGATTGTACATCTTATATATAAAAGTGAAAGTCTGTATGTATGTATGTATGTATGTATGTATGTATGTATGTATGTATTGTGACAGACACGTGTGAGCGCACCTGGTGGCAGACTCGTGCGAGCGCGTGGCGCGCTGGCTGCAATTGTGAGTTGGGCCGGCAAGCTGGCAGTGGATGAATCGAGAAGGCGACGATACGACAGAGAAGAGATTTAGGATTCGGTGAAAAGGGAGTGTTGAGATTTGGAGTGTGGTAGTCTCAGAAAGACTAGAGCTCGACGTTCCCAGTTTAAATATTAATGAACACTACATTAATATTTAGTAGTGTAAGGTTTGCTAAATAAAGAAGTACGGTAGTGTATTTGTATATGCCTGACCGGTTATTTCAAGAACCGTAAACGTAACAACTGGTGTCAGACGTGTGGGGTCAGGCTATAGAGTAAATACATAGTGAAAGTCTTGAGGTACCGCATTTTAGAGTGTGAAATGACGACCAGGAAAGTTAAACTTTCAGCACTGAAGGTTTCGGAGTTACGTCAGGAACTGGAAGAAAGGGAAGTTGATTCTACGGGAATAAAATCTGTGCTGCAAGCGAGGTTAAGACAGGTACTGGTGGACACAGGTGAGGATCCAGAAACATTTCTTTTCGAGATTACTGGTGGGACTGAGGATTTGTGTCAGGTATTAGAAAACATGGAAAAGAAAATAGCGGAAAACTCAGAGAATTTGGAAAGGAAGTTAATGGAAAATACTGCCAACCTCGAGAGGAAACTTCAAGAAGTAACGCTCACTACCAAAACCAAACTGAGGGAAGAATTTCAAGAATCCCTGCGGACGTTTGAGGACGAGCTTGCGAGCGGTGTGCTTCCAAATAAAGACAAGCAGGAAAACGAAATCATTACCGCTGGTGGACCATCGGAAGGTAAGGAGCGTATACCTGTTTCCGCGTTTGGTCGGACTGACCTGCCGACTTTCGATGGGAAGTCTGCGTGGGAAGAATACCTCACCTTGTTCGAGACCGCTGCCATGATTAATGGATGGTCGGATGCCACGAAGGCTTCATTGATGAGTTTGTCGCTGCGCGGGGAGGCCCTACGAGTCCTGCAGGCCGTTCCCTTGTCGGAAAGGCAGAACTACAACATTCTTGTACAGAAACTTGAAATGCGGTTCGGTCATCGTCACATGGAACAGCTGTATCGCTCCCAGTTGAGAAACCGTTGTCAGAGACCCAACGAGAACCTACAGGAGTTCGAAGCAGACATAGTACGTCTCGTTAGGAGCGCCTATCCAACAGTGCCCAGCGATGTGTATGAGAGTCTTGCTACCGAGAAGTTTCTCGATGGGCTCCGCGAGATTGAGACGCAGCGGGCTGTGAAACTGGCGCGTCCGCAAACATTGAATGATGCCTTGACTCTGGCTCTTGAGTTTGAGGCTGTCGAACAATCCGTGCGCGGCCAGGCTCGCATTCGAGCTCTGGAGAGAGACAAGGAGGTCCAGCCAGTGCCTTCCATAGAAGAAATCGTGGAGAAAGTACTTCAAGCCTTGCAGTCCAAGAAGAAACGGACGAGGTGCTGGGGCTGCGGGGAGATGGGGCATCTCAGAGATCGATGCCCTAAGTTTATGAACGGGAAGCACCAGCCACAGGAAAAACTAAACAGGGTTGATAGAAAGGGGCGACTGTCAACCAGTGGCAACACCAGAAATGCCCCCACTTCTATCGTCGCGTCTCTGGGTTGTCAAGCCAAATCTATTTTTATTAGTGGCCATGTGGACGGAGAGCCCAGAGACCTACTGCTGGATACAGGAGCCACAATGACAATAATCAGACCAGGCATCGTGAGACGAACAGTAACAACCACGAGATGGACACTGCGAACGGCTACGGGGGAACCAGCCAACGTTCACGGGGAGGTAGACGTCAACTTCGTCATCGGTGATACCCAGTTTCGCCATCGTGTCTTGGTCGCTGAAGTGGAGGAGGACGTCATTCTCGGGATGGATATCATGACTGAGTATAAATTTAGACTGGACCTGGAGAGTGGGATTTTGAGAGTCGGAAACGAGGAAGTAGTGCTGCAGGGGAGGAACGCCTCATCGGTACGGGTGATCGCAGCGGTAGATGTTGTACTACCTGGGCTTAGTGAAGTGATGGTAGAAGGAAAGCCGGATGGTGGAGTTCCTCATGGCTGTGTCGTCATGGTAGGGCCTAGGTTTGCTGACGATGAACCTGAACGTGGAATACTGGTAGCCAGAGCTTTGGTCCGTGCAGGGGCGAAAATTCCTGTGCGAGTAATGAACCTTAATGAACGCTCGATAATCGTTCGGAAAGGAACCAGTTTGGGAAGCTGTTCGTCTGTGTCCTCCGTCGTACGCCAAGTACAAACAGCTACTTCCTCATCCGATATATCTTCGGTGTGGCTCGACGGTCTTATCGAGGCAGCGTGTCAAGAGCTTAATCCTGGGCAGAGCCGAGAAGTGAGGGAACTTCTTCGACGTCATAAGGATGCCTTCCAGGACGGGACCAGTAACGGAAGAACGAACGTGGTTCAACATCACATCGATACGGGTGACTCAAGACCAATTCGCCAGACTCCCAGAAGATTACCACTAGCCAAGCGAGAGGAAGCAGAGCAGATAATAAATGATATGGCTCGCGATGGGGTGATTGAACCTTCAAGCAGCCCATGGGCTTCGCCAGTGGTCCTGGTGAAGAAGAAAGATGGATCTACACGGTTTTGTGTAGACTACCGTCAACTGAACAATGTGACGAAAAAGGACAGTTACCCACTACCACGCATCGATGACACCCTAGACACCTTGGGTGGGAGCACGATCTTCTCCACGTTGGATCTCAAGAGTGGATACTGGCAGGTAGGATTGGACCCCAGGGACAAGGAGAATACCGCTTTTACGATTGGTTCTGGGCTTTGGGACTTCACAGTTATGCCATTCGGACTCTGTAATGCCCCTGCGACCTTTGAACGACTGATGGATCGCGTTTTAAAAGGGCTGTCTTGGGAAACATGCTTGGTCTACCTGGATGACATCATCGTTCTGGGAAGAACTTTTGAAGATCACCTGAGAAATCTCGACCAGGTGTTCTTACGTCTTAAGCAAGCCAACCTTAAGCTTAACTCCAAGAAGTGCTTCCTGTTTCGGAAACAAGTTAACTACCTCGGCCATGTTGTTTCCGGAGAGGGAGTCACCGCGGATCCGGAAAAGATTAACACGGTGAAGGAATGGCCAGTACCGAAAGATAAGCAAGAAGTCAGGAGTTACCTCGGACTGTGCACCTATTACCGTCGATTCGTGCCAGGATATGCTAACATTGCTAAGCCTCTGACCAGACTTACCGAGGAAAGTCGGAGTTTTGTGTGGGACGCGACCTGTCAACAAGCCTTCGAACAACTGAAGGAGGTATTGACCAATGCTCCTATCCTGAGTTACCCACAACCGGAAGGACTATTCGTTTTGGACACCGATGATAGCAATGTGGGAGTAGGTGGCGTGCTTTCCCAACTGCAAGGTAGGCAAGAAAAGGTGATAGCTTACTTCAGCAAGGTTCTTTCTAAACCGGAGAGGAACTACTGCGTAACTAGAAGGGAATTGCTCGCTGTAGTGAAGTCAGTGGAGCATTTCCACAAATATCTCTATGGGAGGAAGTTCCTTCTACGGACTGATCATGCAGCGCTTACGTGGCTACTGAGCTTCAAGAACCCGGAGGGACAGGTAGCCAGGTGGATTGAAAGGCTCGAGCAGTACGACTTCGACACTGAACACAGGGCTGGCCTTAAGCACCGAAATGCTGATGCTCTGTCAAGGAGACCATGCGCACAAGACTGCAAGCACTGCAATCGGATTGACGAAAAAGTTGCAGCAGTGAGAAGAAGCACTGTGATCGACGACCACTGGAAGGATGAGGAAATCCGTAAGGATCAAGAAAATGACCCGGACTTAAAACACCTACTGCGGTGGAAGACGTCTGAGCAACGACCGACTTGGGAAGAGGTAGCACCCTACACGCGCACTGTGAAAGCCTACTGGGCTCAATGGAATTCCGTGATTTTGGAAAACGGGGTGCTAAAGAGGGTACTGGGGAGAGAGAACGGGGCTCAGGAGAGGCTACAGGGTATTGTTCCACGAAACAGAGTGCCCGAGGTACTACAGTTGCTGCATGATGGAACCTCTGGGGGGCACCTTGGAGTTCGAAAAACCATGGAGAAAGTTCGAGAGCGGTTTTATTGGGCTAATTACTCAGATGACGTACGTGAATGGTGTAGGAAGTGCGTGGTTTGTGCCACTGCGAACGGGCCACAGAAGAAGGGAAGAGCAGCGATGAGACAGTACAACGTTGGTGCCCCGTTTGAACGGATCGCCATCGATGTAGCGGGCCCTTTCCCTACGACTGAGAGTGGGAATAAATGCATCTTGGTGGCAATAGATTACTTCAGCAAGTGGGTAGAGGCATATGCGTTGCCCAACCAAGAAGCTGTGGTGGTTGCCGAGACGCTAATAAAGGAGCTGGTGAGCCGATTTGGTGTACCCTTGGAACTGCATTCCGATCAGGGGCGAAATTTCGAGTCGTCGGTGTTCCAGGAGATGTGCCAGATTCTCGGAATCCGGAAAACGAGAACGACTGCCCTGCACCCACAGTCCGATGGAATGGTGGAGCGCATGAACAGGACAGTAGAGAAATACCTGTCAAAAATTGTCTCCGACCACCAGCGGGACTGGGACAAGTTTCTCCACTTGTTTCTACTGGCATATCGCTCTTCTATCCATGAGACCACAGGCCAAACACCAGCTAATGTGCTGTTTGGCCGAGAACTGCGGTTGCCGTGTGACCTGGCGTTCGGTTGCAAACCTGAGGATAATGTCGTTGGGGAGGACTACATCTCCGGCCTTCGTCGAAGGATGGATGACATTCACGACCGCGTTCGCACAAACATTCAGAATGCGAGCGACAGGATGAAGGAGCGATACGACGTAAGAGCCGAATCAGGCGGGTACCAAGCAGGAGATCTAGTCTGGCTTTTCGACCCTAAACGGCGGCGAGGGTTCTCTCCAAAGCTGCAACGCTCCTGGGACGGACCATATGAGGTACTGAAGAGGATTAACGACGTCGTCTACCGTATCAGGAGGAGACCGAATGGCAAACCCCGAGTGGTCCACTTCAATCGGCTGGCATCGTTCCTGGGCGACAACCATGACGAGGAGCACGGGCAACTCGCCCGTATATGTCGAGTCCCGGAGTCGGAACGATCGTTCGAAGAATTCATGTCCCAATGTGGTACTGACCGCAATGTTTGTTATGGCGTCAGTACTGAGATTCGGCAGGATTTATTCCAAACCTCCAGTGAGTATGCCTTGGCTCACTCTGTGGCTAAGGACCTGAGGATGAGCCGAGGAATCGCCCAAGTATTCCGGCGGAAGTATGGTGGGATTGAAGAGCTGCAGCGTCAAGAGCCTCGTGTCGGAAACGTGTTGTATTTACCCAGGAACGAGCGATCGCTATTCTATCTAGTGACGAAAGAACTTTCCCATCAGAAACCGACCTATCGTGCCGTCTGGGATAGTCTACTTGCGATGCGAGAGCTCCTACTGCAGCGGAACATATCCAGATTAGCTGTGCCCAAGTTGGGCTGTGGGCAGGATGGATTGGACTGGAGGATCGTAAGAAGCATGCTAGAAGAAGTCTTTCGGCGCACAGGGATTGAAATTCTGGCATGCTGCTGGTCCCAAAGACGAGGTGTCTGCTCCGGGACGGAACAATCTTAAGGAGGGGACAGTGTGACAGACACGTGTGAGCGCACCTGGTGGCTGCAATTGTGAGTTGGGCCGGCAAGCTGGCAGTGGATGAATCGAGAAGGCGACGATACGACAGAGAAGAGATTTAGGATTCGGTGAAAAGGGAGTGTTGAGATTTGGAGTGTGGTAGTCTCAGAAAGACTAGAGCTCGACGTTCCCAGTTTAAATATTAATGAACACTACATTAATATTTAGTAGTGTAAGGTTTGCTAAATAAAGAAGTACGGTAGTGTATTTGTATATGCCTGACCGGTTATTTCAAGAACCGTAAACGTAACAGTATGTATGTATGTATGTATGTATGTATGTATGTGGGTGGGTCTGTTCCGTATACAAATCTACACCGTTCTACCAATCTCAACCAAATTTTGCATACACATAGTTTAGGACCCAGAAGGAACCGCTGGCTACATGAATTTTCGGTAGTCTCTCTCATTCTTCTGATTTCTGCCCTTTTTCACTCAAGCACAGGCTAATCAAATCATAAAATATACTCATGATGGAATGGCAAGGCAGATAGTTACCATGGCAACATAGCTCAAGTCGAGACACGGCCGACTTGATACCAGTTGCGCTCTGAACTACCGGTATAGAAAATGAGCATCTTTACGTGAAATCCCGTTAGTTACTCAACTACTCACACAGCAATCTCTACCGAGTTTAGCATAACAAAGACTTGACACTATCTTCTACTATATATTTGTCAAATACCACTCACTCACTCACTCACTCACTCATTCATTCATCACGAAATCTCAGAAACCACCGAACGGATTGGAATGAAATTTGGTATGCAGCTTCCTCAAGGGCCGCAAATGCCCACTAAGAGAGGATTTTGGGATATTCAGGTTCTAAAGGGGGTGTTAAGGGGGTCGACCTGCATTTCATTGAATAGCAATATCTCCCGATTGGTTTCATTGGGGGATGTGATACTCGGCATATAAACTCATCATTAAAAATAAGAAGATACGAGTCTGACGGTTTTTCGATGTGGGGTATATTATGAGGTGAAAGGGGGGAAGAGTAGGGATTGAATGATTCCTAACGGAGCGTGTATCTCTTAAACGACATAGGCGAGGAGTTTGAAACTCAGCGGAAAACAAGATGTTCGGGAAAGAACATATAGCCTACTTTCTCCTAAATGTATGGGTATAGTTATAACTCTCTGTCCTTATCATCTCCTAATTTCTTCCTATTTGAAGTGCAAATTGGCACACAGGATTTGAACAGTGGCGTTCAAACCATAGTTTATAATTTACCCCAGCATTTTGCAATTTCATCAGCAAACACTCCAAACACCGACTACTTACAATAATTGAAACTTCGTTGCTCTAATAAGGCCCATCTACAATGCGCAGTCGGCAGTCCGTAGTTGGTAGTCCTCGGTCGGCAGTCGCGATCGACTCCGTGTATACTATAGGCACCATACACAACATGAAGTCGCAGTTGGTAGCTGGCAGTTGGCAGTCGCGAATTTTATCCTTGACTGCCAACTACCCGACTGCAGCAATGTAATAGCCAATCAGAGCAGATCAGAAACTGACGTCACGTTGTTGTTCTGTGTCGTATACGAATGATATAGGACTAAGTGAAGTAACTTCGCAACCCGTTAATTTATAGGCTAATCCTAAATACGCGGTATAACAAAATAATCCATCTCCAAATCATCCATATTGCAAGTTTTGAGGTTATCAACAACGCCTCTGTGCACAAGGAATAAACGAATGTTACTGTATTATTACTCCTAGCAGTCGTTAAGACTGGTTTCACTAACTGGCCGGTATAGAGCGCTGCTCGAATCTATAGTTTCTGCATAGTACAACTGAAGGATGGTAGATGTCACTCCGGTGGAGAATGTCGTTTTTTTTAATATAAAATTTCCATTGCAAAACGCACCATATAACGCTTTATTTTATAACGTCTCAGTACTCAAGAAACAATAAATATAAAAAAAATCAAGCAAGAAAGTTCTACTCTGATAGGATTTGAACCCCGGCCAGCCACATGAGAGACGGGAGCTCTAACCACACAGCCAATCGTACACTCATAACTCACGCGTTATCGATTAAATACATATAACGTACTGTATTAGCAAATAATCACTTGGACTGAAGATTTCTTCACTGGAGTATATTTCAAGCCGAGTTCATTTCATATTAAGTTCATATAATTTTTATCAGTAGGTTATATTGCATGCAACATACTGAAATTAGTAAAATATATGTCAGAACGAGAGATCAGCTGCCATCTTGTCAAATAGCGAGACGATTCAGATTTTTAAAGTCACTTCTAGATTATAATATTACAATATAAACTTTTAATTTCGAACGAACCACGTCGCTTAGAACAGATTAAACGATTCTTGGTTCGATAATCGGAACTGGTGGGTCCCATGTTATGGATTATAAATTTTGCATAATTTACACGGCCGTCATCCTGAAATGGTACGTTTGATGACCTTGTAGTTTGGGCACAAGACGCGCCCCATATGATGGTAGGTTGTTACCAAATTTGGTAAAGATCCGATGATTAGTTTGGTCGTAATGCATTATTAAGTTTTGACCATTCGATTGGCCGCCATTACCTTTTGGTAACGATGGCGGCAATATAAAACATGACACTGAGGTGCCCTTTGCCAGTGCTACCTCTGTACCAAATTTCGTTCAATTCGGTTTAACCGTGTTCGAATTGATAGGGGGGGACAGACATTCAGAGTACACACACACACACACACACAGACTCACACACATACACACGCACAGACAGACACACATTTTTTTCGCCCTGTAGTGATCTCATAAGTCTACTTTCATTTTTTGCAAAAATCGAAAGTAGGCTAAAAATCAGCATAAAATATAAGTAAATATGTGTTTGACCGTTTTTTCATAAATCCAATTTAAGGGGCCCATGGGAAGGGGTGACATTCTGTGGGGGGGGGACCGGAAAGAAAGTGTCCTAACTGATTGACTGACTGACTCACTCATCAAACTCAGGGGGAAAAACTGATTTAAAGTAAGTAAATAGCTGTTCGACAGTTTTTTTATCAATCAAATTGAAGGGGTTCATCGGGAGGGGTGAAATTCTGAAGAAAAAAACATGAAAGAAATTGTCCTGACTCATTCACCCACTCATCATCGCCCAGCCATAAATATTGA
This sequence comes from Meconema thalassinum, assembly GCA_946902985.2. Lineage (NCBI taxonomy): Eukaryota > Metazoa > Arthropoda > Insecta > Orthoptera > Tettigoniidae > Meconema > Meconema thalassinum. Next base: position 523,696,870 of record OX336390.1, on the reverse strand, counting down.
AGTTGAAAACATGGCATTTTGGGGATATGTTCGTTGTATGAGAAGACCGTACACTAAGGGAGGATTTCTGGATATTCAGGTTCTAAAGGGGTCTTAAGGGGGTTAAACCTGCATTTCATTGAATAACAATATCTCACGAGTGGTTTGATTTGTGGATGTGATACTCGGCGTATAAACTAATCATTAAAAATAAGCAGACATGTGTCTAAGGGTTTTTCGATGTGGTGTATTATTATGAGGTGAAAGGGGTGAAAAGTGGGGGTTGAAGGATTCCAAACGGAGCGTGTAGGCCTATCTCTTAAACGACATAGGCGAGAAATTTGAAACTCAGCGAAACAAATCATTTAAAAAAATAAGTAAATTGGTGTTGGACCGTTTTTTCATAAATTAATTTAAGTGGCCAATGGGGTGGGGTGAAATTCTGGGGGAAAAAAGGAGAGAAAGTGTCCTAACTGACTGACTAACTCACTCATCAAACTCAGGGGAAAAGGACAGCTTAAAAATAAGTTAATAGGTGTTCAAGCGGTTTTTTTTTATCAATCCAATTTAAGGGGCCCATGGGGAGGGGTGAAATTCTGGTTAAAATAATTGAAAGAAAATATCCTGTCTGACTCACTCACTCATCACGCCCAACGAAAACTATTAAAGTTGGAAAAATGAAATTTTGGGAATATGTTCTCTGTATGTCGAAAACGTCAACTAAGGAATGATTTTCGTTTATTCGGGTTTTAAAGGGATGTTAAGGGAGTAAACGTGCATTTCATTGATTAACGATATCTCATGAGGTGTTTCTTTGGGGATGTGATATTCGGTATATAAACTAATCATTAAAAATAATCCGACATATGTCTAAGGGTTTTTCCATGTGGTGTATATTAGGAGGTGAAAGGGGTGAAAATTGGGGATTGAGGGATTCTTAACGGACCGTGTATCTCTTAAACGACATAGGCGAGAAGTTTGAAATTCGTTGGGGAAAACAGCTTAAAATACAAGTAAATAGGTATTCGACCGTTTTTTCATAAATCCAATTTAAGGGGCCCTTGGAGAGGGGTGAAATTCTGGGGAAAAAAAACAGGAAAGAAAGTTTCCTAACTGATTGACTCACTTACTCACTCATCAAACTCAGGGGGAAAACTGCTCTAAGTAAATAGGTGTTCGACCGTTTGTTTCATACATCCAATTTAAGGGGTTCATGGGGAGGGGTGAAATTATCAAAAATAAATATAAGAAAATGTCCTGACTGACTCACTCACTCATCATCGCCCAGCCAAAATTATTGACGTTAGAAACATGAAATTTTGGGGATATGTTCGTTGTATGTCGAAAACGTCCACTAAGGAAAGAATTTTGAATATTCAGGTTCTAAATAGGTGTTAAGGGGGTAAATGTGCATTTCATTGAATAACTATCTCACGAGTGGTTTCATTTGGGGATGTGATACTTGGCATATAGGCCTATACTAATCATTAAAAATAATCTGACACATGTCTAATGGTTTTTCGATGTAGTGTATATCATGAGGTGAAAGGGATGAAAAGTGGGGGTTGTAAGATTCTTAACGGAGCGTGTATCTCTTAAACGACATAGGCGAGTAGTTTGAAACTCGGAGAAAATCAATCACCTTAAAAATAAATAAATAAAATAAATAGGTGTTCGACCGTTTTTTCTTAAATCCAATTTAAGGGACCTATGGGGAGGGGTGAAATTCTGGAAGAAAAACGTCCACTAAGGAAAGATTTTTGGATGTTCACTCTCATCGACCAACCCAAATTATTAAAGTTAGAAGAATGATATTTTGGGGATATGTTTGTTGTGTGTCGAAAACGTCTACCAAGGAGAGATTTTTGGATATTCAGGATCTAAAGGGGTGTTAACGGGGTTAAACCTGCATTTCATTGAATAACAATATGACAAGACTATGACGCGAGGAAGCGAGGCTAAAAATGAGATGGTGTGTGTCTGTGTATTACTCAATCCCGCAAGTACCACTGGTTCGATTTACATGAATTTTACATGGAAGTAGCTGATTTACCTGGTTAACATATAGGTTACTTTTGATTTCAATACTTTGCACTATTTAAAGATGGCGGCCATTTTAGTGACGTCACTACACCCTTTGGTCTCAAACTTTCATATTTCCATTTCCAATAAAAAGAGAACGCTAAGAAATAGCAAACTTTTGATGGCATGTACGAGGTTTAAAATTACATTTTCTATCCGAAAGGTATCTCCAACCGTTAGCGAGTAAAACCTAAATTTGTGCCATAAAACACGGTCAACGCCGAGCGGTGTAGTTGGACAAAATGTTCCATCCTTAATCTCCCTCTGCGCTGCACCTCGCCTATCCCCTGTTTTAACTGTCACCTTCACATTTTAATTTATTTATGACGCGTAGCGAAGCACTGGTACTTCAGCTAGTATTTAATATAACGGGACTCCAGTGATCAAGAAAACAAGTGAATTATACAGTGTTGTAGTGACAAGGACAATGTCTATATAGCACACGTGATTGCTTGAACAATGTACGGGTATGTTCTAATACTTACAAAGCTAGGTATGCATAATATATTTTCTTGTATTGCTGGATGTAATATTGATTATTCTTATTAAATTCTAATAATAATAATAATAATAATAATAATAATAATAATTCACCGCAATAGTACAGATTTATCACCCACACCCAAGTACACGGGCTGATGGCCACGAAGTACAAGACCGTAAATGATACATCAACAACAATGACATTGCGAGAATCGATCCAAGATGTATCTACAGGTGTTTACGAAGGCTCACACAGACACATTGTGCCTATTAGCTGGTGTCACGATAAGGAACTGCCAGTAATGTATTACGCTGGAGAAGATAGACGATTTGCGTGCTGACTTCTATTACTCACGCGCTCCTTGGTTTGCCTTCCTCCCAGCACTCTGTAATGGACAGAATATCGACATTCGTAATGGCTATTATAAACTGAGTCGTACCTGGCGCTGCCCAGATTTCAATTTTAAAATACATCACTTGCTTCCAGGCGAATGGGGCTTCGTTCTGAGTGACGTTAATGGCAACCTTGGTTTAATTCCCTTCAACTGTTCATTATGTTACCACAGACACATTGGTTATTCCCTGCTGACACACCCTATTTAGAAAGATATGCCCCAGTTTCTTAAACGACTACCGGCCCTTTCAAGATATATTGGTCAGGCAAGTGGAAGAATAACCTGACGTTACAATCCTTTGGGATACGTTTGTTATTGCTATTTCAACCACCCCGTGGTGTAGTTGCTAGCATCTTCGCTGTTTCTCTAGAGGTTGGAGGGCGATCCCCAGCTCTGCATAGAAATGTAATTATGGCCCAAGGGCTAGAGCGAGAAAACACAGCCTCGTAAGGTAGACGTGAGAATAGGTGGGTTCGATTTCCTCCTTGGCCAACCTAGAAATGGTTTTTCGCAGTTTCCCACTTCCACTCAAGGCAAATGCCAAAATGGTGCCTAACAAGGCAATGACCGTCTCCTTCAGAATACCTTTCCCTGGGTTCCTTCACACTTCCTCTAGGCAAACGCGAGGATAGAACCTCATTTCAATCTTCAGGGCACCAACCCATCTTGAACCTCGGTAATTAGTTACAATTACACACACACTGGTGGAAACAAGTGGCGTTGTTAATTCCTTTAGGCTGGTTGCGTGGCTCAACGGTAACGTTCTCGTCTGCCGTTCCCTAGGTTGCAGGATTGGATACTGTCGCAGTCAGCTGGGGTACGCAAATGCGAAGTAGCCGTGACAGTATATTTACTGGCACGTTAAAGACCCCTTTGGAGCAATTTTCTCTGAAAGCCGAAGACGTTAAAAGGGATGTAAAACAAATAACATTATTATTATTATTTATAATTCCTTTAAGGGGCTTGGCTCACCTTAAAAAAAACGGGTACTTTGATTTCTGTTCCGTTTGTCTAAAAACCTATAGGCCTACTGTATTTCTGTAATGTCACTAGTAGTGTGATGCATAGGTATTGTTCCTTCAGTTTGTCACACCATTAGGCATTTTGACTTCTCAGAATCATCATTGTTATTCTATTGTCAATTGGATGCAATTTTTTTGCAATACGCTGTTTATTAGAATTATATCAAACGAATTCCAATTTCACATTTGGTTCGTGATTTCCCATGAAAAAAAAAAACATTAAATTATTCAAGAGCAGGGAGGGAGAAATGATTTCCCCAAGTTCAAGTATACAGGCCTACCGCGATACATTTGTGTGAAGGGGACTTTTTAGCCTATTTTCAATTTTGAAAAAATAGGCTTATGAGATCACCTTTCGTCCGTGTGTGTGTGTGTGTGTGTGTGTGTCCCTAATAAAATCTAAACGACTGGAGCGATTTCAATGAAACTCGGTAAGTTTATAGCACTATTCCCGGCGACCTCGACCGTACCCTTCAAATTTTGTTACGTCTCACCAATCCAACATGGCGGCTGTGCGAATTATCTCACTAGCATTCAAGATCTCCGAAACTATTACCGATATCGCCTTGAAATTGTGTACGGTGATAAAGGGCACTACTAGAAGTTCACCTATGAGACTTTCAAAAACCTGGTGACTACAAAACCAACATGGCGGCAAAGCGAATTTGAGAGTTTTAAATAGACGTTTCTCGCGATTTAACTATCCAAATGTAATGAAACTTGGTACAGCAAATGTATATAAACATTGTAATGCACTGGAGTCTAATTTAGTCCAATTGTTTACATAACCCTAAAATGGCGGCTGTGCGAAATATTTCACTGACATTCTATATCTCCGAAACTATTACAGATATCACCCTGCAATTTTGTACGGTGATAAAGGGTACTGATACAAGTTTACCTATGTATATTTCATAAACCTGTAAAGTACAAAACGAACATGGCGACCAAGCGAATTTAAAATATTTTAATAGACTTTTCTCGTGATTTAACTCTCTGAGCGCAGTGAAATGTGGTAGAGTAAATGATTTTGCAGATTTTAATGCACTGCCATCTAATTTAATTCAATTGTTACATAACCTCAAGATGGCGGCTGTGCGAAATTTTAAAATTAAGTTTTAATTTCTTGTGTCGTAATCATGCGATCGAAGTGAAAGTTTGAATAATGAACCTAGGCAATAATTGTCCTTGAATGGTACATAACTCTATGGCCTATACATATAACAATCCTAAATGGCGAGCTTCCGAAATATTTAGACGGTTCTCAATATCTATGAATCTTTTACAGCAACCAAACTGAATTTTTTAATGTTCATAGAGACTATGAACATATGTTCACCTATAGGACTTTCAGTAACCTGGTGAGCACAAATCCAACATGGCGGCGACGCGAAGTATAGATATTTAAATGGATGTTTCTCGCGAATTAACTATCCGAGTGCCGTGAAACGTTGCACGTTAAATGCTTATACAAATGTTGATCCACTGGCATCTAATTTATTTCAATTGTTTGCTTAATCACAAGATGGCTGCTGTGCGTAATTTTAAAATCTCGTTTTTACTTCTGTGTTCTAATCATGCGATTGAAGTTTGAATACCACACGAACACAATAATCTTAATGTAATAGTACAAAAATAAAAATCCAACCTGGCGACCATCTGAAATATTTAGACGGTTCTCAATATCTACGAATCTGTTAGAGCAATTAATTCTGAAATTTTGTATGTTTATAGAGGCAATTAACATGAGCAGGATATATGAAAATAGGCTGTATAGTTCTTCACGGAACTACTTGTTAGTGCCGTCAATGCCGTCACGGTTGACGTTGATGTTCGCTTGTTTGACGTTGTGGCTTGATTAGCCACCGTATTACTCAGCTGTGTGAGGTTTCAAACAGTGCGTCGTTGCATGTGGTTGCAGTCAGATGGTTTCAAATGCAAGGTTTGCTCATGTGTTACAATTGTTCATTAATAGCGGCTTGGTGGCGTAGTTGGCAGCATGCTGAACTGCTGTGCCCAAGATCGCGGGTTCAAACCCGGCCGAAGTCCTAGGATTTTTTAAGAGCGTTCGGAGGGGAAGTAAAGCCGGCGGTCCCGTGTCGTAGATTTATGGTCATGTAAAAGATCCTTCCACAGACTAAACATGTGTGAAGCTAAATTGTTAGGTTAGATTTCGTCGGAACGCTCTATCAAAGTTCCACCGTTCACCACTAGGTATCATTGATATCTGGTGGCGAAAGTTGGAACTACTTGAAATTGAACGGAACTTGTAGCTCACCCTAAGGGTGTCTGCTGGAAGCAGCTACAGACTCAGGCGAGCCGAATAAGTCCTCTGACAGTCCCCGCACTAAAAGCCAAAACGATAAATAAATAAATAGTTCATAAATTACTGTCAGTTATTGCATTTAGTTGCAAAGTTGTTCTGCAATCTTCTAAAGCCATGGCGAGACAAAGCAACTGCTCGCTACTTGGTTAGACGACTGTCTTGACGAAAATTACCGCTTGCACTACAAATTAGGGGGTCTGGGTTAGGTTTGTGTTTGTATGTAACGCCTTCCTTATCTATACTAATATAATAAAGCTGAAGAGTTTGTGTGTTTGTGTGTTTATGTGATTAAACGCGCTAATCTCTGGAACTACCAGTCCGATTCGAAAAATTCTTTTTGTATGATAACCAGATTCAAGAAGAATAGTTTAGGCAATGTAGCATTAGGCTACACCTCTCAGGTAACCTTAAAGATTGATTTTTGTTCAGTAAGTCGGTAGAACAAGCGCACCCGAACAGCTCTATCCACATGCGCTGGCGTTATGGTTAGTGATACGTACACCGTTTCACCTATCTGAACCAAAATGTGTATACTTACCCTTTGGAACCCTGATGGTAACACTGTCTACGTGAAATTTATGACAGACCAGTCCATTCCCTGCATTTAGCCCCTTTGGTTCAAATCTACACCTTTTCCCCGATCTGAACCAAAATTTGTATATTTACCCTTTGGAACCCTGCGAGTAACAATGTTTACATGAAATTTCGGACAGACCACTCCATTCCTTGCATTTAGGCCCTTTGGCACAAATCTACACCGTTTCACCGATCAGAACCAAAATTTGCATACTTACCCTTTGAAACCCTGCGAGTAACACAGTCTGTATGCAATTTCGGACAGACCACTCCATTCCCTGCATTTAGGCCCTTTGGCACAAATCTACACCGTTTCACCGATCTGAACCAAAATTTGAATACTTACCTTTTCGAACCCTGCCGGTAACACTGTCTACATGAAATTTATGACAGACCAGTCTATTCCCTGCATTTAGGCCCTTTCGCACAAATCTACACCCTTTTACCAATCTGAACCAAAAGTTGTATAATTAGACTTTGGAACCCTGCGAGTAACACTGTTTACATGAAATTTCGGACAGGCCACTCCATTCCCTGTATTTTGGCCCTTTGGCACATATCTACACCGTTTCACCTATCTGAATGGCAATTTGTATACTTACCCTTTGGAACCCTGCGAGTAACACTGTTTACATGAAATTCTGGACAGACCCCTCCATTCTCCGTATTTAGGCCCTTTGCACAAATATACACCGTTTCACAGATCTGAACCAAATTTTACATACTTAACCTTTGGAATCCGACGATGAACACTATCTGCTTGAAATTTCGGACAGACCACTTCCATTCCCTGCATTTAGGTCCTTTGACACAAATCGACACCGTTTCACCTATCTGAACCACATTTTGTATACTTACCCTTTGGAACCCTGCGGGTGTCACTGTCCACTTTAAATTTTGGACAGACCACTCCATTCCCTGCATTTAGGCCCTTCATCACAAATCTACACCGTTTCTCCTAAATGCACCAAATTTTACACACACTTTGAAACCCTGCTGGTAACACTGTCCACTTTATATTTTGGACAACGCTCTCCATTCCCTACATTTAGAATAACAGACAAAATGAACTTAATAACCTAGAACCATTCATGTCCGTAGTAGTGTAACTGTAAGAGTATTTTAGTATGTCTATTGTTGACGGGCAATTCGGGCTGCATCACGTCACTCCTACCAATTTTCTGGTTCAGAATTGCGAAAATAGTTGCATCTTGCGCTGTTTATAAATTGCAGTCACGGGGGGGTAATTAGTGCAAAAAGATTTCTTAGGCCCCTTTAAACAATTATCATCATGAAAATATTATGCCTCTGTATAAGTGCAATGGTGTTGGTGCAGTACATTGAGGTTATCAGCTGCAATAAGCGTTGGTGCTTTCAAATTTACCTTCATATATTACGAAACTTATCGTTAAGCGCTTTGTGGCGATAAATGATACTATTGCTACCTCAGGAGCTCGGGACCGCCGAAGTTTTCCAAAGAGTTCTGATTATTTTCCTACGGCGCTATGCGAAAAAAGACGACACTATTGGTCTCAACATTTCTAACAGCCAATGAGATATAGGCCCTAGGCAGTGTCTTTTATTTCACTTACTCCTCTTCCTTTTTTGTTGTTGTTGTTGTAAATTTTGATTGTAAATTACATGTGTTAGTACTGTAGTTAGTAAATAGCTGTTTCCCTATTCATAATTAACATTACGGGAAAATGACCTGAATGTTACGTCCATTATACTGTGCTAATTATCAACCCCACCACCACCACCACCACCACCACCACCACCACCACCACCACCTCCACAAAAAGATTTATTTTTAAAATATTGTTTTCTGTTAGTTTAAGTATCATGTGCCAGTTCTGTAGTAGTATTCATTATCTTATATATAAAAGTGAAAGTCTGTATGAGGGTGGGTATGTGGGTGCGTGGGTCTGTTCCGTATACAAATCTACACCGTTCCACCAATCTCAACCAAATTTTGCATACACATAGTTTAGGACCCAGAAGGAACCGCTGGCTACATGAATTTTCGATAGTCTTTCTCATTCTTCTGATTTCGGCCCTTTTGCACTCAAGCACAGGCTAATCAAATCATAAAATATACTCATGAAGGAATGGCAAGGCAGATAGTTTCCATGGCAACATAGCTCAAGTAGAGACACGGCCGACTGGATGCCATTTGCGCTCTGCACTACCGGTATAGAAAATGAGGATCTTTACTTGAAATCCCGTTAGTTACTCAACTGCTCACACAGCACTGTCAACCGAGTTTAGCATAACAAAAACTTGACACTATATATATATATATAAATCAATGTAACGTGATAGTTTGTCTGTGGGTATGTCTGTGGGTACGTCTGAGGGTATGTCTGTGGTTATGTCTCCTATGCGTTCATATACCATTCGTACGATTGCGATGAAACTTGGGTGAGATGTTGAGTACACTCCAAGGAAGGTTTCTGACTTAGTAAATCCATTTTACAATAGGTAGCGCACGCGTAGATTCAACAAATGAGCGACAATGCGAGAAGCATTTCAACAAAGTCCCGTATGTGTTCATATACCATTCGTCCGATAGCGATGAAACTTGGGTGAGATGTTGTGTACACCTACGTGAAGGTTTCAAAATTAGTGAATACATTTCACAGTAGTTAGCGCACGAGTAGATTCAACAAATGGGCGACGACACGCAAAGCGTTTCAACAAAGTCCCGTATGCATTCATATACCATTCGTTCGATAGCTATGAAACTTGCGAAAATATTGTGTACACTGCAGGGAAATTTTCTGGCTTAGTACATCCCCTTTACAATAGGCAGCGCACGAGTAGATTCAACAAATGAGCTACGACGCGCGAAGCATTTCAACAAAGTCACGTTTGCGTTCATATACCATTCGTTCGATAGCGATGAAACTAGGCTGAGATTTTGTGTGCACTCCAGGGAAGGTTTCTGGCTTAGTATATACATTTTACAATAGGTCGCGCACCAGTAGATTCAACAAATGAGCGATGACACGCGAAGCGTTTCAACAAAGTCCCGTATAAAGTCATATACCATTCGTCTGATAGTGATAAATGTTTGGTGAATTGTTGTGTACACTCCAGGAAAGGTTTCTGGCTAAGTAAATCCAATTTACAATACGAAGCGCACGTTTATGTTCAACAAATGAGTGAATACGCGCGAAGCGTTTCGACTACGTCCCGTATACGTTCACATACCATTCATCCGATTGCGATGAAACTTGGGTGAGATGTTGTGTACACTCCTGGGAAGGTTTCTGGCTGAGTACATCCATATTACAATATGTAGCGCAAGAGTAGAATCAACAAATGAGCGACGACACGCGAAGCGTTTCAACCAAGTCCCGTATGCATACATGTACCATTCGTCCGTAGCTATGAAACTTGGGTGAGATGATGTGTACACGTCATGGAAAATTTCTGGCTTAGTAAATCCCCTATACAATATGCAGCGCACAAGTTGATTAAACAAATGAGGGACGACGCGCGAAGCGTTTCAACAAAGTCCCGTATAAGGTCATATACCATTCTGCCGTTAGCGGTGAAACTTGGGTGAAATATGGTGGACACTCCAAGGAAGGTTTCTGGCTTAGTAAATACATTTCACAGTAGGTGCCACACGAGTAGATTCGACAAATGAACGACGACACGCGGAGCGTTTCAATACAGTCCCCTATGTCTTCATATCCCATTAGCCCGATAGCGATGAAACTTGGGTGAGATGTTGTGGACACTTACGTGACGGTTTCTAACTTAGTAAATACATTTTACAGTAGGTAGCGCACGAGTAGATTCAACAAATGAGTGACGGAGCGCGAATCGTTTAAACAAAATCAGGTATGCGTTCATATACTATTCTTCCGATTGCGATGAAACATTGATCAGTTATTGTGTACCCGCCAGGGAAGGGGACTTAGTAAATCCATTTCACAATAAGTAGCGCAAGAGTAGATGCAACAAATGGGTGACGACGCGCGAAGCGTTTCAACAAAATCCCCTATTGCGTTCATATAACATTCTTCGATTGCGATGAAACCTTGATGAGTTATTGTGTACACGCCAGGGAAGGGCTTCGACTTAGTAATACATTTCTCAATAGGTAGCGCACGAGTAGATTCAACAAATGAGTGACAGCGCACGAATCGTTTAAACAAAAACCCCTATACGTGCATATATCATTCATCCGATTGCGATGAACCATTGATGAGTTATTGTGTACACGCCAGGGAAGGGTTTCGACTTAGTAAATCCATTTCACAATAGGTAGCGTACGAGTAGATTCAACAAATGAGTGACAGCGATGAAACTTTTGAAAGTTGTTGTGCACGCTCCCACGAATGGTTCTAAATTAGACAATCCATTTTACGATAGCTTAGAGGCAGTTAACATGTTGTGTATCCAAAAGCACTTCAAGAAACAGAATTTCAAAGCCAACACTTTCTTTGATTGGCATTGCAACGCATGCCGGGTACAGCTTGTCTACTATATAAAGCTCAAATACCACTCACTCACTGATTCATTCATCTAGAAATCTCAGGAACCACTGAACGGATTGGAATGAAATTTGGTATGCAGCTTCCTCAAGGGCCGCAAACGCCCACTAAGAAAGGATTTTTGGATATTCAGGTTCTAAAGGGGTGTTAAGGGGGTTAAACCTGCATTTCATTGAATAACAATATCTCCCGATTGGATTCATTGGGGGATGTGACACACGGCAGATAAACTCATCATTAAAAAGTAAGAAGACACGTATCTGCGGGTTTTTCGATGTGGTGTATATCATGAGGTGAAAGGGGTGAAATATGGGGATTGAAAGATTCCTAACGGAGCGTGTATCTCTGAAACGACATAGGCGAGGAGTTTGAAACTCAGCGGAAAAAAACAGCATAATAAATACGGAAATATATGTTTCACCGGTTTTTCATAAATCCAATTTAAGGAGCCCATGGGGAGGGGTGAAATTCTGGGGGGAGGGGGAAACAGGAAAGAAAGTGTCCTAACTGATTGACTGACTGACTCACTCATCAAACTCAGGGGAAAAACTGCTTTAAAGTAAGTAAATAGCTTTTCGACAGTTGTTTTGATCAATCAAATTGAAGGGGTTCATCGGGAGGGGTGAAATTCTGAAGAAAACAAGATGTTCAGTAAAGAACATATAGCCTACTTTCTCCTAAATGCATGGGTATTGTTATAACTCTTTGTCCTTTTCAAGGAGTTTAATTGAATGTTGGTTGTAGTAGCTTGTTGAAATACAACGTGCTATAGGGATATTAAACATGAATATGAGGTGCCTTTTGCTAGTGCTACCTCTTTAAAAACATTCATTCAATTCGGTTTCACCGTGTTTGAATTGATATGGGGAATGGATTTGCACACATACATGGCCGCTATTTGCAAACTATTGGGCTGATGACCTTGTAGTCAGTCATAAGATTCTTTCCACAAAAAGGCATGTTGTTGCAAAATCCGGTAAGGATCAAATTATTAGGATGGTCGAAATTTGATTTAAGCTTTTAACATTTGGGTGGCCGTCATTCCGTTTCCGTCAAGATGGCGGCGATATAAAACATGACACTGAGGTGTCTTATGCTAGTGCTACCTCTGTACCAAATTTCGTTCAATTCGGTTACACCGTGTTTGAATTGATAGGGGGAATCGATTTGCACACATATTTGGCCACCATCTGCAAATTATTGGGCTGATGATCTAGCAGTTTGGTCAGAATATGCTTCCCGCATAAAGATTTGTTGTTGCAAAATTTGGTAGAGACTAGATTATTAGGTTGGTCGTAATTACATTTTAGCCTTTAACATTTGGGTGGCCGCGATTACGTTTCCGTCAGGATGGCGGCGATATAAAACATGACACTGAGGTACCCTTTGCTAGTGCTACTTCTGTACCAAATTTCATTCCATTCGGTTTCACCGTGTTCGAATTAATAGGGGTAATCAATTTTGACACAAAGATGGCCGCCATCCGCAAACTATTAGGGTAATGACCTATTAGATTTGTCAAAGGATGCTTCCTCCATAAAGGTATGTTGTTGCAAAATTTGCTAGAGATCGGATGATTAGGTTAGTCGTAATTTGATTTAAGCTTTTAACATTTGTGTGGCCACCATTACGTTTCCGTCAAGATGGTGGTGATATAAAGCATGACACTGAGGTGCCCTTTGCTAATGCTACCTCTGTACCAAATTTCATTCCATTCGGTTTCACCGTTTTCGAATTAATAGGGGTAATCGATTTTCACACAAAGATGGCCGCCATCCGCAAACTATTAGGCTAATGACCTATTAGATTTGTCAAAGGATGCTCCCTTCATAAAGATATGTTGTTGCAAAATTTGGTAGAGATCGGATGATTAGATTAGTCGTAATTTGATTTAGGCTTTGAACATTTGGGTGGCCGCCATTACGTTTCCGTCAAGATGGCGGCGATATAAAACATGACACTGGGGTGCCCTTTGCTAGTACTACCTCTGTACCAAATTTCATTCCATTCGGTTTCACCGTGTTCGAATTAATAGGGGTTATCGATTTTGACACAAAGATGGCCGCCATCCGCAAACTATTAGGCTAATGACCTATTAGAATTGTCAAAGGATGCTCCCTCCATAAGGGTATGTTGTTGCAAAATTTGGTAGAGATCGGATGATTAGGTTAGTCGTAATTTGATTTAAGCTTTGAACATTTTTGTGGCCGCCATTACGTTTCCGTCAAGATGGCGGCGATATAAAACATGGCACTGGGGTGCCCTTTGCTAGTACTAGCTCTGTACCAAATTTCGTTCCATTCGGTTTCACCGTGTTCGAATTAATAGGGGCAATCGATTTTCACACAAAGATGGCCGCCATCCGCAAACTATTAGGCGGATGACCTATTAGTTTGGTCAAATGATGCTGCCCCCATAAAGGTATGTTGTCGCAAAATTTGGTAGAGATCGGATGATTTGGTTAGTCGTAATTTGATTTAAGCTTTGAACATTTGTGTGGCCGCCATTACGTTTCCGTCAAGATGGCGGCGATATAAAACATGACACTGAGGTGTCCTTTGCTAGTGCTACCTTTGTACCAAATTTCGTTCAATTTGCGCTCACCGTGTTCGAATTGATAGGGGGGGGGGACAGACATTCAGAGTCCACACACTCACACACACACACACACACACACACACAGACTCACACACATACACACACACAGACAGACACACTTTTTTCGCCCTGTAGTGATCTCATAAGTCTACTTTCATTTTTTGCAAAATCGAAAGTAGGCTAAAAATTGAAAGAAAATGTCCTCACTCATTCACTCACTCATCATCGCCCAGCCAAAAGTATTGAAGTTGGAAACATGGCATTTCGGGGATATGTTCGTTGTGTGTCAAAACCGTATACTAAGGGAGGATATTTGGATATTCAGGTTCTAAAGGGGTCTTAAGGGGGTTAAACATGCATTTCATTGAATAACATTATCTCACGATTGGTTTCATTTGTGGATGTGATACTCGGCATATAAACTAATCATTAACAAGTAGTTCCGTGAAGAACTATACAGCCTATTTTCATATATCCTGCTCAGGTTACTTGTCTCTATCAACATACAAAATTTCAGTTTAATTGCTGTAACAGATTCGTAGATATTGAGAACCGTTTAAATATTTCAGATTGTCGCCAGGTTGGATTTTTATTTTTGTACTATTACATTAAGATTATTGTGTACGTGTGGTATTCAAACTTCAATCGCATGATTAGAACACAAGAAGTAAAAACGAAATTTTAAAATTAAGCACAGCAGCCATCTTGTGATTATGCAAACAATTGAAGTAAATTAGATGCCAGTGGATCAACATTTGTATAAGCATTTAACGTGCAACGTTTCACAGCACTCGGATAGTTAATTCGCGAGAATCGTCCATTTAAATATTTATACTTCGCGTCGCCGCCATGTTGGATTTGTGCTCACCAGGTTAATGAAAGTCCTATAGGTGAACATATGTTTATAGTCTCTATGAACATAAAAAAATTCAGTTTGGTTGCTGTAAAAGATTCATAGATATTGAGAACCGTCTAAATATTTCGGAAGCTCGCCATTTAGGATTGTTATATGTATAGGCCATAGAATTATGTACCATTCAAGGACAATTATTGCTTAGGTTCATTATTCAAACTTTCACTTCGATCGCATGATTACGACACAAGAAATAAAAACTTAATTTAAAAATTTCACACAGCCGCCATATTGAGGTTATGTAAACAATTGATTTAAATTAGATGGCAGTGCATTGCAATCTGCAAAATCATTTACTGTACCACATTTCACTGCGCTCAGAGACTTTAATCACGAGAAAAGTCTATTAAAATATTTCAAATTCGCTTGGTCGCCATGTTCGTTTTTTACTTTACAAGTTTATGAAGTATACATAGATAAACTTGTACTAGTACCCTTTATCACTGTACAAAATTGCAGGGTAATATCTGTAATAGTTTCGGAGATATAGAATGTCAGTGAAATATTTCGCACAGCCGCCATTTTGAGGTTATGTAAACAATTGAACTAAATTAGACTCCAGTGCATTACAATATGTATAAACACTTGCTGTACCTAGTTTCATTACGTTTGGATGGTTAAATCGTGAGAAAGTCTATTTAAACGTCTCAACTTCGCTTGGTCGCCATGTTCGTTTTCTACTTTACAAGTTTATGAAATATACATAGGTAAACTTGTATCAGTACCCTTTATCACCGAACTAAATTGCAGGGTGATATCTGTAATAGTTTCGGAGATATAGAATGTCAGTGAAATATTTCGCACAGCCGCCATTTTGAAGTTATGTAAACAATTGAACTAAATTAGACTCCAGTGCATTACAATGTGTATAAACATTTGCTGTACCAAGTTTCATTACGTGTGGATAGTTAAATCGCGAGAAAAGTCTATTTAAATGTGTCAACTTCGCTTGACCGCCATGTTGGTTTTGTAGTTACCAGGTTTTTGAAAGTCTCATAGGTGAACTTCTAGTGGTACCCTTTATCACCGTACACAATTTCAGGGCGATATCGGTAATAGTTTCGGAGATATTGAATGCTAGTGAAATATTTCGCACAGCCGCCATTTTGCATTGGTGAGACGTAACAAAATTTGAAGGGCACGGTCGAGGTCGCCGGGAATAGTGCTATGAACATACCGAGTTTCATTGAAATCGCTCCAGCCGTTTAGATTTTATTAGGGGGGGACACACACACGAATCACACACACACACACACACACACGGACAAAAGGTGATCTCATAAGCCTATTTTTTCAAAATTGAAAATAGGCTAAAAATAAACAGACATTTGTCTAAGGGTTTTTCGATGTGGTGTATTATTATGAGGTGAAAGGGGTGAAAAGTGGGGGTTGAAGGATTCCTAACGGAGCGTATAGGGCTATCTCTTAAACGACATAGGCGAGAAATTTGAAACTCAGCGATAAAAAAAATCAGCTTAAAAAGGAAGTAAATCGCTGTTCGACCGTTTTTTCATAAATTAATTTAAGGGGCCAAGGGGGTGGGGTGAAATTCTGGGGGAAAAAGGAGAGAAAGTGTCCTAACTGACTAACTCACTCACTCATCAAACTCAGGGGGAAAAGACAGCTTAAAAATAACTTAATAGGTGTTCAAGCGTTTTTTCATCAATCCAATTTAAGGGGCCCATGGGGAGGGGTGAAATTCTGGTAAAAATAACTGAAAGAAAATGTCCTGTCTGACTCACTCACTCATCATCGCCCAGCCAAAATTATTGAAGTTAGAAACATGAAATTTTGGGGAAATGTTCGCTGTATGTCGAAAACGTCCACTAAGGAAAGAGTTTTGGATATTCAGGTTGTAAAGAGGTGTCAAGGGCGTAAACGTGCATTTCATTGAATACGAATATCTCACGAGTGGTTTCATTTGGGGATGTGATACTTGGCATATATACTAATCATTAAGAATAAGCTGACACATGTCTAATGGTTTTTCCATGTGGTGTATATTATGAGGTGAAAGGGATGAAAAGTGGAGGTTGAAAGATTCCTAACTGAGCGTGTATCTCTTAAACGACATAGGCGAGGAGTTTGAAACTTGGAGAAAATCAATCAGCTTAAAAAAACCAACACAAATAAATAGGTGTTCGACCGTTTTTTTTTCATAAATGCAATTTATGGGGCCTATGGGGAGGGGTGAAATACTGGAGGAAAAACGTCCACTAAGGAAGGATTTTTGGATGTTCAGGTTCTAAAGGGGTGTTAACGGGGTTAAACCTGCATATCATTGAATAACAATATGACACGACTATGACGCGAGCGAAGCGAGGCTAAAATGAGATGGTGTGTGTCTGTGTATTACTCAATCACGTAAGTACCACTGGTCCGATTTACATGAATTTTACATGGAAGTAGCTGATTTACCTGGTTAACATATAGGCTACTTTTGATTTCAATACTTTGCACTATTTATAGATGGCGACCATTTTTGTGACGTCACTACACCCTTTGGTTTCAAACTTTCATATTTCCATTTCAAATAAAAAGAGAACGCTAAGAAATAGCAAACTTTTGATGGCATATACGAGGTTTAAAATTACATTTTCTATCCGAAAGGTATCTCCAACGGTTAGCGAGTAATACCTAAATTTGTGCTATAAAACACGGTCAACGCCGAGAGGTGTAGTTGGACAAAATGCTCCATCCTTAATCTCCCTCTGCACAGCACCTCGCCTATCCCCTGTTTTAACTGTCACCTTCACATTTTAATTTATTTATGACGCGTAGCGATGCACGGGTACTTCAGCTTGTCATCCATAAAACAAATAAATCCACTGGGCGAAGCCGGGCACTACTGCTAGTTAACAGATATAATTTAACATTTATGCATCGTTTAAACCTTTATTATCGTCTATAACGTCATGGATGTCGCCATTTTGTGTCTAGGGGAATTTTGTAGTGTAAGGTATCGCGATGTATAGTACTCCCATTAGTTGTACTCTTTAGGAGAAACAGTATTTGTTACGCGTTTCTTGTCTGAATATGATTCGTCATGCGTTGACATTCTGTTAAACGTTCAATTACAAAACTGTTATGGACTGACATATATTTTGAAAGCTTTCATAAGATTTTGATTGGTATTTCAGTCAATGGTTCACTAGATTTTCTGCAACACAAAAATAAGTTTTCTGAAAGTATTGCTATTTTTCTTTGAACCGACAGTAGTGGCTCAGCTGGCTAAAGCGCAGCATTAGGTCATGGGGCCAAGCTCTCTGCTGACTCGGTAGACGCGTGGGTTCGAGCCCCACCGTCGGCTGTCCTTGAAATGGTTTTCCGTGGTTTACCATTTTCAACACCAGGCAAATGCTGGGACAGTACCTTCTGATAGGCCACGGCCGCTTCCTTCCACATCCTTGCCCAGTTTCATTCACCATCATTCATTTCATCTCTCATTAACTCCTCTCATGAGGTTGGCGTCAGGAAGGGCATCCGGCCGTAAAAACCACCGCCACAATGACTTCCATCGCATCTCATCCCCGACCCCGTTGGAAAAACGGGAATAATAAGGGGTAGACATACATTGCTATTTTTCCTTGAGGTAGGACGCGTTTCAAACTCGATACAAATACCGCGATGGTACCTTTTAATAGCCCACAACTGTTTCCTTTCAAACCCTTGCCCAATTTCACCGTTCATTCATTTCACCCTTCATTTAACACATCTTATGGGATCATCGCCAGGAAGGTTATCCAGTCGTAAAATCATTCGCCACATCACCAGTCTCATTTCATCCTCGACTTCGTAGAACACTAAGGGGTGGAAGAAATACATTTGTTGTTGAGGTTGGGGATCCTGATACCATGTACTCTACTTCTTGTCATCCTATATGGTCATCGTGGTCTGTATTCTACCCTCTCGTGTGTACCTTCTGAGCCCACCATCGCACGCATACTGCCGTCTGTTGACTCCATGTTTTAAGGAATCGAAGTTGCAGTGTCTGTCTGTTATTGTGTGTCTACCCACTGATTGTGGAAGAGTGGGTTTGACCTCCGTTCAGAAACAGGTCAGCCACACTTGTGACCAGCTCGCCTTCTTGGAGAGAAAGAGGTTCGCATTGCGTGGGGGTAGCAGCACGTGTGTGCCATTCTAAGGTATTCTGTGTGCGTGCACATCGGCATGACACTGCCGTGAATGAAAGTGTGATGGGCTTCGGGCAGTCTAGTGCGATGTAATTCAGGCACGCTGCTGGGCACCGGTTCAAGTACTGGGACCATTTCATTTTTGATTCACTGAAAACATCCTCTAATATGGAGGGTTGTTTCTAAGCCCTTCAAGGCTGGTGAGCTCAGGAGTTGGCAATCCCGAGGTATTCCAGAGCAGGGTCTGGTTTTTCAATTGCCTATGGGGTGGAGCCTCTGCTCTTTCCCATTTCTGTCTGCATTTTCTGGCACTACTTCTTTCCAAGTCTCTCAATTCTCATTCTTCGAAGATTGAGAGAATTTCTTTTCTTGTCTTTTATTTCCTTTATTTCATCTACTGTAATACCGGGTGAGTTAGCCGTGGTCGTTACGGCATGACTGCTGGCGAGGAGGTTCGATTCCCCCTGCCGGCAACCTTGAAGATGGTCTTCTGTGGTTTCCCATCTTCCTTCCAGGCAAATGCCGGGGTTGGTCCCTAACTATAGGCCACAGCCGCTACCTTCCAACTCCTCGACCTTCCATTCCAACCTTCCTCCCCAACGGTACTTGTAGCTCACCCATTGGGTGTCCGTCTCGAAGCAGCTACAAAAACTGGCGAGCCGAACATATCCTCGGACACTCCCGGCACTAAAAGCCATACGCTAAAAAAACATGTAATTTGTAAGTTTCTTCTTCTAGCCCGTAACTTGTTTGTAATTAGTAGTTAGTTTAAGTTCTATTGTTAATCTCATCATCATTTATAATTTTCACCCAAACCATCAGGGGCCGATAACCTTGACGCTAGGCCCCTTAAAACAACAATTATCATAATCATCTTCAATGCAGAGGGCGCATTTAAACTTAGCAACATATTGAAGGTTATGAATCGAAAGCCAAGCGGCTAGGGCTCCAACCAAGCATAGATCGACGCGTGAACAACAGATAGCTAATCTGATTCAACCGATGGTCTATGTATGGTAATAGAAGACACAAAACATTGATGAAAGCCACAGCGCAGCAACGACATCCGTAACATTAATCAAAGATGCAGATTTACACCAAAAACGCAAATGTGAAATGTTTGTATTATTATTATTATTTATTTATTTATTTATTTATTTATTTATTTATTTACCATAGATCATACTGGTTGTATGGAAAGTTTAGTGAAAAAGGGCAAGCCGCACACACATATTTCATGGTTCACTGGCTCGATTTACATCTTCATAATTATGCTCTTACAATATTTGCGTGTTTTACAAAGATATTTGCATTATTTATATATTTAGAATATTAACATCGTAAATTTTCCTGTCCTCCCACTCTCTCACGCATGCACTTTCATAACCCCAATCACTCCATTCATTCATTCATTCATTTAATTTGGATAGTCTTATATGATTATTTGTATTAAATTTTTAATCAAAATTATTTTAAAAATACATATAGATGAGAAGGAAGCCTCCGTGGCTTAGGCTGCAGCATGCCGGCCTCTCACCACTGGGTCCGTGGTTCAAATCCCGGTCACTCCATGTGAGATCTGTGCTGGACAGAACGGAGGCAGACAAGGTTTTTCTCCGGGTATTCCGGTTTTCCCTGTCAACATTTCATTCCAGCAACACTCTCCACTATCATTTCATTTCATCTGTCATTCATTTAATCATTGCCCCAGAGGAGTGCGTCAGGCCTCGGCAGCCGGCACAGTCCATATCCTCGCCGCTAGATGGGGGCTTCATTCATTCCATTCCTGACCCGGTCGGAGACTGGAAGCAGGCTGTGGATTTTCATTTTCATATAGATGAGATACAACTAAGCCTGTTTACCATCTCTTGATAACTGCAGTACATTTTCAATTGTCTGTTGGCACAGGCTAGAGTAAAATGTGGCTTTCCACCGATGTCTCAGTCTCACTCATAGCTATATGGAAGCTATTGAGGTATGGGCGGTGCGGAGTAATGTCCTCAGGGCACAACTAGTGCCTCTGTGTACTGTGAAGGTTCTACTCATAGGGTCAGTGCTATTGCTCTGACTCAGTGATGAAAGCAATGGTAAACTACCTTACTTCTTATTTTGCTTAGTACGCCTCATTATAGTGCTGCTTTGAGGATTTGTGGGTATCTACCAAGCTAACCACTGGGCTGACTACTTAACAGAGAACTCAACTCGTACATTGTTCAATATTTCTATAAGCATATTCTAATATGCAAGTAGAACTGTACTTCAATGAATTTATGATTAGCTGAATGATGCACTGTGTGGCAAACGGAAAATGTACACGTGATTTTACCGCCCGCCCCCCTTTCCTAATTTCGAATAGCTACACGTTTTGAATTGTGTGTTAATGTTTCAGCGTTGTGAAAGAGTGATATAGCCTATTTTCTCAAAGGTGTAGTTTGTCCCTAATTCTGAACAGGGAAATGGTATTGCGACTCAGCAACTGGGTGTCGCATTGCAAAAATAGTAAAAAGAGACATCGTCGCAACTCCACTGAGCATAACATAGTCCTAGACTACTCCCTGGTTGACCATTGCTGCAGTGGAGTGGATTTCCTCCAGAGTAGGTGGGTAATATGAAGCAATGTGTATGTACCTACTACACCTTGTATCCTAACCAAAACACAGGGTCGATGAGTAGAAGAGACGAGGCAGCTCACCGACCTTAGGAGGCACCTATCATCCTGATAGGTGTACCTATCATCCTGATAGGTGTACACTTTCTCTCCCACTCACCCGCGTGCGGAAATATCCATTCCTCGGTCTAAGGTATCATTTTGGCTGTACTTCATGGCAGTTATCTTGACACACAAATCATAAATATATCAAAGATGGCTTAAAAAGTGCTTTTAGACCACTCGGCTTCTTTCCTTCCAATGCACACCGATCCCCCTTGTTTCATTATGCAATCTCTTTGTGTCTCCCCCAAGGTCTGGGTTCGATTCCTGGCTCTCACAAGATACTTAATTCTAGTGTGAGGATTGGAACAGGGTTTATAACTGGGAAGTGGTGGGTTTCATTCCCACTTAAGCCATCCTAGAATTCGTTTTCATTGGTTTACCACTTTTACTCCAGACAAATGCCAGAATTGACCGTAAATTAAGGTCACAATGTACAAAATGCTTATAATTTTAAAGCACGTATTTAATTTAGCTTTCAAATGCTCCAGTAAACGTAGAATACGAACCAGTTGATGTGACATTCCACCTCCAAAATATCATTAACCCTGATGCCCATACGTACATTTTGTGGGTATGTGTGGATTTTCAACCTATTTACATTCACGAAAATATAGGCTTATGTGATCACCTTTGTCCGAGTATGTGTGTGCATGTGTGTGTATGTGCACATGTGTGTCCTCCCTAATAAAATCTAAACGGCTGGAGTGATTTCAATGAAACTCAGTAAGGTCATAGTACTATTTTGTCCATCCCCAAAGGTGCCCTTCAAATGTTACTACGTGTCACCAATCCAACATGGCGGCTGTGCGAAATATTTCACCGGCATTCCATATCTCCGAAACTATTACCGATATCACACTGAAATTTTGTACTGTGATAAACGGCACTACTAGAAGTTCACCTGTGTGACTTTCCAAAACCTGTTATGTACAAAACTAACATGGCGGTCAAGCGAATTTGAAACATTTAAATATACATTCCTCACGATTCAAACATCCGAATACAGTGAAACTCGACATAGCAAATGTCTATACACATTGTAATGCATTATCATCTAATTTAGTTAAATTGTTTTAATTGCCTCAAGATAGCGGCTGTGTGAAATATTAAAATTAAAGTTATATTTATTGTGTCCTAATCATGCGATCGGAGTCAACAGTTGAATAATGAACCTACGCAATGATCGTCATCTAATAGTACAGTACATATCTCTTTGGCCTAACAAGTAGTTCCGTGAAGAACTATACAGCCTATTTTCATACATCCAACTTATGTTAATGACCTCTATCAAATACAAAACTTCAGTTTGATTGCTGTAATAGATTCGTAGAAATTGAGAACCGTCTAAATATTTTGGATGGTCGCCATGTTGGATTTTTGTATATGTAGGCCATATAGTTATGTACTATTAGATGACGATTTTTACGTCGGTTCATAATTCAAACGTTCACTTAGATCGCATGATTAATACTCAAGAAATAAAATCTTAATTTTAACATTGCGCACAGCCGCCATCTTGAGGTTTTGTGAACGATTGAACTAGATGCCAGTGCATTACAATGTGTATAAACATTTACTGTACCATACTTCATTGCGGTCAGATGGGTAAATCGCGAGAAAAATCTATTAAAATGTTTCAGATTCGCTTGGCCGCCATGTTCGTTTTGTAGATAGGCCTAACAGGTTTTTGAAAGCCTCATAGGTGAACTTTTAGCGGTGCCCTTCATCATCGTATAAAATTTAAGGGTGATATCAGTAATAGTTTTGGAGATATAGAAAGCCGGTGAAATATTTCGCACAGCCGCCATGTTGGATTGGTAAGACGTAATAAAATTTGAAGGGCACGGTCGGGATCGGCCGAGTTTTATTGAAATAGCTCCAGCCATTTAGAAGTTATTAGGTGGACACACACACACACACGGACGCACACACATACACACACGGACAAAATGTGGACTCAATAAGCCTATTTTTTTCATAAATGAATATGGGCTAAATATATAAAATTCAAACATGGCAACCATCCGAAATATTTAGACGTTTCTTAATATCTACTAATGTAAGACAGCAATAAAACTGAAACTTTCTATGTAGATAAAGGCTATACATATAAATTCACTTATGACACTTTCGATAACCTGGTGAGCACAAATCCAATATGGCGTCGGCCCGAATTTAAATATTTAAATTGACTTTTCTCGTGATTTAACCATCCTATCGCAGTCAAACTTGGTACGGAAAATGCTTGTACAAATTTTAATCAATTGTTTTTGTAATCACAAGATGGTGGCTGTCCGAAATTTTAAATTCTAGTTTTTATTTCTTGTGTCTTATTCATTCGATTGAAGTTTGAATAATACACCTGCTCTATAAGCTTCATGTAATAGGAAAAACTTTATGGCCTACAGTACATATATGAATAACCAACATGGCGACCATCTGAAATATTTAGACGGTTCTCAATATCTACGAATCTATTACAGCAATCAAACTGAAATTTTGTATGTTGATAGAGGCAACTAACATTAGTAGGATGTATGAAAATAGGCTATTTTGTCATTTACGGAACTACTTGTTTTTATATTTTCATTTATTGGCATTGCCATTATATTTTAGACGATTTTTCTCCAAAATTCCTCCAAGCGTAAGATTAATTACACACTGATATATGTTTCAGCAGCGAACAATACAGGCTCATCGGAAAAGGTTGCAGCAATTTCAAAGAATCAAAGTTCAGTAACTATTTGAGTTTTTAAATCAAGTATTTTTTGTTAAATTCACCAACTCAAAAAGATTTTTTCGAACCTTATAATGTTTCTATGTGCGCTCCCTTGGTTGCTCTGCAAACATCAAGTCGATAGTTGATTTTGGCCCAAGTGCGGCGGATCATCTCAGGCGTGTTTGTAGCAACAGCAGCGGTGATGCGTTGTCTTAAAGGTTGCAGATCTCTGAAAGGTTCACTGAATAAAATGTTTGTTACGTATCCCCACAAAAAGGAAATCTATGGGAGTCAAGCCGGGGCTTCTAGGAAGCCATTGAATAGGACCGGCATGGCAGCTTCCTGTCACCCAATCATTCTGCGCATCGGCTGAAGGTCATGGACGGAGTACCATATTGCATCTAAAACTAAAACTCCAGAAGTTCATGATTAGTTGTCTGGTCTAATTATTAATTTATCTCACTTGCAACGGGAGATATGATTTTTTTGAAATTGCTGCAACCATTTTCGATGACCCTGTAAAGCCTATTAAATTTCCATAAGGAAGACTTGGTAGGGGATCTGAAGGGAATATCTACCAAAAATAACAAATAGAAAAAAAAAAAAAGAACAATACAAAATCTGGTGGGTCCGGGTCTCGAATAGAACGTAGAGATTCTGCATCCACCTCGAGATTCCCCCAGAATTCGTCTTGTTCAATTAAATGTATTATTTCTTATCGGCCCAACATTGGAGATTTTAATATCAATTTTATATATTGGATTACAAATGCCAAAAACTTGTGGGTCATTCCCTTTTATCAAATTTAATATTATTAACTTAGGCATCTCATTTAATTTGTGATAATTTCTAAAAAGAAAGCATAGAAATGACTCAAGCCAAATTTAGTGTATACCATATAACATGGAGAAATTCCCCCTTTAAAATATCAATTCTAAGAAGTTCATAAACTGGAACAAATTTAAGAAAATATTCACAGAGTATGAGATTTTCGTCATTCTTATCAACATACCGAGCACAAAGTGTAGAAATACTGTAGGTCTATTAGCAGTTTCCTTTGCCAACTTACCTACATTTAAATACTGTTCAGCTTATTTCCGGTACTAACAATGCCAATTGAGGGGTAGAATACCTCAATGGCTCATCCTTTAAAGCTACAATTACCAATAATGTTAAGCTGTCTGTGTTCAGTAGCTACATTAATCTATATATATAAAAGAAAGTCGTGTTAGTTACACTATTTATAACTCAAGAACGGCTGAACCGATTTGGCTGAAAATTGGTGTGGAGGTAGCTTAGAACTAGGAGACGGACATAGGATACCTTTTTTAAAATCCCGTGACGTGACATAAAACGTCAAAGAGAATACATGTCTCTATAAAACGTAACGCAAATGACAGCTAAGGCAAGTCGTTTCCAGGCAACAGTAGCTCTTGACGAGACACGGCCGACTGGATGCGACTAGCGCTCTCCACTACCGGTATAGAAAATGAGGCTATTAACAAGAAATCCCGTTAGTTACTCAACGTAATTTGTATAGGGGTAGTAAATCTAATTTACAATAGATGGCGCGAGTAGCTTCAACAGAATGGCGTGCGTTTGTTTCAAGAAAGTCCCACATGCGTTCATATACCATTCATCCCATTGCGAAGAAACTGGGGTGAGAAGTTCTGTACACTTCAGGTAAGGTTTCTGGCTGAGTAAATCCACCAATTGGTAGCGGACAAGTAGATTCAACAAATGAGTGACGACGGGCGAAGCGTTTCAACAAAGTCCTGTATGCATTCACATAGACTACCATTCGTCCGATAGCGATGAAACTTGGGTGACAGGTTGTGTATACTACAGGCAAGGTTTCTGGCTTAGTAAATCCATGTTATAATAGGTATCGCACGAGTAGATTCAACAAATGAGCAACGACGCGCGAAGAGTTTAAACAAAGTCCCGTATGCGTTCATATACTATTCGTCCGATAGCGATGAAACTTGGGTGAGATGTTGTGCACTCTTCAGGGAATGTTTATGGCCTAGTAAATCCACTTAACAATAGGTAGCGCACGAGTAGATTCAACAAATGAGCGACGAAGGGCGAAGCGTTTCAACAAAGTCCTGTATGCTTTCACATACCATTCGTCCGATAGCGATGAAACTAAGGTGAGAGGTTGTGTACACTACAGGCAAGGTTTCTGGCTTAGTAAATCCATGTTATAATAGGTAGCGCACGAGTAGATTCAACAAATGAGCGACGACGTGCGAAGCGTTTCAACAAAGTACCGTTTGCGTTCATATACTATTCGTCTGATATCGATGAAACTTGGGTGAGATGTTGTGTACACTTCAGGGAAGGTTTCTGGCTTACTAAATCCACTTACAATAGGTATCGCACATGTAGATTAAACAAATGAGTGACGACGCGCGAAGTGTTTCAACATAGCCCCGTATGCGTTCATATACTATTCGTCCGATAACGACTAAACTTGGGTGAGTTGTTGTGTACACTTCAGGGAAGGTTTCTGGCTTAGTAAATCCACTTTACAATAGGTATCGCACAAGTAGATTCAATAAATGAGCTACAGCACACGAATCGTTTATACGAAGTCCCGTATGTGTTCATATACCATTCATCCGATTGATATGACATATTTGGTGAATTTTTGTGCACACTCCAGGAAAGGTTTCTGACTTAGTAAATCATTTTTACAATAGGTAGCGCACGAGTAGATTCAACAAATGAGTAACGGCGCGCGTATCGTTTAAAAAAAGTTCCGTATGCGTTCATATACCATTCATGCGATTGCAATGAAATTTGGTGAAACGTTTTTTCCACTTCCGCGAAAATTTTTGATTTAGTTAGAATATAGTAGCGGACGAGTAGATTCAACTAATGAGCGACAGCGCGTGAATCGTTTCAACCAATGAGTCCATATGCGTTCATATACCATTCATCCGATTGTGATAAATCTTTGGTGAGTTGAGTACAGTCCTGCGAAGGTATATGAATTAGTAAATCCATTTTTAAATGGGTGGCGCACAAGTAGATTCAACAAATAAGTGACGGCGCGCGAATCGTTTATACAAAAACCCGTATGCGTTCATATGCCATTCATTCGATTGCGATGAAACTTTGACGAGTTGTTGTGTACACGCCAGGGAAGGTTTTCGAATTAGTAAATCCATTTTACAATAGGTAGCGTACGAGTATATTCAACAAATGGGTGACGGCACTCGAATCGTTTCAACAAAGTCCCCTATGCGTTCATATGCCATTCATTTGATTGCGATGAAACTTTGGTGAGATGTTGAGCACGCTCCCAGGATTTTTTTGAGATAGTGAATCAATTTTACAATAGTTTAGAGGTGGTTAACGGAAAAAGAAAAAACAAATATTGCAAATCCAAAAGCACTTCAACAAACAAAGTTACACCGCCAACACTTTCTTTTATTGGCATTGCAACGCATGCCGGGTACAGCTAGTTCAAAATAAAAGTTAATACCATGTTTAATAGGGAATACTTTAATTGTAGTTGTAACTCACCCAAACAAATGTTGAAATACTGTAGCTGAATTAGGCAACAGAATAGTTAACTTGGTGACAAAATTTTGGACTCATCGGAAGTAGAACCATATCAGGCCAGCACCACCAAGTCAGTCCATTTTTGCTCTCATCTCTGAGTACGGTCATGTAGCCCCATGTACATTGGGTGTGTGTATAATCTGTCTGAAAACCGGTGTTAATTGTGATGGCTGTATTAGTGTGTGTTATCTGCTTTAATTCAAGTAAGGACTACAGACGATAATTTCAAGTAGATCCTACTTTTGCTACCAAATGCTGCCGTCCACGACACCTAGTCGCAAACTTGGCTACTAGATGCCATCGCAACCAGCACCTTATAATAATAATAATAATGATAATAATCATCATCATCATCATCATCTTGTACAGTTTCCAGCCCCAGGCTGGGTCTGTTTGGAACATAAGCCTCGCCACTTATTTCTTTCTTCCCACCATCTCTCCGCTGTCACTCTGGTCCAGTCCTCGCCTCTCTTCTTGACACATTCCTCCACTCCTTTCAGCCATCGATCTCTTGGTCTTCCCCTTGGTCGTTTCTTCTGCATCTGCATCTCATGTATCCTCTTGGGAATCTTCTTCTCATCCATTCTCTTTAAGTGTCCATACCACCTCAGTCTTGATGTCTCAATCCTACCTTGTAAGGGCTCCTCTTTCACCATTTCCCTGACCTTTTCATTCCTCACCCTGTCTCTTCTTGTTACTCCGATCCTACTTCGCAGGAACTTCATTTCACCTGCCTGTATTCTGCTTATGTCTCTTTTCTTCATTGTCCACGTTTCTGAAGCATAGGTCAGTATCGGGATATAGTAGCTTCTGTATAACACTTCCTTGCTTTTTTGTGGGACATCTTTATTCCACACTAAGCTCCTAATGCTTCTCAGAAATGCTTCTGCCTGTCTGCCACGTTCCGTAATCTCTTTGTCATTTCTCCCATTTTCCTCCACTATACTTCCCAAGTACTTGAGACTTTCCACCTTCTTCAGCTGTCCACCTCCAAGTGTTATCCCACTCATTGGTCTGTCCTTTTTCCTGGTCGTTAACAGGATCTCACATTTACTGATGTTGAACTTCCATCCGTACTCTCCCACTGTTTCTTCCCAAGCCTTCAGTTGCTCCTGGATTTCCTCCTCCTTGTTTCCCCAGACCATGAGATCATCTGCAAACACCATTGCCATCATCTTATCTTCTCCTATCTTTCCTGCTATCCGTGTCATTACCTCGTCCATAACCACAATAAAGAGAAGGGGTGACAGCGCACTACCCTGTTTCAGGCCACTCATTTGTCTGAACCAGTCTGTTCTTTCCCCTCCAACTTTCACACAACTCACACTTCCACAATACATCTCCTTCACTCTGCCTACAGTCTCTTTTTCCACTCCCATGTTTTCCATTGCTTTCTAAACCTTCTCCCTACACACACTATCATAGGCCTTTTCGATGTCCAGGAAGGCCATCAACAGATCCTCTCCAAATTCGTAGTGGTGTTCCTGGATCTGTCTCACTGAAAATATGAGATCCACTGTTGATCTCCCAGGTCTGAATCCATACTGTTCCTCTCTCAATTTTCTCTCCACTTTGGCTCGTATTCTACTTTCTAATATCTTTTCATATAATAATAATAATAATAATAATAATAATATCGTATGGCCTCGGGTGCCGGGTGCAAGCTTTGTTATTTGACACCCAAAGGGTAGCTTGCATGTCGAATTGTGTTGTTCCTTGAAGCACCATGAAAGTCAAGGAGGTTAGATATCTAAGCTCCTTGAACACTATAGCGCTTTCAGTAGAGAAATGAGGAACTTTGTGTTGGCGGAAACTCCCGAGATTAATTTTGCCATTATGAACACTGCTTACTGAATTCAAATGGGTTATTTGACATGCCAACATCGTATGACATGGTGTCGTAATTTTTGCTGCCATTCAAAAAATCACTTACCACGGCCAGGAGCGAACCTGTAAGCTTAGGGTTAGTAGACCGACACGTCGGCCACTCACCCACCGTGGCAAGCTAACCAGTACTGGTGACGTACGTTGGAACTTAAGGGCATTAATCAAATTTAACCTACACATTTTTCTTCACACAATTGAATCTAGTGGAAGGTTCTTTTCCATGCCATAAATATACTGAGGGAATTTTACGCTCTTAAAAAATCCAACGACTTCGGCCGGGTTTGAACCCGCGATCTTGGGCATAGACGCTCAGCATGCTACCAACTATGCCACCGAAGCCGTCAAATGTAAGCAGTTAAAATAATTATTGTTGTCATCATCAATACAATAAAGAATGTGTTAAGAGCTATAGTAAATTTATAGTTCTTGTATAGAGCTTTAGTAGGTGTCACTGGCACTCAATATTAATTTAATTAAATACGAACTATAAAGTTAATTTTTCGTATTACAAACGTCAAACATTTGTGGGGCATTTATTTTTATCGAACATAATATCATTAACATTAGCATCCTAATTATTATGGAAGATATAGGCTATGTTAATTTTTTCAATTCTAAACAATTTAGAATTTAAATTTATTAATGAGGATAATTTTCCATTTCGTATTGTGTCACTGCTGTCAGATCCTAGACGAAAAGTTGGTGACCTACAAGACCAATATATCAGATTGAATTAATTAATTAATGTTGCATGAGCGCCACTCGGTTATATTAGTGTAGATATGTGTAGAGTAGGGGAACGTGTAACAGTGTTTTATTGTTTGATTGTGTGGTCCAGGTATGCTGGAGAGATGAATGCTAACGTTTGCTCTGTTAAAATATTGGTTGGCAATGCGGGCAGTATCATTAGCCCCAACCATACAGGGTTGGTATGCGTGATCACCCGGCACGCGTCCAACCCGTCAGTTCGTCCGAATAAAACATAACATGCTTAAAATGTTATTTGCCGTATATAATCTTTATTGAGATACATTTGAAACATTTTATTATTCCTTTCTAACGTTCCTTCGTCCGTTTTAATACAATACATATTTCTAGCCATGGTTGGTCCTCGAGTAGCCTTGGATGTAAATACGAAGTTTCATGTAATTGTACGTAGTCGTTCGTATGTGATGCGCGTTTGTACAAACAGGCGCACAGACACAAGACAAGAATTGAACCCATGGAATCCTCTCAATTCGTTTGGTATAATGAATGAAAATCCACAGCCTGCTTCCAGTCTCCGACCGGGTCAGGAATGGAATGAATGAAGCCCCGATCTAGCGGCAAGGATATGAACTGTGCCGGCTGCCGAGGCCTGACGCACTCCTCTGGGGCAATGATTAAATGAATGACAGATGAAATGAAATGATAGTGGAGAGTGTTGCTGGAATGAAATTTGGACAGGGAAAACCGGACTACCCGGAGAGAAACCTGTCTGCCTCCGTTTTGTCCAGCACAGATCTCACATGGAGTGACCGGGATTTGAACCACGGACCCAGCGGTGAGAGGCCGGCGTGCTGCCGCCTAAGCCACGGAGGCTCTGTTTGGTATAATACGTATTGAAAATATATAATTTTCCACGAAAATATCATACCGAGGTCAGTCAGACAGACACCCCATTTCTTTTTACCTATAATATCCTTTAGCATTCTCTTTCAGATAATTATGTTTTTAAACCTTAAACCATCGTCTCCATACAATATTTTTGAAAACAACATACGAATTAAATCTTTAGAGAACTAGGTAAAAATCTGGTGTGTGACTGACCTTGGTGTGACATTTATGTAGCATTATACGTAAGTTTTCTTGATTCAAAACAATGTACAGATACAATTTTAATTTTATTAATGAGAATAATTGTCCATGTCTTGTAATTTCACTGCAGATCTAGACAACAGGTTAAAGCCGGTGATCAAGATATCAATAGCTTCTAAATGAAGCAGCAGCAACAGCACCCATATAACTCACTCATCCTTATTAATTACTAGCAGAAGTACCCGTTCTTCGAACGGTGTTCGTTGTTAACACAAGACATTATCAATTGAGCTACTGTTGCAATGGTTAGCGGTTTGTCATTCCTTCAAGTTTATCAGAACGAATTTAGTTTACTGGGAATATCATACACACTGTTAATTTAAGGCCCTTAAAATGTAGTTTTCGGAGACCCTTTATAGATTCCCGAATTTTGTGTCTCACATTGAGAAGCGCAACATATGCTTTAGTCGTCCTTCTTGGATAATTTTTATATTTCGCCTATTTTAGCATATATTGAGAAGTTTTTCTCTATATCCACCCTTCTACTGTATGAAAAGTACGGTGAAGAGTTTTAAAAATGATTGGTGTATTGCCTCTCATGGTTACCATACCTAATTTTACGGTGCACCAAGCATCCGAACACGAGGTATAGGCTTACATAAAGATACACAGAAAGACAGACAGACAATTCTATTGTCAACAACATATTACCCAGATATCCAAATATGGGTATATCTACCACACAGTATCAAATAAAATCATCCTTACGATGAACCCGTATGTCGACAAAAAAAAAAGTTAAAATGTGCTCTCAGACTAAATTCACCTAACGTGTACTTCCTGACGTGAAATACAATTGAAAGCCTTGTAGACGAAACGCAATACACGTCACATAAAAACTGACCCTCTACGTTGTGCTAGTTGCCCATACACAGGAAGACCCCTTTCATAAATTATAAAGGCTTGTGGTGCATGAAAATGCAGGTTCTTTAGCCTCAAATTGCCCAAATTCCTAAAAGCCGCAAAAAAATGCTGGTTCAATTCAGGAATTTTTGAAAATAATGTTGCTGTTTGGAGATATAATAGACCTTCTGTACTATATGTCGAACGTGAAAATTGCATGAAAAAATTCTAGGTTACCCCTTCACCCCCTTAATTGCATTGATGAATTATACGGTCTACGTTAGTTCCGTGATAACCTTATAGCCATTTGCAAACTTTCACAGAAATGTAATAAATGGAGTGACATTGCTTCTTACAGAAATAGATGGAAAGTTGTATGCCACCCCTTGAGATAATGTTCTCACGGTTACCGATTTGCATTCCTTCATTAGTTTCTTAAATTAAATTAAATTAGTTTTCTGGGAATATTTTAGAAACTGTTGGATTTAGAGCCTTATAATGTAGTTTTCGAGGATCCGTTAGGGCCCCCGAGTTTTGTTGCTGGCACCGAGGGGATTTGTCTCGTCGTTGTACGCCATAATATAATACTAATAATAATATAATATAGGGAGAAATTATAACACCTATTAGCCTACTTTCGATTTTTGCAAAAAATGAAAGTAGACTTATGAGATCAACTCAGGGCGAAAAAAGTGTGTCTGTCTGTGTGTGTGTATGTGTGTGTGTGAGTCTGTGTGTGTGTGTGTTTGTGTGTGTGTGAGTCTGTGTGTGTGTGTGTGTGTGTGTGTGAGTGTGTGTACTCTGAATGTCGGTCCCCCCCTATCAATTCGAACACAGTGAATGCGAATTGAACGAAATTTGGTACAAAGGTAGCACTAGCAAAGGACACCTCAGTGTCATGTTTTATATCGTCGCCATCTTGACGGAAACGTAATGGCGGCCACACAAATGTTCAAAGCTTAAATCAAATTACGACTAACCCAATCATCCGACCTCTACCAAATTTTGCAACAACATACCCTTATGGGGGGAGCATCCTTTGACCGAACCAATAGGCCATCAGCGTAATAGTTTGCGGATGGCGGCCATATTTGTGTGAAAATCGATTCCCCCTATTAATTCGAACACGGTGCAACCGAATGGAACGAAATTTGGTACAGAGGTAGTACTAACAAAAGGCACCTCAGTGTCATGTTTTATATCGCCGCCATCTTGACGGAAACGTAATGGCGGCCACACAAATGCTCAAAGCTTAAATCAAATCACGACTAACCTAATCATCCGATCTCTACCAAATTTTGCAACAACATACCTTTATAGGGGAGCATCCTTTGACCAAACTAATAGGTCATCAGCGTAATAGTTTGCGGATGGCGGCCATCTTTGTGTGAAAATCAATTCCCCCTATTAATTCAAACACGGTGAAACCGAATGGAACGAAATTTGTTACAGAGGTAGCACTAGCAAAGGGCATCTCAGTGTCATGTTTTATATCGCCGCCATATTGACAGAAACGTAATGGCGGCCACGCAAATGTTCAAAGCTTAAGTTAAATTACGACTAACATAACCATCCGATCTCTACCAAACTTTGCAACAACATTCCTTTATGGAGGGAGCATCTTTTGACCAATCTAATAGGTTATTAGCCTAATAGTTTGCGGATGGCGGCCAACTTTATGTCAAAATTGATTCCCCCTATTAATTCGAACACGGTGGAACCGAATGAACGAAATTTGGTACAGAGGTAGCACTAGCAAAGGGCACCTCAGTGTCATGTTTTATATCGCCACCATCTTGACAGAAACGTAATGGTGGCCACACAAATGTTCAAAGCATAAGTTAAATTACGACTAACATAACCATCCGATCTCTACCAATCTTTGCAACAACATTCCTTTATGGAGGGAGCATCCTTTGACCAAACTAATAGCTTATTAGCCTAATAGTTTGCGGGTGGCGGCCATCTTTATGTCAAAATTGATTCCCCCTATTAATTCGAACACGGTGGAACCGAATGGAACGAAATTTGGTACAGAGGTAGCACTAGCAAAGGGCACCTCAGTGTCATGTTTTATATCGCCGCCATCTTGACTGAAACGTAATGGCGGCCACACGAATGTTCAAAGCTTAAATCAAATTACGATTAACCTAATCATCCGATCTCTACCAAATTTTGCAACTACATACCTTTATGGAGGGAGCATCCTTTGACCAATCTAATAGGTCATTCGCCTAATAGTTTGCGGATGGCGGCCATCTTTATGTCAAAATCGATTCCCCCTAATTATTCAAACACGGTGAAACCGAATGGAACGAAATTTGGTACAGAGGTAGCACTAGCAAAGGGCCCCTCATATTCATGTTTAATATCCCTATATCACGTTGTATTTCAACAAGCTACTACAACCAACATTCAATCATACTCCTTGAAAAGGACAAAGAGTTATAACAATACCCATGCATTTAGGAGAAAGTAGGCTATATGTTCTTTACTGAACATCTTGTTTTTATTTTATTTTTAATTCAGCCAGTGGCCATGTACTTTTCTTTTCAGGACGGGTCAGGGAAGGGATATTATCAGAGAAAGAAGCATTCACATCACGCATGAGCAAAATGGAAATGGCCTACCATTTAACTAAGGGCATCTATAAGAAAAGGTCAATATCCTTCAACGCAAAACTAAAACATTACTGCAGTGTCATCCGTCCGGAGGTCTTCCATGCTTCTGAATGCCTCACGATGAACAAAAAAGGCTTGGTCGAGAAACTGGAGGCCAAAGAAAGGAAAATTTTGAGAAAGATATCGGGTTCCATCAAAGACAATGGGGAATACAGAAGACGGCATAACCATGACCTATATACTCATGTGGAGAAGATAAGCAACGTCATCCGGAAGAGAAGGTTACCATTTTTTGGGCATGTGAAACGAATGAGCCCAGCGAGACTGACCAACCGCAGCATAACATACTTTCAGGAGAGGAAAACAAAATGGGCCTGGTGCATTGAACTGGATAAAGATCTGAAAGAAGTGGGGATTACACCAACAGACATTCAGGAGCGCGCCCCACTCAAAGGGAAACTTCAAGCTTGTAAAGGTTTCCAAGAAAAACCGAAGCTGAAAACGGGAAAGATTTGGACCCAGGAACGGAAGGAAGTCCACCGAGAACGAATGCGGGCGTACAGGGCAAACATCAAAGCCAGTAGGGGACGGTTGGAATGACGTGGTCCATAGATGGCCTATACGAAATGAATGAATGAATGAATGAATAATATGGGTATAGGAATATAATGGACCTGCCGTACCACACCCGCAGGTGTAAATCGCGTGAAAATATTCTAGAATACTCCTTGATCCCCTTAAGCGCATTATACGTATTGATGAATTTTACGGCTTAATTTGGTTCCGTGATAACCTTCTAGCCGTTTGCAAACTTTCACACTAATGTAATTAATGGAATTGTATTGCGTCTTACAGCAATAGATGGACCTCTGAGAATCCGTTGGCATGGTTACTGGCTTGCATTCGTTCATTAGATTATTAAATTAAATTAGTTTTCTGGGAATATCTCAAAAACGGTTGGTCTTCGGTCCTTGAAATGTGGTTTTCGGGGACCCGAGTTTTGTCTCTCACATTGAGGGGCTGAAGATGAGTTTTGTCTCGTCCTTCTACGCCTATTTCAGCATGTATTTTAAGGGGGTAGGCCCCCTTTTATGAGAGGTACGGAGAAGAGTTACATCAATGATTAGTGTCGTGCCTCTGATGGATATCTGTACCAAATTTTACGTTGATACACCCAGCCGTTCTCGAGTTATAAGGGAACAAATTTGTCCACAGGCAAACAAACAAACAGACAGACAGATAAAAAATTATTTTCGCGCGCATCCTTCATAAAACAGTCTGAAACGTGTAAACAACTCAAATTTCCGTAGAAATTCAGAGAAAAACACACAAATTTTCATTTTTATATAGAGAGATATACAGTGTGGTCCACCAGCCCCTTATTTTTTTTGGAGGAAGGCAACCCAACTAACGCGTATATCACAGTCATCCTAAAAACATTAGTACCTGCTCCTTTACGTCCATCGTACAACTTTACCGTTGAGTGCATCCTCGCGAATATAGTAGATATCAATAGTGGCAGTGTTCTTTCAATGACCTCAAATATAATGCATGATTAAAACGATCAGAGCTCCGAATAACACCTTCTTACGTTTGGACATGAAGTGTCTACGAATTGATTCAATACGTGCCAGCAATACGCCATGGTTCTCGGTGGCTATGGTGGCAAAATCAAGAATTGCTAGAGTAGCGCCAACGAAGTCGCATTGTAGTAGGTACAAACCATGAACTAGTACATTTTTTTTGCTTAATGTCGTTTATTGTAGATGTATTGTGAAAGCATATCTATCTGTTCCAACGAGTGATTTTTTATTTGGTCCTGAAAAGGACCGTACTTATCCGATGGCAGGGAGCCAGATTGGACGACGACATAATGATCTGTAGAATGAAAGCAAGGTATCCTCTATATTCAAGGTAGCAAGTGTTCGAAATTTTGACCACCTTTGTTTAAAGGAAAACTCCGACTCACTCAGACGACCCACATAACAAATCTATTTGTTATGTGGGTAGGCTCACGAATCAATACATCAGACCGAAACTGTAATTTCTTTCAACTGCGTCTGTGCGAAAAGCGCTTGCTATACACTTACAGTAATAGTTAGTTAGAGAGGTTTTAAGGGCCGGAACTACGAGGTCATCTGCCCCAAATATACAGTAAATACAGATAATTATAACATTATTGGTTTTACGTCCCTTTTAACTGCTCTGGTTTTTAGATACGCCGGAGTGCCGGAATTTTGCTCCGAAGGGGATCTTCAACGTGCCAGTAAATCTACTGACACGCCTCCCTCGCATTTGCGCACCCTCAAATGCCAGCTGACTGCGCCAGGATACGAACCTGCAACCTTCGGCACAGCAAGCGAGAACGTTACCGCTGAGCCTCACAGCAAGGCAGTAATTACAGAACCTGTCATATTATCATTCTGGGATAAATATTGAACTATTAAAATTCTAATTATCACGAATAGAGTCGCCTCCGTTGCGTAGTGGTCAGCGTGATTAGCTGCCATCCCGGACGTCCTGTGTTCGACTCCCGTCTGTACCACGAAATTTGAAAAGTGGTATGAGGACTGGGACGGGGTTTACTCAGCCTCGGGTGGTCCAAATGAGTAAAGGGGGTTTGATTCCCACCTCATCCATCCTCAAAGTGGTTTTCCGTGGTTTCCCACTTCGTCTTCGGGAAAATGCCGGGATGTTACCTACCTACGGCCACGGCCGCCTCCTTCCCTCTTCCTTGCCTATTCTTCCCAATCTTCCCCTCCCTTCTCATCCCTCAAGAAGACCCTGTTTGCTTTGCAGGTGAGGTGCCTGGGCGAGGTGCTGATCCGATCTCCCCAGTTGTATCCCCCGGACGAGATGTTTTAAGCTCCAGGACACTGCCCGTAGAGGCGGTAATGATGGTATCCTTCGCTGAGTCCGTGGGAAAACCCAACCTGGAGGGTAAAATCGACTAAAAAAATAATAATTACAATGAATAGTATCCATCCTTGGTTTTGAACAGTATTTAGGGAAAATAACCATTTAAATGAGACAAGAAAATAACTTTCCATATCGTCTTCGTAGATAATGTGAACAAAACCAAGTTGAAATCTTGCTGTACGAGGTAGGGAGGGTATAATAAATTATTTAAAAGGAATTTTAAAAAGTCTGCCGTTGGATAGTCTTGAACCCGGGATCTTCGAAAGAGCGAGTGGGCGCAATAACACTTGCACACATCTCCAACACACTCTGGAGGTTTTTGTTGCGCTTCTTATTAACGCGTATGGAAAAATATTCCTTTATTACTGTTAGATCTTAAATATTGATTTGAATGCATTCATTCAGTACCTGGTATGTTTTCTAATTTACTTAAAGCAAGTTTCGCGACCACTTTGCGTTAATAAGGCGAATGAGCTGCAAATAATGCCCTCAAACGACAACCCTTCGGTTTTATTTCATACAACTTAGCGTACAAAATGCTAGCGTGTGATACACTTCGGTCATATAAGCAGGTGTACTGGCGAAGAGAACAGAATCATACAGGATTTTGTACCAGCGATCACAGCAGCTTCTTTGCCAGCGAGTGTCGTGTGATACGGGCCTAAAGATATGCTAAGACTTTTTGTTAACATTTAATATCTAAACAAGATGTTCGGTAAAGAACGTATAGCCTACTTTCTCCTAAATGCTGACAAATAATCTTTCTGCACTGGGAGATTATTTTCGCAAATGGAGACTTCAGCTAGCACAACTTAGACCGAAGTTGCTTGCTTCCACCTGAACAATAAAATGGCAACAAGGGAACTTACGGTTTACTTCAATAACATCCTCCTTCGCCATAACAGACATCCCAAGTATTGGGGTATAACACTGGATAGAACATTGTCATTCAAAGAACACCTACGAATGACTTCTGCCAAATACAAGAAACAACATCTTACGGAAATTATGTGGCACCACTTGGGGTGCCAACGCAACTACTCTCCGTTGCTCAGCTCTAGGCTTAGTTTATTCTGTTGCTGAGTATTGCGCTCCTGTGTGGATAAATAGTCCGCATGTAAGATTAATAGATGTACAATTGAATAACACCATGCGCATGATAACAGGAACAATAATGTCAACTCCTACACAATGGCTTCCTATTCTCAGCCACATCCCACCACCTCATTTGCGGCGATACAACATTTTGATAAGAGAATATAGAAAGATCCAGACCAACAAACAACTACCAATCCATGGAGACATTGGTGATCTACATGTGAAACTATTACGTTCAAGACATCCACCTATCTGCACAGCGGAGAATCGTGCAACTAACAAATTCAACCTGACTGAGAGATAGTCTTCTGATTGGAATCCGTTTGCCCCTCCAGAGAGTTCAGTAATGCCATGTATAACTGAGAAGGGGCCAGGGTTCACTCAGCCTAGAAAGACCTGGTCAAAATTAAATAGAATCCGGACCAATCACGGTGTATGTGGGGATATCCTGTATAAGTGGAGGAAAATATCTTCATCATGTTGCGAGTACGGTGCTGAAAGACTGACTGTTCAGCAACTAGTTCAGGAATGCCCACAAACATCATACGGTGGTGACTTTAGCGACTTCTTCCTAGGGACACCACAGGCACTTCATTACGTTTCGGAACTTGATGTTAAATTGTAAATAATTTTCATGTATGCCATACGATAAATAAATAAATAAATCCTAAATGCATGGGTATTGTTATAACACTCTGTCCTTTTCAAGGAGTATAACTGAATGTTGGTTGTAGTAGCTTCTTGAAATACAACGTGCTGTACGGATATTATACATGCATATGAGGTGCCCTTTGCTAGTGCTACCTCTGTAAAAACTTTCATTCAATTCGGTTTCACCGTGTTTGAGTTGATATGGGGAATCGATTTTCACACATACATGACCGCTATCTGAAAACTATTCGGCTGATGACCTTGTAGTTCAGTCAAAAGATGCTTCCCACAAAAAGGTATGTTGTTGAAAAATTTGGTAGAGATCAGATGATTAGGTTGGTCGTAACATTTGGGTGGCCACAATTCCGTTCCCGTCAAGATGGCAGCGATATAAAACATGACACTGAGGTGGCCTTTGCTAGTGCTACCTCTGTACCAAACTTCGTTCCATTAGGTTTCACCGTGTTTGAAAAGATAGGGGGGGAATCGATTTACACACATACATGGCCGCCATCCGCATATTATTGGCCTGATGACCTTGTAGTTTGGTCAAAAGATTCTCTATACATAAAAGTATGGTGTTGAAAAATTTGTTAGAGATCAGTTTATTAGGTTGGTCGTAATTTGATTCAAGCTTTTAACATTAGGGTGGCCGCCATTACATTTTCGTCAAGATGGCGGCAAAATAAAACAGGACATTGGAGTGCCCTTTGCTAGTGCTACCTCTGTACCAAATTTCGTTCAATTCAGGTTCACCGTGTTTGAATTGATAGGGGGAATCAATTTGCACACATAAATGGCCGGCATCTGCAAACTAATGGGCTGATGACCTTGTAGTTTAGTCAAACGATAAGTATATGTTGTTGCAAAATTTGGTAGAGATCGGATGATTAGGTTAGTCGTAATTTGATTTAAGCTTTGGACATTTGGGTGGCCACCATTACGTTTCCGTCAAGATGGTGGCGATATAAAACATGACACTGAGGTGTTCTACGCTAGTGCTATCTCTGTAACAAATTTCGTTCAATTCGGTTCACCGTGTTTGAATTGATAGGGAGAATCGATTTTTACACATACATGGCCGCCATCTGCAAACTGTTGGGCTGATGATCTTGTAGTTTGGTCAAAATATGCTTCCCACATCAAGGTATGTTGTTGCAAAATTTGGTAGAGGTCAGATTATTAGGTTGGTCGTAATTTACTTAAGCTTTTAACATTTGGTAGGCTGCCATTACGTTTTCGTCAAGATGGCGGTGATATAAAACATGACACTGAGGTGCCCTTTGCTAGTTCTACCTCTGTACCAAATTTCGCTCAATTCGGCTTCACCGTGTTCGAATTGATAGGGAGGGGGGGGGGGGGGGGAAGGCATTCAGAGTATACACACTCTCTCTCTCACATACACACACAGTCACACACACAGGCTGACACACAATTTTTGGCCCTGTGTAGATCTCGTAAGTCTACTTTCATTTTTTGCAAAAATCGAAAGTATGCTAATAATACCATGGGAAATTTCATGGAATACGTATACTTCGATGCAAGCACTGGCGATCAGAATATCCTTCGATATGTTTTGTTTCATTTGAGGGCCTAGAACATCGCGGTCACATAGCCCCGTTTACTTGGGTGTGTGTGTAGAATTTATCTGTTAACCTGAGTTATTGCGGGCTTGTAATGATGTGTGTGTTTGCAATTTATTTATTTATTTATTTATTTATTTATTTATTTATTTATTTATCGTATGGCTTTTAGTGCCGGGAGTGTCCGAGGACATGTTCGGCTTCCAGCGGACACCCTAAAGGGTGAGCTACAAGTTCCGTTCAATTTCAAGTAGTTCCAACTTTTGCCACCAGATATCAATGATACCTAGTGGTGAACTTTGGAACTATGATAGAGCGTTCTGACGAAATCTAACCTAACAATTTTGCTTTACACAAGTTTAGTCTGTGAAAGGATCTTTTACATGTCATAAATCTATGACATGGGACCGCCGGCTTTACTTCCCCTCCGAAGGAAGGCATACTGAAAGATTTTTAACGTTCTTAAAAAATCCGATGACTTCAGCCGGGTTTGAACCCGCTATCTTGGGCACAGCAGTTCAGCATGCCACCGACTACGCCACCGAAGCAATTAAGGATTGGGAAGGAGGCGGCCGTGGTGTTAAGATAGAATCCGTCCCGTAATTTGGCCGGAGTAGAAGTGGAAAACCATGCAAAACCATTTCCAGGGTGACTGAGGTGGGAAATGAACCCACCTCTTCACATATTTGCTTCACGAGTCTATGTGTACTCAATTTCAGCCCTCAGACAGGTATTACATTTCTTGGCAGAGCCGGGAATCGAACCCGGGCCTCCGGAGCGACACTTCGATATGTTATGTTAATATTCATGCCAGTGTTTCAATTTTCTGCCTTTACAGGTCACGTGGCATAACGTATCAATTCGATCGTATTCTCTTTATAAACCAGCAAAATTCGACTTACTCTTCACAAAAATACGTCGTAAGGCAATAAACGTGGCAATGTAGTTACATCTCCACTAAAATGGAATGTGGGCTTTCGTTCAAAAAAGTATGCCCACCACTGGATTCGAAGCACCGTTCTAACTGCTCGCGCTCACCAGGTACGGTCAGGCTTCAACCCACGCAGCCACCAAAACATGGCAGGTACTGCACGCTAAACGTGGTATAGTTACTGTAGCCGACCCACCTCAAACGTTTAAGTCCATGTCAAAGTCTTAAATCATGGTTTATGGTGTTGATTTAACTTTCTACTATTACAGATCACGTGGCGTAAGCTATTAATTCGACCGTATTACGTGCATGTGAGTTATTTCAAGGAGCAATAAGTCATATGTTAGTAGAATGGGCCGTAGTAATTGGCGGGGAAAAGTTTAAGGTCGGTTTTTCTTTGCTAGACCCATGACCCAATTACATTGCTGTCACAGAGTCAGAGGGCAGAGCAATATCGACCTTCGGGAGAAATGCAGTGTTAGTTGGGTTTCATAAAACTAAATAATAAGGGGCGGGTGGACCACACTGTATACTGCACTGCTCGGTGTTGACCGTGTTTTATTGCACAGATTCTGGTTTTACACCCTAACCGTTGGAGATATACGAAAAGTGATAAGGACCTTTCGGATAGAAAATTAAATGTTAAAGCTCATGTATACCATCAAAAGTTTGCTATTTCTTAGCGTTCTCTTTTTATTTGAAAAGGAAATATGAAATTTTGAAACCAAAAGGTGTAGTGACGTCACAAATGTCGGTTTTACTCGCTAACTGTTGGAGATACACGAAAAGTGATTAGGACCTTTCGGATAGGAAATTAAATTTCAAAGCTCATATGTCCCATCAAAGGTTTGCTATTTCCTACCGTTCTCTTTTTATTTGATATGGAAGTATGAAATTTTGAAACCAAAGGGTCTAATGACGTCACTAAAATAGTCACCATTTTTTAATAGTGCAAAATTTCGAAATCAAAAGTATCCTTTATGTAAACCTGGTAAATCAGCTACATCTATGCAAAATTTGATTTAAATCGGACCAGTGGTTCTTGAGTTATTGAGTAACAGACAGACAGACAGACAGACAGACAGACTGACTGACAGAAAGACAGACACACACCATCTCATTTTTATATATTAGTATGATTTATGTACACCCCTGCTCGGCAAGTTGATCCGGACACACAGCATGGGCTGCACTTGTGTTGCACACCCCTGTGTTCCGGTGCTGTATCGGTCGCGGAGAGGCTACAGGTGCTGGAATGGAGAATACCGTTTTTATGTAACGACTCCCGGTTCCGCAGATCACAGGAGAGCAGAGTGGGTGGACTGAACGACCTTCAGTCTACGTGACCTCGTTTCACATCGCCTCAGTTCGCCTCGCACCTGCCTGCCCCCACTGTAAGATGCAGGGTATTCCCCTTGGTGACAGGGCCGGCAATTGCTGTAGAACCTCGTTAGAACGTGTTGGAAGAGGCCGTTAGATGGCTGCCGTGCACATTCAATTAATAATTAATGTATCTCTATCCCTTAGTACTCCTGTGGATGTGTTGAAATGAATTTCTATGTCATGGATGTTTTTCTTTACGACTGACTGCCCTTTCTGACTTTAACCTCATTAGATGAATTCGCGATAAATTAACTACATTCTGTTGAATGATACTCTGCGAGGAAGAAAGTGGTCGTGGCATATCTTGGAATTAAGAACAGTAAATCACAGA
Source organism: Meconema thalassinum (assembly GCA_946902985.2). Lineage (NCBI taxonomy): Eukaryota > Metazoa > Arthropoda > Insecta > Orthoptera > Tettigoniidae > Meconema > Meconema thalassinum. The sequence goes on along the minus strand of OX336390.1, from coordinate 523,652,746 downwards.
AAATTATTTCAATAACGATCTATGATTGTTTTCGAACACATTTGTCATCCGAGTCCCGAAAGAGCCTGGCACCATTGCCTTGCACGTTAATGCTGGTGAATCATTCCATGATAATGCCAAACCGTGGCTCAAATTGTCAAATGAGTATTACATTTGTTTTGTTCACGAATTATGTTTATAAATAGGTAGTTCAAAATATCTTATTACAGCATCGGGTTCGACCCACATACACAGATAGTGAAGATGGTTATGACGTAACTTACAAAAATACAAATGAACCAATGCATTATGCTTGTCTGGCTGTCAATGTAAGCTTACCACTAGCCAGCTACATTATGTCTTGATGTTACAAATATAATTTATGATATTCATTCATGGTATTTTGCGTTGATGTTTTTCTTTAGTGAGAAAACTGCATTTATGTTATTTACAGTGTTTTGATTATGTATTTTGCAATAAACCGATGGATTTAAAATTGTATGCGAGTAAAGTAATGTGATTACAGAATTATAATAGTAAATAACTCTGTATGAAATTTATAATTTCAGAGATGTCAATCAGTCACATAACGATGACAGTCAGTCACACTCCACATTACTTACCTTCTCGAAGTAGACTTATGAGATCCACACGGACCAAAAGTTCGTGTCCCAGTGTGAGAGTGTGTGTATGTCTGTCCCCCTATCCACTCCAACGTAACGAAACCGAATAAAATTAAATTTGGTACAGAGGTAGCAGTAGCAAAGGACACCTCAGTGTCATGTTATATATCGCCGTTATCTTAACGAAAACGAAATGACGGCCACCCAAATGTTCTAATCCTAAATTACGACTAAACTAACCATCCAATGTCTACCAAATTTTGGAAAAATATGTCGTTATGTGAGAAGCATCTGTTGCTCAAACTATAAAGTCAACAGCTAACTAAGTTCAAGATGTCGGCCGTGTGCAGGGCATTTTTTTAGGGGGAACGCAGGGGTACGCGTGCCCCTTAAACATTTGAAAAATTTGAAACTTTTGATTGGTACATTTGTATCTATTCCGCCAAATATAACTTCCGACTTGAAAGTTCATCGATCAGCAGGCATCAACGCACTGTACACAACAGCTGGAGGAGATTTCGAGTAATCCTCGATTTAAATAGAGCTATTGAATCAGATTATTTTGGTCGGCAACTCGGCAATCATCAGCATAATCGTAACAATAGGCCATATTATTTTTTGCTCGACAAAAGCTTTGTGTAATTTCTGCCTTATTCGAAGAAATTTACTTGTTTAGGCAAAAATAAGTAACATACCGGTACTCTAACAATCGTGAAAAGGAAGTTCTTTTCTTATAAGCACGCAGGCTAGTGTTTGGAGATGGTGTAGGTTGTTTGTTGTGGGTGTGGTTAGTTTTGAAGTATGTAGAAAATAACGAAATATTTTACATTCACCCAGGCATCAAAGAGCTGAAAGTTAATAAATTAACCCAATTCAACCTTTCATATAACATGTCAGCCCATAAAGTAATAACCGGACTCCGCAAATTGCCGAAAATTGCAAGATCATCATGATGTTTGTCGACTACAACTGAGAGTACCCCTTAAATTTTGTTTAGAAAACAACCACTGTGTTTATGACAATTTCCGTGCCCCCCCCCCAATTAAAACACGACGGAATCGAATTGAAACTACTTTGGTACAGAGATAAAACTAAAAGGACACCACAATGTCATGTTTTATATCGCCACCATCTTAACGAAAACTAAATGATTGCCACCCAAATGTTCGAAGCTCAAATCAAATTAGGACTAAACTACTCATCTGATGTCCATCAAATTTTGGAAAAATATACCTTCGCGTAGGAGACGTTTGGTGTCCAAACTACAATTCTTCAACCAAGTAATGTCAATATGTGTGTTTAAGAAAAGACTGACTATTTGTGTAAATACTCCAGTTTAATTGTTAGTGAATTGTTATGTACAGTTATTTATTTGTTATGTATATCTAATTTGCCACCGGGAGACACACTCCCCATTGCAAATAAACGAATGAATGAATGAATGAATATGGTGGCTATGTGAATCATGCAAGCATTACATGCTAATCAGTAGCCTATGATCCAACAAGGCCCGGTTTCCCCAGTTTCACATTTCAAACAGAGTGTGGTATACACTGTCTTCAAGGACGTGACCCATTGAATATTATCTATTTAGCGTATGGCAACTGAAGAGTGACTAATATACATAGTTTACAAATTATATAAAATTAGAAATACTGAATCTACAAGTTAATGTCTAAGTTTTCAATCCATTGAAGGACTGATGCCGTCATTTCAAAGAAATCTTCTAGACTCCCAGAATAAGCTCGTCTGCTGCAGCATGTTACACTGTGTTTGATGGTCTGATGTTCACTGCCAGAGTCACATTGGGAAGATGTCGCCAATCCCCACCGGTGGAGGTTCTCTGCCCAAATGCCATGGCCTGTACGGAGCATATTGGATATCATAATTGTACTAGCTTAAGTACCCGTGCTTCGCTACGCGTCATAAATAAATTAAAATGTGAAGGTGACAGTTAAAACAGGGGGTAGGCGAGGTGCTGCGCAGAGGGAGATTAAAGATGGAACATTTTGTCCAACTACACCGCTCGGCGTTGACCGTGTTTTTTTAGCACAAATTTAGGTTTTACTCGCTAACCGTTGGAGATACCTTTCGGATAGAAAATGTAATTTTAAACCTCGTACTGTATATGCCATCAAAAGTTTGCTATTTCCTAGCGTTCTCTTTTTATTTGAAATGGAAATATGAAAGTTTGAAACCAAAGGGTGACGTCACTAAAATGGTCGCCATCTTTAAATAGTGCAAAGTATTGAAATCAAAAGTAGCCTATATGTTAACCAGGTAAATCAGCTACTTCCATGTAAAATTCATGTAAATCGGAACTGTGGTACTTGCGTGATTGAGTAATACACAGACACACACCATCTCATTGTTAGTCTCGCTTCGCTCGCGTCATAGTCGTGTCATATTGTTATTCAATGAAATGCAGGTTTAACCCCGTTAGCACCCCCTTAGAACCTGAATATCCAAAAGTCCCTCCTTAGTAGACGTTTTCGACATACAACAAACATATCCCCAAAATATCATTCTTTATACTTTAATAGTTTTGGTTGGTCGATGAGAGTGAACATCCAAAAATCCTTCCTTAGTGGACGTTTTTCTTCCAGAATTTCACCCCTCTCCATTGGCCCCTTAAATTGGATTTATGAAAAAACGGTCGAACACCTATTTATTTTAATTATTTATTTATTCATTTATTTATTTTTAAGCTGATTGATTTCCTCCGAGTTTCAAACTCTTCGCCTATTTCGTTTAAGGGATACACGCTCCGTTAGGAATCTTTCAACCCCCACTTTTCAACCCTTTCACCTCATATACACCATATCGATAAACCCTTAGACATATGTCCTCTTCTTCTTAATGATAGAGTTTATATGCCGAGTATCTCATCCCCAAGGAAACCAATCGGGAGATATTGTTATTCAATTAAATGCATGTCTACCGCCTTAATACCCCTTTAGAATCTGAATATCTAAAAATTCTTCCTTAGTGGACGTTTTCGACATACAACGAACATAGCCCCAAAATGTCATGTTTCTAACTTCAATAATTTTGGCTGGGCGATGATGAGTGAGTGAGTAAGTCAGGACATTTTCTTTCATTTATTTTTCAGAATTTCACCCATCTCATGAACCCCTTAAATTGGATTTATGAAAAAAAAACGGTCGAACACCTATTTACTTATATTTTAAGCCGTTTTTTCCCGCCGAATTTCAAACTCCTCGCCTATGTCGTTTAAGAGATATATGCTCTGTTAAGAATCCCTCAACCCCCAATTTTCACCCCTTTCACCCCTATGCCGAGTATCACATCCCCAATGAAACCAATGGGGAGATATTGCTATTCAATGAAATGCAGGTCTACCCCCTTAACACCCCCTTTTGAACCTGAATATCCGAAAATCCTTTCTTAGTGGGCGTTTGCGGCCCTTGAGGAAGCTGCATACCAAATTGCATTCCAATCCGTTCGGTGGTTTCTGAGATTTGGTGATGAATGAGTGAGTGGGTGAGTGAGTGGTATTTGACAAATATATAGTAGATAGTGTCAAGTCTTTGTTATGCTATACTCGGTAGACAGTGCTGTGTGAGCAGTTGAGTAACTAACGGGATTTCAAGTAAAGATCCTCATTTTCTATACCGGTAGTGCAGAGCGCAACTTGCATCCAGTCGGCCGTGTCTCGACTTGAGCTATGTTACCATGGAAATGATCTGCCTGGCCATTCCTTTATGAGTATATTTTATGACTTTATATTAGCCTTTGCTCGAGTACAAAAGGACCGAAATCAGAAGAATGAGAAAGACTATCGAAAATTCATGTAGCCAGCGGTTCCTTCTGGGTCCTAAACTATGTGTATGCAAAATATGGCTGAGATTGGTGGAACGGTGTAGATTTGTATACGGAACCAACCCACATACATACATACATACATACATACATACATACATACATACAGACTTTCACTTTTATATATTAGATATTATAATATTATACCTTAGCAGTGACTTAAGAGCGCTCAGGCTGAGCGGCTGTGTCGTGCTGTCCACCGACCAATTAAAAGTTCGTACGTCAAGATGGTTGGTAATGCTTGCTACCTGGTCCATATTTCAGTTGCATGACGTTGTTTTATATAACGTACTGAAAGAAATAATACACACATCAAAAAACGTTTTGCATCACCTCGGTTCCCAGATCTCCGGCATATAGACGTTGACTGTGTATATTGTATCCAAGATACAGTCCCTTTGACTGTTCATAGATGTCACTAAAACTGCTCAAAGATGTAAACAACCATGCATGAGCAGGGCCTATTAGACGGAGGGGGTACGACAGCCGATCAGTTCCAGTCATTCCACCAGGACGAAGGTACGCTGCTCATGTTGTCTGTAGTTCTACCATGCCTAGAAGGTCAATACCGCAGTTCAATCGCGTCCGCATTGTTACTTTGTGTCAAGAAGGGCTCTCAACAAGGGAAGTTTCCAGGCGTCTCAGAGTGAACCAAAGCGATGGTGTTCGGACATGGAGGAGGTACAGAGATACAGGAACTGTCGATGACAGGCCTCGCTCAGGCCGCCCAAGGGCTACTACTGTAGTGGATGACCGCTACTTACGGATTGCCGCTCGGAGGAACCCTGACAGCAATGCCACCATGTTGAATAATGCGTTTCGTTCAGCCACAGGACGTCGTGTTTCAACTCAAACTGTGCGCAATAGGCTGCATGATGCGCAACTTCACTCCCGACGTCCATGGCGAGGTCCAGCTTTGCAACCCCGACACCATGCAGCGCGGTACAGATGGGCCCAACAACATGCTGAATGGACCCCACGGAATGGGCATCACGTTCTCTTCACCGATGAGTGTCGCATATGCCTTCAACCAGACAATCGTCGGAGACGTGTTTGGAGGCACCCTGGTCAGGCTGAACGTCTTAGACACACTGTCCAGCGAGTGCAGCAAGGTGGTGGTTCCCTGATGTTTTGGGGTGGCATTATGTGGGGCCGACGTACGCCACTGGTGGTCATGGAAGGCTCCGAAACGGCTTTACGATACCTGAATGACATCCTCCGACCCATAGTGCAACCATATCGGCAGAATATTGGAGAGGCATTTGTCTTCATGGACGACAATTCTCGACCTCATCGTGCACATTTTGTGAATGCGTTCCTTCAAGATAACGACATCGCTCGACTACAGTGGCCAGCATGTTCGCCAGACATGAACCCTATCGAACATGCCTGGGATATGTTGAAAAGGGCTGTTTATGGACGTCTTGACCCACCAACCACTCTGAGAGATTTACGCCGAATTGTCGTTGAGGAGTGGGACAATTTGGACCAACAGTGTCTTGATGAACTTGTGGATAGTATGCCACGGCGAATACAGGCATGCATCAATGCAAGAGGACGTGCTACTGGGTATTAGAGGTAGTGGTGTGTACTGCAATCTGGACCACAAATGCTGAAAGTCTAGCTGTATGATGGTACAACATGCAATGTGTGGGTCTCATGAGCAATAAAACGAGCTGAAATGTTGTTTGTGTTGATCTCTATTCCCTTTGTATTTAACGGTTCCGGAACTCTTGGAACCGAGGTGATGCAAAACTTTTTTTGATGTGTGTATAAATTTAGAATGGAATGGTTTATAGTAAATGCATAATACGCTGAGGAAATCGTTTATTCCAAAATATCATTTGCTAGGTAGTTATATCCAAAGCTATTGATAACATTCTCCTAGCAATGATCAGGTTTGGCCAAGGGGTTAGTGTGAGAGACTCTCATCTGTTCGGTTGGTGCTCGAATCCAGGCAATGTTGGTGTTTTACATGAATTTTTATATTTCTTGTTTTATAATTACTCAGACGTTACAATATTAAGCATATACAGGGTGTAATTGATATACATGTCTGTCTGTTAGGTAGTCAGCCCGAAGGCTCGTTGGATCCTCAGAAAGTACCGCCGTTACGTTATGTGAGTAGATACCCACAAAAACCCAAGGCAGCGCCATTTTGAGGCGTTCTAGGCAAGAAGAGGAGTGAGGTAGTTTGCCATTGCTTTGCTCACTGAGTCAGAACAGTAGTCCTAACCCTATGAGTAGAACCTTTCACAGCATTCACAGGCACGGACTGTGCCCCGAATGCCATTACTAAGCACCACCCATACCTCAGTAGCTTCCATATAATCACAGCCATGAGTGAGACTGAGACATCGGTGAAAAGCCACCTTTTACTCTAGCCTGTGCCAACTGACAAATGCAAATGTACTGTATTCATCAAGGGATGGCAAACAGGCCAGATATAGCCTACATGTACTCGTATTTATTTAGCGTATTTTAACTGACGATAGAAGATTGTATCCCAAGCACTCATCTTCATGATTTTTAGTCGTGTCTAAATTAGTGTAGGTGAAATGAAATCACAAAAATTGTCGGTCAAAGCTTTGGAAACGCAAATAGGCTGGATTCCCCTCGCAACACACTTGATTTTTCCCCTCTGGCCTCCTCTTCAACGTTGTGGCATGTATGTAGACAAGACTATATATAAGTGACTTTCCAAATCCCCCGGGAGCAGTGATGCTAAGAATAGTCAATCTTTATTCAGAGCACAGTATAGAGACATCTCATGTTCAATTATTTTTAATAATTCAGGATGATATCAGTTCAGAATTTTAAAACCTTGTTTTCTTTTGAATTTTACATACAGTATTCAAACGATTAAAGAGAGGATTTGTATGATAGGTTATTAAAATAATCATAATCTAATGGCACTAAATTCTTTAACTTACTTTTCGTAAATTATAGAAGTCGCGCATTTGACTTTACTTAAAGTAAACTCCTCTGACGCGTTTCAGAAATATGCCATCTCGCGGAGGGAGTCTTAACCACCGATAAGGAAAGTTATATACTCCAGCACATAATTTCTCAATGTGGTGGTGTTGGTGAAGACATAGGTCATGTATCAGAAGTTATTTAGTTCAACACATGGAAAATCCTTTTAATAGCCGGGGGAGGTTTAAATTGAATAGACAAGTAGGATATATGAAAACAAGCTATTAGTGCTTCATTGTAATTACTAGGGCTCGGATTCGAGCATATTTGCATATTTTTTTCCTGAATAGTACACATTGAAAGAAGCCTTTCGGTTATATTTTCACCTCTCTGGGACCAACAGAATTGAAATTTATCGAGCATATAAATGCATAAAACCGCGGTTTTCAGAATATATATATGCATATAAATGCATTTTCTTTTGGTTTTCGTCTAAATAGTTTGTTCTTTTTCGAATTCCCTCCCCCCCCCCCCCCCCCCCCCAATTCTGGCTCTGACCATTCTTAAGGTTCGAAAACAGAAATAATTATTGAAAAGACTATCTGGTGCGAATAATAGAACCGCAGGTTTTTAACCTTTAGTGAGGTCGTTCTCGTCATTGAAACTTTTTTTGATTGATTTAAGAAAATCATTCAAAACTGAAAACATAGAAAAAAATCTTGTTCACCAGTCCGTTCTACCCCGTAACTTGAAAATAAAACTCGTCCAAACCTCGATATTCCCTGTATTTAACTACTGTGATGTTGTATTGGTAGATGCTACCGGTGAACAAACAAGAAACTTCAGACAGCTTTAAATTCCTGCATTAGGTTTATTTTCTCCTTGAAATTTTCCTCACACGTGTCTCCTTTTTATGATCTACTTTCCTGGCTAAAAGTATAACAACAAAGAAACCTGCACATATGTACCCTCATCTATCGACTTCTCAATGAAAGTACTCCTCACTATCTCTCTTGTAATTTTCGTTTTCTTTCTTCCTTTCATGATCGTCACACGCGATCTGGGTCTATAATTGCAATTCCTCTACATCATTCATCTGCCTTCAGTAACTCTTTCCTCGTGTCGGGAACCATAATTTGGAATAAGTGTCCTCGTGACGTTAGAAATTGTACATCCCTAACAACTATCAAACGTGCATGTAAAGATTTCCTCTTGAATTCGTAGGCCAACTAGAACAATTTGTGTATGAATGTGTGAGTGAATGACCATAGTATAATTTTCTTAAAAATGTATGTCATTTACATTGTATAGCTTAGTTAATGTCAGGCAGTTGCCAATTTTATTTTATTTTTAATTTATTTAATTCTAGTATTTAAGTTTTTCCTAGTATTTAAGTTTGGTAGGTTGAGAATAACATATGTGAGTATTCATGTAAGTTGCACTGTGTGTGGTTAAGTGTAAGAGAGGGCCTAGAGCTCTAATTTCGGCACAATAAAGGCACCAATAAATAAATAAATAAATAAATGAATAAATAAATAAATAAACAATGCAGATCTACTTCATTGACTCGCCTAATTCTGAACATTTTGTAAATTAACTTTTAAACTGTAACTTTTATATGAAAACTTCTCTTATATATACTTGAAAAACTTGAATGCGAGTATATTGCAGTGTATCTCTATATATAAAAATGAAAGTTTGTCTGTTTTTTCTGAATTTCCACGGAATTTTGCGATATTTGCGCGTTTCAGGCTGTTTTATGACGGATGCGCGCAAAAATAAAATTTTTGTCTGTCTGTCTGTCTGTCTGTGTGTCTGTGGACAAATTCTACGAGTCCTTATAACTTGAGAACGGCTGGGTGGATCAACGTAAAATTTGATACAGATATCCATCAGAGGCACCACACTAATCATAGATGTAACTCTTCTCCGTACCTCTCATAAAAGGGGCCCTACCCCTTAAAATACATGCTGAAATAGGCGTAGAAGGGTGAAACAAAGCTCGTTTTCAGCCCCTCAATGTGAGAAACGAAACTCGGGGGCCCTAACCTCATTTTAAGACCCTAAAACCAACAGTTTTTGAGATATTCCCAGAAAACTAATTTCACTTAATAAATTAATGAAAGAATGCATGGCGGTAACCATGGCAACTGAATCTCAGAGGTCCATCTATTTCTGTAAGACGCAATGCAATTCCATTTATTACATTATTGTGAAGGTTTGCAAACGGCTATAAGGTTATAACGGATCCAAATTAAGCTGAAATATTCATTAATACAATGCGCTTAAGGGGTCAAGGGGTACTCTAGAATTTTTTCACGCGATTTACACGTGCGGGTGTGGTACGGAAGGTCTATTATATCCCTCCTCTATTATATAAAAATGAATGTTTGTCTGATTTTTCGGCTTTTCTACGAAAATTTGACATATTTGCCCGTTTCAGACTGTTTTGTGACGGATGCTCGCAAAAATATATTTTTGTCTGTCTGTCTGTCTGTGGACAATTTTTTGTGTCCTTATAACTCGAGAACGGCTGGGTGGATTAACGTAAAATTTGATACAGATATCCATCAGAGGCACGGCACTAATCATTGATGTAACTCTTCTCCGTACCTCTCTTTAACAGGGGGTCTACCCCCTTAAAATACATGCTGAAATAAGCGTGAGACAAAGTTCATTTTCAGCCCCTCAATGTGAGAAACGAAACTCGGGGACCCTAAAAGGACCCCGAAAACCACATTTTAAGGCCCTAAAACCAACAGTTTTTGAGATATTCCCAAAAAACTAATTTCACTTAATAAATTAATGAAGGAATGCATGACGGTAACAATGGCTACAGAATCTCAGAGGTCCATCTATTTCTGTAAGACGCAATACAATTCCATTTATTACATTACTGTGAAGGTTTGCAAACGGCAATAAGGTTATAACGGATCCAAATTAAGCTGAAATATTCATCAATACATATAATGTGCTTAAGGGGTCAAGGGGTAATATAGAATTTTTTAACGCGATTTACACGTGCGGGTATGGTCCAGAAGGTCTATTATATCCCTATCCCTATTTTGTTATATTATTATTATTAGTAGTATTATTCTTTTAATTATTATCGTTATTATGGCGTACAACGAAGAGACAAAGCTCATTTTCAAACCCTTGGGGTCAGAAACAAAACTCCGGGCACCTCAAGAGCCGTAAAGGGTCCCCGAAAACTATAGTTTAAGGCTCTAAACCCAACAGTTTCTTAGATATTCCCAGAAAACTTTTTTTTTTTATAGCGTGTGGCTTTTAGCGCCGGGAGTGTCCGAGTACATGTTCGGCTCGTCAGTTTTTGTAGCTGCTTCGAGACGGACACCCAATGGGTGAGCTACAAGTACCGTTGGGGAGGAAAGTTGGAAGGGAGGGTCGAGGAGTTGGAAGGTAGCGGCTGTGGCCTATAGGTAGGGACCAACCCCGGCATTTGCCTGGAAGGAAGATGGGAAACCCAAGAAGACCATCTTCAAGGTTTCCGGCGGGGGGATTCGAATCACCTCGCCTTCCGGATGTGAGTGACTGCCCACAGTCATGCCGCAACGACCTCGGCTAACTCACCCGGTCCCAGAAAACTAATTTCATTTAATAAACTAAAGAAGGAATGCAAGACACTAACCATGACAACAGTATCTCAAGAGGTGGCATCCAACTTTCCTTCTATTTCTGGAATAAGTAAAACCACTCCATTTATTACATTTCTGTGAAAGGTTGCAAATGGAGTACCCTAGATTTTTTTCACACGACTTACACGTGCGATATGTCGTAGAGAAGGTCTATTATATCTCCAAACATCAACATTATTTTCAAAAATTCCTGAATAGAAATAGTAGACTGTTTTTTGCTGATTTTAGGAATTTCGGCCATTGGGGGCTAAAAACACTGAATTTTCATGCACCACAAGCCTTTATACTTTATAAAAGGGGTCTTCGTGTAGTTGGGCACTTGACACAACGGTTAGGGTCAGTTCGTATGTGACGTGTATTGCGATTCTTCTACGAAGTTTTCAATTTTATTTTCACGCCAGGAAGAACACGTTAGGTAAATTTAGTTTGAGAGCACATTTTAACTAATAATTTTTCTTTGCCAACAAACAGGTTCCAAGCCCCTAAACATTGCAACAGTAGCTCAATTGATAACATCTGGTTATTAATACCGAAGACCGTTCGAAGAATGGGTACTTCTGCTAGTCATACATATAATTAGAAAATAAATCTCATATATAATGGTATGTTATTGGTTTTTTCGTTTCACATTTCTTTCTATAGTTGTTTTTTGAGCATATTCTGCATATTTAACCGCATATAATGGGTTTTTCGAGCATATCTATCGAGCATATAATGGGTTTGAGAGCATATCTATCGAGCATAAAACACATGGTTTTCGAGCATATCTGGAGATTTTATCGAGCATATCGATCCGAGCCCTAGTAGTTACGTTGTAAAACAATCGGAACTGGACGGAGCATCTCGGTTGTCTTCATCCGCCCCTCTCCTCCTTTGTTGCAATCAGCAGGCAACGACCATCCCAGTTAACTGTTGGAATGGTACTTACCCGGTCTAGCATCTATGTCCTCCACAACTGATATCTGATTGCTGCTCGAGCCTGGCAACAACAACACGGTGAGTGCGACCCATACAAGACTGTTGCCTCTCTTCGCTTAATTGATAGGATATTGTAACTTTCAGTCGGTTTATTTCATTTATTTATTTATTTAGTGTGTAGCTTTTAGTGCCGGGAGTGTCCGAGGCTGTAGCTGCTTCAAGCGGACACCCATAGAGTGAGCTACAAGTTCCGTTCGATATCCTGTAGTTCCAACTACCAAGGGCTGAACGTTGAAACTATGTTACAGCGTTTCAACGAAATCTAACCTAGAAATTCAGCTTCACACATGTTTAGTTAGTGGAAGGTTCTTTTACATGCCATAAATCTATGACATGGGACCGCCAGCTTTACTTCCCCTCTTAACGAAGGCATATTGAAGTATTTTAACGCTCTTAAACATCCGCTCTCTTGAGCCCAGCAGTTCAGCATCCTACCAACTACAGTACTAATTTGTTTCAGGTTATTTTTTTCACATATTCCAGTAATTGGAATGGTTTTGTGTTGCCCGACTGAATGTTACAATATCAATTGTCAATATGGCAACACAAAAATATGGCTTTCGCTTACATCTTATACTAGCTGAAGTACCCGTGTTTCGCTACTGGTCATAAATAAATTGAAATGTGAAGGTGACAGTTAAAACAGTGGATAGGCGAGGTGCTGCGCGGAGGGAGAGTTAGGATGGAACATTTTTTCCAGCTATACCGCTTGGCATTGACCTTGTTTTATAGCACACAATTAGGTTTTACTCGCTAACAGTTGGAGATACATGAAAAGTGGTAAGGACCATTATGATAGAAATTTAAATTTTAAACCTAGTATATGCCATCAAAAATTTGCTATTTCTTAGCGTTCACTTTTTATTTGAAATTGAAATATGAATGTTTGAAACCAAATGGTGTAATGACGTCACTTAAATGGTCGCCATCTTTAAATAGTGTAAAGTATTGAAATCAAAAGTAGCCTATATATTAACCAGTTAAATCAGCTACTTCCACGTAAAATTTCATGTAAATCGGACCAGTGGCTCTTTGGTGATCGAGTAATACACAGACACATAACATCTCACTTTTATATGTTAGTATGGATGTAGTTTTTAGATGTACGAAAAACATAATTTGAAAGCACCCATGATTCAGTACAAAAGGAGCCTGGTCATGGCTCCTAATGATTACTATGAGAATTGTTGGTGACGTCAGTTACCTGTAGGTTTGCTACGGTACTGTATCCGTTGTGGGCAGTGAAGGAGGTAATTTTCTGTAAAAATTATTTACTCTTATAATCATGTCTTAAGTAGAAAAGAGGGAGTGTTCACTGGGTGGTTAATCATTTTAGGTTACTGTTTCATTTTGGTTGCTACAAATTATTCTGGTTCTGTTAGTCTTAGTCAAGTCTTATCACAGTTAGTGTATTCCTGATTTGTAATACAAAAGATAGCCGGCAGAGGTTAACAATGTCAACAATTAATACAATGAAGCATAAAAACATTAGGATTAATAAAACATAAACGTAAAATTATTAGTAGCAGAACACACCTTAACGGAGAGTATAAGACAACAATACAATATATTGCGCGTGATACCTTCCGTCATAAGGTAAAGATTCAAAATCTCCCGTAACAGCAGCGGCATCAATAGTATGACATTAGACCCAAAATGTCACATTTAGACGACCACGTGGATTAGCGGCTGACATTCTCGGCTGTCGCCTTGGAAGTCCGAGTTTGAATCCAGATCTGCCAAGTAATTTTAATGCTGGTCTGAGAGCTGGAAAGGGGTACACTGCGCCTCCCGTGACAAAACTTGGAAGATGTTTTCCGTGGTTTCCCACTTCTACTCGAAGAAAATACAGGGATAGTTTCTAACTGAAGGCAACAGCAATCTCATTTTTAATCCTCACCTGAATTACAAATACACACACTACTACAGCCATCACAGTAACACTGGTTATCAGAAAAATAACATACACATTTCAGTTTATGGGGCTACATGGCCTTGATGTCACCAAGCCTCTAAATCAATCAACAATAAGAGAATCATTTAAGCTCATTTAATCTTAATACTAAGTTTCGCGATGATATATATAGCAGTTGGTACGTTAGGTCGCGTGCAGGGCTAACCAATGTATTTGTTTTTATTATTATTTTAAATTAGCAGCCTCCGTGGCTTAGGCGGCAGCACGCCGGCCTCTCACCGCTGGGTCCGTGGTTCAAATCCCGGTCACTCCATGTGAGATCTGTGCTGGACAAAACGGAGGCAGACAGGTTTTTCCCCGGGTACTCCGGTTTTCCCTGTCACAAATTTCATTCCAGCAACACTCTCCACTATCATTTTATTTCATCTGTCATTCATTTAATCATTGCCCCAGAGGAGTGCGTCAGGCCTCGGCAGCTGGCACAGTTCATATCCTCGCCGCTAGATGGGGGCTTCATTCATTCCATTCCTGACCCGGTCGGAGACTGGAAGCAGGCTGTGGATTTTCATTTTCATTATTTTAATTCCCTACATCGACCCCTGTTAATAAAATTTAAAAAATCTACGTATTCAGATTTTTGAGGCGTTCGGATTCCTAATGTTCTTATCGTGGTTTGGATAGAAAATGGAGGCCCATGACCTGGTGTTTACGTCTTGATTGTAGTCATGGAGAAAATGGAGTAGCAAGGCCCCTTACAGAGACAGATGGAAACCTGGTGATCATTTCTTGAGGTAGTGTTGCCGTTGAGAAAATTGAGTGGCGGCCTCTTACCGAGATAGAATGAAACTTGGTGGACCCGTCTTGTGCTACTGTTGCCATAGAGATGGCCAGCCTTGCCGTTCCTTCATAAGTTAATTTTCTGAATTTATTAGCCTTTGTTCGAGTGCAAATAGGCCGATATCAGAATAATGAGAGACTATCGAAAATTCATGTAGGTAGCCGTTCTTTCTGGGTCCTAAACTATGGGTATGCAAAATTTGGTTGAGATGGGTGGAACGGTGTAGATTTGTATACGGAACAAACCCACATACCCACATACATACAGACTTTCACTTTTATATCTTACTAGCTGAAGTACCCATGCTACGCTACTGGTCATAAATAAATTGAAATGCGAAGGTGACAGTTAAAACAGGGGATAGGCGAGGTGCTGCGTGGAGGGAGAGTTAGGATGGAACATTTTGTCCAACTACACCGCTTGGCATTGACCTTGTTTTATAGCACACAATTAGGTTTTATTCACTAACAGTTGGAGATACACGAAAAGTGATAAGGACCATTCTGTTATAAATTTTAATTTTAATCCTAATATATGCCATCAAAAGTTTGCTATTTCTTAGCGTTCACTTTTTATTTGAAATTGAAATATGAATGTTTGAAACCAAATGTAGTGACGTCACTTAAATGGTCGCCATATTTAAATAGTGCAAAGTATTGAAATCAAAAGTAGCCTATATATTAACCAGGTAAATCAGCTACTTCCATGTAAAATTTCATGTAAATCGGACCAGTGGTTCTTTGGTGATCGAGTAATACACAGACACACAGACACATACCATCTCACTTTTATATATTAGTATGGATCTAGTTTTTGGATGTACGAAAAACGTACGATATTATTTACTTAGTAATTTGAAGGTACCCATGTTTAAGTGCAAAGGGAGACTGGTCATGGCATCTAATGATTACTATGAGAATTATTGGTGACGTCAGTTACCTGAAGGTTTGCTACGGTACTGTATCTGTTGAGGACAGTGAAGGAGGTAATGTTCTGTACAAATTATTTACTCCTCTAGTCATGTCTTACTATAAAATAGGGAGTGTTCACTGCGTGGTTAATCAATTTAGGTTACTGTTTCATTTTGGTTGCTACAAATTATTCTGGTTCTGTTAGTCTTAGTCAAGTACAGTATTATCACAGTTAGTGTATTCCTGATTTGTAATACAAAAGATAGCCGGTACAGGTTAACAATGTCAATAACTAAAACAATGCAGCATAAAAACATTAGGATTAAAAACCATAAACCTGAACATATTAGTAGAAGAACACACCTTAACGGAGAGTATAGCACATCAATACAATATATTGCACGTGATACCTTCCGTCATAAGGTAATGATTCAAAATCTCCCGTAACAGCAGCGGCATCAAGAGTGGACCCAAAATGTCACATTTAGAATACCACGTGGATTAGCGGCTAACAATCTCGGCTATCGCCTTGGAAGTCCGAGTTTGAATCCGGCTCTGCCAAGAAATTTTAATTCTGTTCCGAGAGCTGGAAGGGGGTACACTGCGCCTCCCGTGGCAAAACTTGGAAGATGTTTTCCGTGGTTTCCCACTTCTACTCGAAGAAAATACAGGGATAGTTTCTATCTGAAGGCAACAGCAATCTCATTTTTAATCCTCACCTGAATTACAAATACACACACTACTACAGCCATCACTGTAACATTAGTTATCAGAAATAAATCATGCACACGTAAGTTCATGGGGCTACATGGCCATGATGTCACCTAGCCTCTAAATCAATCAACAATAACAGAATCATTTAAGCTCATTTAATCTTAATACTAAGTTTCGTGATGATATCTATAGCCGTTGTTACGTTAGGTCGCGTGCAGGGTTAGCCGATGTATTTGTTTTTATTATTATTTTAATTCCCTACATCGACCTCTGTTAATAAAATTTAAAAAAACTACGTATTCCGATTTTTAAGGCGTTCAGATTCCTAATGTTCTTATCGTGGTTTGGATAGAAAATGGAGGCCCATGACCTGGTGTTTACGTCTTGATTGTAGTCATGGAGAAAATGGAGTAGCATGGCCCTTTACAGAGACAGGTGGAAACCTGGTGATCACTTCTTGAGGTAGTCTTGCCGTTGAGAAAATTGAGTGGCGGCCTCTTACCGAGATAGAATGAAACTTGGTGGACCCGTCTTGTACTACTGTTGCCATAGAGATGGCCGGCCTTGCCGTCCCTTCATAAGTTAATTTTCTGAATTTATTAGCCTTTGCTCGAGTGCAAAAGGGCCGAAATCAGAAGAATGAGAAAGACTATCGAAAATGCATGTAGGCAGCCGTTCCTTCTGGGTCCTAAACTATGTGTATGCAAAACTTGGTTTAGATTGGTGGAACGGTGTAGATTTGTATACGGAACAAACCCACATAGCCACATACCCACATACATACATACATACATACATACATACATACATACATACATACATACAGACTTTCACTTTTATATATAAGATATGTATTGTACCCGTTCGTCCTGGGGATGCGATGACCCATCTGCTATTAGATCGCATTCCTGGAGTTCCAGGACAGAGCGGAGTTAAATGAACCTCTAGTCAAATAAGGAATGTGTCGGAAATTCAGCTGAGTTATCGAAAAAGCAGTGGGTAACACGAGACAAAGTATCTCTAGGGTCGTTACGGGCTTAAGTTTAATAAAAAAAAAACAAATATAAATGGGCGCCATCAACTGAATTCCTAGCAAACCACCTCCTTTCCGGTTAAGCCTTAATCAAGACAAGGAAAGAAAAAGGAAAATCACACCATCATCAGATCACAACTAAGATAAAAACAAATTTATTTCACTTTGATAGTCAGACAGACATTTTAAATATTCATCCTACCTGAGAGCATGGTCGAATGCCAACGTTAAATTGTCATTGTCCAAAAATCGAACCATCTCTTTTCTAATCAAAAATATTTCATCCACATAAAACAGAAAAATCTCTAAAGTTCTCTTGGGTTCTCAGGATCACTGTAGCACTATGTCTTTCGTCACTGACATTTGTGATACCTGAGACCTAATTTCTCTTTAATTTAACATCATAAATGTGGATTTGAAAAAAATTAATCTGTCTAAACATACACATTATAGTCACATATTTTAAACATCACGTAATTTATGGCTTGCATGGCATAATTTAAACGTTGAATACGTTAGAAAATGCTCCTAAACATCGAATAATTAATTTACACTATTTACATTGTCATTACAAATTGCTTGTTTGTGAATTACAGAAAATTCACTGCTCATTGGTCATCATCATCATCAAAGTTAAATATTTCTCACATTAATTCTCATCTTAAAATTCAACATATTCCTGTCAGAATCATTAACTCATCACCATCACGTTGTCTTACAGTTTTATCACTTCCAAGTTATATTTCGTATTTAATTATCATGCCAAAAAATATTATTGCCTTCACGACATCACGTTGGATCTGACTATCCACAACTGCATTATATATCCTCACTTCTTCAAATATCACATTTGAATACCACAATTATTCCACAAAACTCCATAAATATTCAGCATACACAGCATGAATCTCAACAATTACGCTAGACTGGGTTCGACAACCTCATGTCTGCCTCAAAATACATTAGCAACATTGCAACTATCACTTGGCAACTTCCACAAAATGCCTATCACAAACTTCACTTAACCACGTTGCATGATCTACAAAAAATATATAACTGGCTTCAAATTATCAACGCACACAATCTCCAATAACTGTAATTACTCTGATCACATCTAGACAACTTCTTAAACAATTGGAAAAAAATATTACCTTAGTAATTCAAGATCTGCTTTCAAATAGCATAAATTCTCTTACAATTCTCATAATTCACATCACAGAAAAAAACACCAATGTGCTATAATCTCTCATATCAAAATCTGCAATACTGATCTGCCTTAAAATAAATCTGACCATTAATGATTCATCTTACAAGATTCAATTACTTTAAATCCTTCTCAAAGGTATCAAACACAATTATAAAAATCATCAAAAGCATCAGCTGTACCAGCTGTTAAACTGAAAGTACTCTTAAAAGAGTATAACAACAAAATATTGGATTGGCAAACAAGAATTACAAATGTAACCCTGTTGACATTTATTTTTACTTTATTTAACAAAATTTCGACTGATATGTGACTAGTAGTTCCTTGTTTGATTCTCTTACAATCTCATATACACTCGGATGATAAAAAAGAGTCCCTCAATGGCAAGTAAGATGAGTAACCACCGTACAATCGTATAAATACGAAAGACCTCGCCCCGTCGACTAACATGATAGTGCCCTGAACGATGGGTAAGATGAGTAACCACCATACAATCGTATAAATACGAAAGACCCCATCTCGCAGACTAAATGAGTGAATGTACCAGATAGGAATCAACAAGTCTCTAGTTGTCATATAAAAGCGATATTCATTCATTACAGTGAATAACATCTTAATATCTCCAAACAATCCAATGGAAAAAAAATCCCTACTGATGAATAATACACACTCGCTAGTATGCAATGAACTGACGAAGTAATTTAGATAATCAATTGCAGATCACGAGTTCGAAATACTCGTCACACAAAAAAAACTATTCATGAAAACTATCCTTGCTGGAAAAATGTCTAAAAGACCTAACATCTGCTTAATAAAGCCAACCAATGGTGAGAATTTCGTATAATGATGCCTGCCATAGCATATGGTCACGCCATATTCTAGCAAAATTTGAAGCATATAAAGTCAAAGCCATGTCTAAACAATCGTATCACTCCTATTATAAAAATATACATGTGTGCACAGTATTCATGAAAATAATCGTATCAGGAAGTTATAACTCTTACAGTACCTTCTCATAATCAGCTGTTATTAAATTTCAAAGATCGTCGATTTTCCTTATGTAATGAATTTCTCGAAAGATCGGCGTGAATATCATTTTATCCATGCAATGACGATTGCCTTCAAAATCCCAAGTGGATCAGCTGGTGGACCTCCTCCTCATCAGGAATCGAATCCATCGCTCTGTGGTGCCATCGCGTCTCTGTCTGCGTTTACTCCGACATGATGAACTTCTGGTTATCCATAGCGGATATTGTCCAAATCTTCACGAAAAAGTTCATAGAAACAGCGGACCCCCTATTCCTCTTCTACGTTACGCCACTGTTCCATACAATGTTCGGTTTGAGTGTTGAAAGTTCAATTTCCAATAACTGCTAAGTCTCACTTTCATAAAATAAAATTTTATATGAGAGTGTCTAAGTTTATGAAACACCCTGTAGCTGTGTTCGTACTCGGTAATTTATAACACTGCATAAGAAAGAATTGCATTAATGCACGAGCTAATGTTCTTAGGTGCATATGCTTAAAACATTTCATTTGCCTATAATCGTTAATGTTACTTGGAATGCGTTATGAAATGCATAGTCATAATGTCATTAAGAAAAACTATGTTCAGTTGAAGTTCACAGTTGCAGTATCTCGTAACCATCTGCCTGTACAATTCAAATGCTGAATAAACGTTCCAACTCAATGTTGTAATGAAGTTCAGCTTCTGTCATAATGCTATAATAATCTCCGCCTAAAGCTGGCCTCGCCATGTCGCTCTACTATGCTGTTCTGCGTTGAAATGCAGCTTGGAATAAAGTTCTCCAACTACTCGCAATGCTGTTCTATAACCCCGGCCTTCTCATGCTTGCTTGGCTCGTACAGCTGGTTCTATAACCGGTCTTCATGCTGCCTACTGCGGATGCCCGCCCGGCTCACTGACCTACTTTTCGTTCGCTGCTCGGTGAAGTTAAAACTGTCGCTTTCACTTTCCGTGACAAAACTTGTTCGCTGTGCGACCTTTACCATACGCTTGGCATGTCCTACTCAGCTCGCTGTCTGACCTCGACTGCGTTGCTCGCTGTACTGGACTCTCTTGCTAACAGATCTCGACTGCTTGGCTCACTGAGCTCGACTGACTGTCTCTGGACTGCCTTGACCCTTACCTGCCTGGCGCAGTCACGTGACGTCCTCCCCACCTCCGTGGTCTTGCGTCACAAATATAATCTCGAACCCCGATCATCTCGGCTATTAAGTTATAAAATAACTTAAGGGTTATCTGATTTCCTTTAAATTATTACCATATATAATGCATGTTATATCTCCTCTTCTGAGATGTTTAAATACCATGTTCCATATAGATCTTAATAAAGCTTCATATTTCTATCCATAATTCCATCTGCTTGACTGCGGTCAGCGCCTTCTTAATCCTAGACCTACTACGTCATCTTGACATTCCTCTTGACTCGATCTGAGCGCTATCTTTTCATAACTCTTCCCAAAATCTCAACTACGGCTTAATGTCTGCTGGTGTAGCCGATAGCCTCAACTAGGTATCGGGTACAGTATGTATGTGGGTGGGCATATGGGTGGGTATGTGGGTGGATTTGTTCCGTATACAAATCTACACCGTTCCACCAATCTCAACCAAATTTTGCATACACATAGTTTAGGACCCAGAAGGAACGGCTGGCTGCATGAATTTTCGATAGTCTTTCTCATTCTTCTGATTTCCCCCTTTTTGCACTCAAGCAGAGGCCAATAAAGTCAGAAAATTAACTTATGAAGGAACGGCAAGGCAACAATAGCACAAGACGGGTCCACCAAGTATCCATCTATCTCGGTAAGGGGCAATGCCACTCAGTTTTCTCAACGGCAACAGTACCTCCAGAAGTGATCACCAGATTTCCACCTGTCTCTGTAAGGGGCCATGCTACTCCATTTTCTCCATGACTACAGTCAAGACGTAAACACCAGGCCATGGGCCTCCATTTTCTATCCAAACCACGATAAGGACATTAGGATTCTGAACGCCATAAACATCTGAATACGTAGTTTTAAAAGTTTTTATTAACAGGGGTCGATGTAGGGAATTAAAATTAACAAAAAAAAAATACATTGACTAACCCTGCATGCAGGGTAACATTACAACGGCTGGAGATATCATCACGAAACTTAGTATTAAGATTAAATGAACTTAAATGATTCGGTTGTTGTTTGATTTAGAGGCTTTGCGACATCATGGTAATGCAGCCCCATGAACGTGAGTGTGTATGAAATGTTCATGATAACATGTGTTACTGTAATGGCTGTAGTAGTGTGTGTATTTGTAATTTAAAAGAGGATTAAAAAAGAGGTAGCTATGGCCTTCAGTTAGGATCTATCCCGGTATTTGCTTCGAGTAGAAGTGGGAAACCACGGAAAACAAAATAAACACTATCAGGGAAGTAATTGGGAGACTGAGTTCTCGAGGAATTGTGCATATACATACCTTTTACTATTGTTCCATGCTCTGCTACGTAATTGTACTTCACAGTATTTTCGACTAGGTTTAGAGCAAATTAATTTTGCACATGAGTAACATCAGAGTCGAGGAGAACTATGTTCTACACTCACTTAGGGGTATTTGTAATTTAAACGAGGATTGGAAATGAGGTTGCTGTGGCCTTCAGCTAGGAACTATCCCGGTATTTGCTTCGAGTAGAAGTGAGAAACCATGGGCTTAATATCGAGATTGAAAAAACGCTAAAACATGGCACTAAGTTAGTTCTTTTGTTATTCAATAAGCATAAAAAATATGATATTAATTCAGACACATACTTACGGGCAAATTTTCAATTTAAAGGAAAGCGAAACATACATGGTGATGGAGGTGACTGTTTTCAGAGGGCAAAATGTCTACCTCACTTGCCCGTAATTATACGGTACGGATGATAATTAAAATACAACTACTTCCAATACGATACATTATATAGTTCGTTTCTGCACTTCACACGTATTTTTCCTAAGTATTAGTCATTTTATTGCTTACTGACGAATGATATTGTATAATGGTGTTGTTATCACGAATTCTAAACACCTTGAACTCCGCTATAGCATTTTAGAGATCATTACGGTATGGGTTTAGAGAAAATATTTCTTATCTTACGAAATACTTTAGGGGCTAGAGAAGGCCAATGTGTTCTCAATCAATGCAACTTATTTGACATTATATGGGATTATACGTTGCTGCATTTACTTTAACTAGGTGAGGTAGGTTGGGTGTTACAACGCGGTCATGCAGCCCCGTATACTTTGGATGTGTGTAGAATCTGCCTGATTGGTGATAACCGGTGTTAATTGTGATGGCTCTATTATTGTGTGCTATATGTAATTCAGGTAAGGACTGCAGACAGTCAGTTTTAACTAGTTCCTACTTTCACTACCAAATGCTACCGTCAACGTCAGCTAGCTACAAACTTGGCTAATAGATCACCACCGCAACCAGAACCTGACGGTGAACGTTGGAACTTAATAGCGTTAATCAAATTTAACCTACAAATTTCACCTTCACACGAGTGTAGTTAGTGGAAGGTTCTTTTACAACACATAAATCTAAGACATGGGCCCACTGGCTTTACTTCCCCTCCAAAGGAAGGCATACTGAGGGTTTTAAAGCTCTTCAAAAACCCGATGACTTTGGCCGGGTTTGAACCCGTGACCTTGGGCATAGAAGCTCAGCATGCTACCAAATGCGCCACCAAAGCCGCCCAATATGAGATAATAGGCATGTAAATACAGCAATAATATGCAGCTATAGTAGCCTACACACTGACTTATGTACATGAATAAGCCATTTCTCATTAATCACACCATTTGTGTGGGGTTAAAAATCGAAAGTTTATTTGACTCCAGAATAATGACTTTATAATCCAATCATAGAATAATTTAAATATTTTTTCCTTTCAAAAAGTTAGATGCAACAATTTAAAAATGAAAGACAACAATGTGAACAAGACCTCTAAATTACACCCATTACCACAAAAATGAAGACTCAGGAAAGTAATGTAATTGTCAGACTAGGTCCTTGAGAAATGTGCATATACAGCCCTCTTTGTTATTGATGCATTCTCTACTACGTCTTCCATGACAGTAAGTTGGGTGAACATCTGCGCGCAGTTTAATTGAAGAATCACTGAAAATGAAGATCATATTTCAGTTAAAAGTGAGTATAAGTGATGTCTAAGTATTCGTACTTTTGACTTGTACTTGTGGTCGTTACATTAGTTGGTTTTCTGATAAACGAATACTAAGATTAGTGCTGGACCAAGAAAGGCTAAGAGTTAGGTTAGAAGGTTGCTCCATAGATTGTACGATAGAACACAAGGTATACAATCGCTACGATTCCAGTTACGGCCAGGTAGACTCCCTCGCTAGCATGATGCCGGATGCAGAGATTCAATGCGATCCTATGGAGTTTTACCGAACTTCTAGGAATGGTGAGACAGGAGTTGATCATGATGGCGGTGAAACAGGGAAACAAATAAATCGCGTAGCCGTGTCAGATGTAAACATAAGGGGGAGTGACGAAGCTAATCCAATTACCGATATCAGTCAAAAGTTATCGAAGGATCAGATTAAAGAGGAAGAGCACCTTGAGATATCCAGGGCATTGCTGAAGGGTATCCTAACTATTCAGCAAAATAATCTATAATTGGAATTACAGCACGATCTAAAGAAACTGAAGGAGGCTCTAGATGCAGGCGCAATGTACAGGGCATCATGGAAGAGAGTCAAGGAGAAAATGCAAATTGATATACCTGTTACAGAGAAAGTTGAGTTCTCTATGTCGTCATTAGGAGCAAATAGAAACGATGACAAGGAGGAATGGATACGGGTTGTGTCTAAGAAGAAGAGAACGGAGTAGATGAAGAAAAAGGTTGAAGGTGTTCCATCCACGCTAGATGTATCTGAGTCAGAATAGACGTTAATGAACGTCCAAAGACGTCTGGAAAACAGAAACGCAATGTATTGAAGAGCTACCCAAAAGCTGTAGTCATTAAACCTTTGAATGGGAAGACCTTTTCTGATGTTTTGAAATATGTCCGGTACAAGGTAAAGCCAGAAGACAGTGGGGTGGGCATTCGATCCATTAGAAAAACCACAGCTGGAGCAATTCTTCTCGAACTGAATAAAGCAACAGAAAACGAGAATAGGGACGTTTTCAGCAAATTTCTTAGGAATGCTCTCGGACAGGACGGGGATGTGAAGGCCTTGCTTCCTAGCACCATATCAGGGATATGGACAGTGTCACCACTGTTGTAGATGGGAAGGAAGCTGTAAGACGGGATCTTGAGAGTGTTAATGGAGAACTGGAAGTCTCGATACTAAACCCGAACAGTAGGGGGTAGAAGCTTTCCGTTGTAGAGATAGACGTGAGACAGGCCCGGATATTATTGGATATCAGTAAAATTGAAATAGAATGGCTCTATTTTAGAGTACGAAGGAGAACGTTAGTGCTTCACTGTTTTCGATGTATATCGTATGGGCATCATTCACGTAACTGCAAAGGTGCGGACAGAAGCAAGCTTTGCTTTAAGTGCGGAGAAGCTGGTCACAAGGCAGTAAGCTGCAAAGAAAATCCACGGTGCCTACTTTGTACAGACAGAAATGTTGAAGAAGCGAAGACACGTTCCAGGCACAGGTGAGTGCATCGTGTTTCGTGAAGCTCTTGATAAGGCCAAAAACACTACTAAATTATGCAGATTCTACGGGCAAATATGCACAGGAGTATAACTGCTAATAACGTGTTGACGCAGGAATCCTGAGATCAAGTTGCAGTGTATGTGGAGAGTACTTTGCGCCTAAAGAAGCGCGATCTAGACGCGTATGGCCAATGGTAAAGAAGAACTGAAGGAAGAAGGAGCATAAGATGCTTCATAAACGACGCCGCCCTGAAGTAATGCGAGAGCAGTTCCGGGGCGGATATACACGTCGTGGGAGAAGGGTGCATGGGTTTTAGTGGGTAAGAGCCCCTTACACTTGAAGAGTGTGGACCCTCTTCAAGCGTCTGGAAGCAGATTTCCCACAATCCGTCGTTAAGAAAGAAAAAAAAGAAAACTATCTTATTGTACTCCACAGTACCTTTCGCCTAGATTTAAAGTGAGTTAATATTTCACTTGATTAACCTCAGAACTCAGGAGAACTATGTTTTAAACTCACTTAGGGACAAAGTGAATATACTTTGCGTAATATATTGGTATATACGTTTCTATAAAATGTAAATACACCTCCCGGGCAACGCCGGGTAAAATAGCTAGTTTACAATATTTCCTGAATTCTTAAAGAATAAAAACGGTTAATTCCTGTAAATGTAAGAGGAAACGCATAGCTTCTTATTGCTAAAACATTATTATATATTGAATATATATGGTCTTGTGCAAAACTGCAACATTCTTAACGGCCGCAACTGGTTAGCGGATGTTGAAATTCAACAGCCTCGTCGTCTCAGATTTATTGACACGTTTAAGATGTGCCCCAGGGGTAAACGTTACGGCCTCCTGGAGTCACAACGAGACATTACATGTACCCAGTATATGTATATTGTTACTATGCTGTTGTTAATTAATTTGAGAGGTCTTGGGTGCATCTTGGTAATCAGCTCCGTGTAGTTGGGTGTGTGTTGAACTAGTCTTATAATCTGTATTTGACTTTGGTAGTGTGTGTAACTGTATTAGAGACAGGGATTGGGTAGGCCCCTCGAGACTTAAAGAATACTACTATCCAAGCATTTGCCTAGAGGAAGAGTGGAAAACCGCGAGGATCAACCACATTCAGGACAACCACTGTCAGTGCCGGGATTCCAACCTGTGATCACCAGACTTCCTGCAGCTGCTCTCACGGCCTTTGTGTACAATGTAACAAAAATGGCTACATCGCTGGATGATGATTATTATTATTATTATTATTATTATTATTATTATTATTATTATTATTATTACTATTATTATTAT
Organism: Meconema thalassinum; assembly: GCA_946902985.2. NCBI lineage: Eukaryota > Metazoa > Arthropoda > Insecta > Orthoptera > Tettigoniidae > Meconema > Meconema thalassinum. The sequence continues at coordinate 523,626,160 of OX336390.1, read as the reverse complement.
GATTTGTTTTACATCGTTATGCTCATCTGTGGAGAGCGATAGAACTTATTTTGCTAATGATATTTTTATCTTCGCCCAAAAATTCTTCATCTGGGCTCTGAAAATCTTTCTCCGTTCCTCCGTCCATGATTTCCTGGCCCTTGTAGTAATTTTCTCAAAGAATGTTGGTTATTGATCATTGTTCTGAACTGCAGTCGAACTTGCAATAGTACATTATGAAACGAGCCTATAATGGCAATAATTAAGACACGAGAATGTTTATGAAACGAGCGAAGCAAGTTTTATAATTTCCATAGGAAATTATGGAAATTATGGAAATGATAAAACTAGCTTCACTCGTTTCATAAAGATACTCGTGTCTTAATTACCATTATAGGCGAGTTGCATACGACTGTTTGTGTTCGGCGATAATTATAACTCTATTTTATTTAATTTGTTGTTCGAACAGAAATAAATATTCATAAATATCTATCGAGATTCAGTCACTTGAATTTGGTGATCGGAGTGCAAGCGCCGAGTTTGCTCTCTGTGCTTTACAAGTTCTCTGACCCACGCATGCACTCTGTCTGCTTGGCAATGCCATATGTTTACAGCCTGCCGATCTGCGCCGGCATTCCTCAAACTGTCACCGAAGTTGTATGAAGGAATGACCTGTGTAGAAATTGGAGTTTGGGATATTAAGGTACAGTGCTATTTCTTTTCTCATATTCGCCAGTATATTCACGAGCAGTTCGTGAACCATAACAGATATGACTATGCGTACTCTTAAGGGGCAGCAGGGATGCCGACTGTTAATAGATCCTCTCTCATTTTCTTAATCTTAATATCAATATATCAGAAAGTATGCATGTCTAATGCTCTAAATTTTTCACAGGTATAGTACCTGACATTCTAGATTAATTTGGAGTAACGAATATACGTAGGTGCTGCCAACATGATTCTAAGCCTGTTGATAGGTCCAGTACTAAAATATAAGGTGCGTTCAAAAGGCAACGAGCCGGAGGCATAATTACAGAAACCAGTACCTGTATGTTGGAAGTATTGGCCCTGGCTGTTGAGGCACTTGTTCCACTGTGAACCAGTTCCACACGTACAGCTGGACGTCGGCATCCGAGGTGAATCGTTAGCCCGGCAGAGCCCTTTTCAGGGGACCAAACATGGCGTAATCACAGGGAGAGAGGTCTGTACTGTATGGAGGGTAGCCGAGATCCTCCCATTTGAATTTCTGCAGGAGTGCCGCGACTGTGTTGGCCGTATGAGGTTGTGCATTGTCGTGGAGCGACCACGGCGGCTATGGCGTTCACTGTCACTCGGCGGTCCTGGGTAATGAGTGCATCAACCAGCTGGACATTGTCATCGGTAATGCAGGGGGGTGCCCCAGACCGGGCATCATCGGCTAACGACACCCGTCCTTCCCTGAAGTGCTTGTGCCACGCCTTGACCCTTGCAAGGGACATGCAGTGTTCGCCGTACACTTGTGACATTCGGCGATGAATGTCCGTTCCCCCTATTCCTTCCGCTGTCAGAAACCGAACAACACCTCTTTGCTCTTAGGTTGACGCCTCCATGTCACTGTTTGCAATGCGACTTGCAGCGTTGGACGATTGATGCATGCTGCTGCTCGCTTTGTATCGTCACGTGACGTGCAGGCGTGCCCTCTAGCGACGGGCTGTGACCTTACACGCTCTGGTTGAAACCACACCTCGTTACACACGCCACGATTAGCCGATGTAGTCACCGGTTTGCGCATGTATCTTATATACTAACAAAGGGATTTCATCCAAAATTGGAACAATAATAGATCAAAGCATTTCAGATTAATTCTGAGCATCATATACATGACATTGTTGCCAACATGATTTTACGCGCGCTGATAGATCCAATGTCTAACTGCATGTAACATCCATACTAGTCTATCCATTGGACTTCAACCAAATTTTGTATGTGCATTCTGTGCCTTTAGAGATTGAACTGAGAATATATTCAGTTACCATGGATGCCAACTGTAGTGCTCCATTAGGCTACTAGACTATTTCCGGTATACATTTGAACTAATTTTAAATTTGAGTATTACCAACTTAATTTCGTCATTATCCTAGATAGGTCTATATAGATAAATCATTGGCATGAATCTTAAATTTTAAGAAAAGTAGGCTCTGTCATTCGTCACGGATCATATTATGTGAGAAACTACACCTCTGCTCTGTGAAGGCATTGGGTTCTACCATCTACAGAAGAGAAAAAAAAATTGAGTATGTTCAGCACAGCCAAGTCTTTTAACCCTAGCAGAAACATAGTATAGGCCTGTGGTGTAATACACTAATGGGTGTTCCTGAGTTACGGCATGTTATTGATGGACGGCTCAGATCGATGACGGTATACGTGTGAAGCTAGTTTTTTTGTGAATGGGCAATCAGGTGGTTACACGTGCGCTGCTGGGTATTACTTTCTGATCAATTATTTATGTAAATGATGACGAGAATATAAAATGTTCCTTCCCATATAATTATCAGTGATGCCTACACTTTTGGGAAATAAACCAAGAAAAACGGAAAGAGGAACATAGGGAAGAATATTTCCAGCAATAAATAATATGAGATTCTGATTACTACCTCCATAACTATTCTTTTTCTTATTGTGGCACCAAATATAGATCTGAGTATAAGAGAACCAGTTTTGAAAGCCTTTGTTTGCAGCGTGGCACCATGAAAATGACACTTGGACTGTTGGCGCAGCAAAAAAGAGGAGAATTGACACGTTTTGAAATGTGGTGTTATAGGGAATTTATGAAGATCAGATGGGTGGACTGATTGATTGATTGAATTTCATTTCCACATCTATTGGAGCTTAAGAGCTCCTTTACATTAGCATCCTACATACAATAGGATTAGGGATTGTAAACATAGTACATTTCGTTAAAATTGAATTCATATGATATATTGAAATTCGACATGCAAGCTACCCTCTGGGTCAAATAACAAAGCTTGCACTCGGCACCCGAAGCCATAAGATATTATTAGACTATTATTATTATAAGCAACCAGTTAAATTTGTATATTATTGTTACGGCTGTGAGTTTGTTTTGTCGCCTCGCCGCGTTGGGTCACAGCTGCCACCAGGCTGTGTGTGCTCTGCCTCAGTATATTACGTGCGCGTTACGCAACGGGCTGCGAAGTGAAAGGGATGGTCCAGAATGTTCGTGACCCAGCCAGTGAAGGAAATCTCTAGAAGCCGTGTGTTCTGGACGATTCTAGAATTCATTGAGTCACCAGCCTGCTATATAAGCGGCCTCAAAGTGAGGGGACTGAGTTTTCTGTGGGTGTGTGTTTTTGAGCGAGTGCGACAGAAGTGTGGTGACGAAGTGCCGTGCGAGTTACGAAATCCAGTGACATTGTTTCCCCAGCTTGTGGACAGCGAAACAGCGGGTAGCGGATTATCGTAAGTAACTGGAGTTGGTGTACATAAGGGAGAGGAGCCGGTAGTTTCTGTCGAGGCCACCGTACTCATTAAGACGGTTTAACTTCTGTGGTTTGTTGAGAAGTGGAAGGGCCAAGAGCACTCAAGGAAGAGACTTGAGGAAACTGGAGTAAGGTTCCAATTGCTTGTATTTGCTGATGAGTAATGTACCTCTTCCTGCAAGCAATAAAGCTAACTTCTCTATAACCCTAGAACTGCGGACCGTCTTCCAGGAAGACGGTGTGTTGTTTAATCAAGTGCGACCGTCTCTCTGAAAGACGGTCTTGGAATTCAAATATAGTACTACTGTTAGCCTTCAGATGGCACTGATTTCAAGTTATGCTGGTTCCCGATGCTTTTATCTTTCGTAGTGTAAGTCTTGGGCAAACAAATGACAGTATGCAAGCTATTATTTGGCTGCGGAAGTGGAAGTACGTCCATGTTGATATTGAAGTTGCATTGAGCAAAATGGCCGCCAAATATGTAGACGATTCAGAAATTTAGCACTTGATTTTTGACGATTCGTGTGATAGTATGGACGATAACAGTGATTATTGTGTGGATTCGTATGAAAATGAAGATGGTGAAAGTAGTGGCAGTGATACCGGCGAACAGGATGTCACGCAAGTTATGGAAATCCCCATCAATGCCAGCGATGTTTATCATGTTCCGACAGACCCTGTACACATGCCTAATGTTAGCCGTGAAGTGGTAAGTGTGAACTAGACTGATATTCAACCCGAAGAAAGAGACTTTCCAGGTAAAAATGTACCGTTTATCGTTCATCATCCTGGGCCTGTGAACTTGCCTCCCCGTAATCGCGCGCCGATTATGTACTTCAAAATCGAGAAATGTCATATTTTTGTAAAAATAATTTTCTTTTTAGTAAATAACAGGAATTAATTGAAACTGGTTCTTGAATTAGTAACAAAAAACTATGACTTTTCATTTATGATGTCTCTGATGAACATTTAACTCGGCAATATGGTTTTCTAGAGCAGAAAAATCAATATTTTTTTATTTTTTTATTTTTTATAAAATACTTTTTATGATTAATTCAAAGTGACGAGTCTGAATGATTCACCTATATCAATATAATATATAACAGTCATTCAGCTTTATATTGGTGTATGATAAGTCATATTCATGAACACAGTATGCTTACAGATACCAAATTCCTTTAGTGTGTACTTTATGGGAATTTACTGCAGCATTTGACAGATAAACCTGCAGCAGTTCTAGGGTTAAAGCAGTAATTGGTGTTGTGTTTTCTACCCTCCGTAATCCAGTTAAAAAAAGTGCCACTAGGGGGTGGCACGTAACAACTGGTGTCAGAAGCAGGATTACGAACTCAAGCACAACACCTGACGGTCCTGGTTTCAAAACCCGAGCAGGTCATTTTTTTTAAATTTTCCTGTGAGCGCATGCCCCTTACAAGACAAACATCTAAAATGGAAGAGCAATTCTCAGCATTGCTAGAAAAGTTAAGTGGCATGGAAACCAAGATGGAAGACGGCTAGAAGAATTTAACCAAGGACCTAACTGCCAAATTAGAAGACGGCCAGAAGAAGATGGAAGACGGTCAAAATAAGTTAGAGGAGGACCTGAAGAAGATGGAGGACGGCCAGAAGTAGTTGGCCAAGGACCTAACTGCCAAATTAGAAGACGGCCAGAAGAAGATGGAAGACGGTCAAAATAAGTTAGCGGAGAACCTGAAGAAGATGGAGGACGGCCAGAAGAAAATGGAGGACGGCCAGAAGAAGTTGGCCGAGGACCTAACTGCTAAATTAGAAGATGGCCAGAAGAATTTAACTAAGAAGATAGAGGACGGCCAGAAGAAGATGGAAGACGGGCAGAATAAGTTAGCACAGGACCAGAAGAAATTAGAACTGGGTCTGCGTGAGGAAGTCACGGCAGTGGAAAAGAAGTTCGACGCCTTAAAAGAAGAAGTTGCCGAGCTACGCCGACGCCCGCTGACGGGGGTGGAAGAGAGATTCAACGCTCTACAAAAGGAATTTGCTGAGCTGCGCCGACACCCGCCGACAGGGATGGAAGATAGATTCAAAGCCCTACAAGAGGAAGTCGCAGAGCTGCGCCGACGCCCTCCGACCGGGGTGGATGAGAGAGTCAAAGCCCTGCAAGAGGAAGTTGCCGAACTGCGCCAACGCCCAATCACGGGGGTGGAAGAGAAATTCAACGCACTTCAAGAGGAAGTTGCCGAGCTGCGCCGACGCCCGCCCACAGGTACACCGGGGACATAAGGAACGGGACAGAGCAGAGTGACGCCCCCAACCTTCGACGGAAAGGTCCCGTGGAGCACCTACTTACGTCAGTTCGAGGCGGCCTGTTCCATAAATAACTGGAACAACACAGAAAAGGCTACAGCTCTCATTGTAGTGCTGAGAGGTGACGCCCTTAACGTCCTTCAGGCCACCCCGACTGGATCCCAGGACTACGCTTCACTGATCGCCCATATGGAGTCCCGATATGGAGAAAGCCATCTTCAGCAGGCCTACCAGATGCAGCTCCGGACCCGGGTACAGAAGAACGCGGAAACCCTGCAGGAGTTAGAGATGGACATCGCACGCCTCGTAAGGCTCGCCTACCCAACAGCGCCGGCCGACTTTCTGGAGCAGATAACGACGCAGACTTTCACCGACGGGCTACGGGACTCGGACACTCAACAGGCGCTGCGACTCGCGCGCAATAAGACCCTGGCAGATGCGCTGAGCCACGCACTTGAGTTCGAGACGGCAAAGCAGGTATCTAGAATGCGTGCGCGGGTGCGTCAGGTGGACGTCGACGAACCAGCCAAAGCCGACAAGACCAAGCCCCTGGCCGATGAACTGATGGAGGCGCTAGGCCGGTTCTTCAAGAGTCGCAGTACCACCAACAAAAACATAGCCGAATGACATCCGGAGAGGCGGCCCGGAAGAGGACTACCGACCTGCTGGACCTGCCGTAAGAGAGGCCACCTGAGCAAGGACTGCGGTGATCGCCGCCGCCAAGGGTTTCCGTCGGGACAGTCAGTCGTAGGGAAACCGCGCGGCCCAGGAAAGCAAGTATCAGCCAGCCTTGGGGGGCAAAGGTTGGCTTGTGACAGTCGTCAAGCCCCGGCAGTCCAGGTTCGTGTGACGAAGTTACGGAGGGACAATAGCAGCCTGATGGTCGACGGAGTCGTCAACGGAGAGAGCTGGCCCATGCTAATCGACACGGGAGCATCGAGGACCATCGTCAATCCCACCGTGATCCCGAAGTGGAGAGTGCAACCCACACAAAGGAACCTCCAGCTAATAACCGCGACCGGAGAGACCGCACCGGTACATGGCGAAGCATCACTGGAGTTCGTCATTGGTCGACGGGCGATAAAGCATCCAGTGCTTGTGGCTGACGTATCAAATGATATGATCATCGGACTGGACTTCCTGGACCAGAACAACATCATCTTGGATCTGAGTACCAACACTCTGCACTTCGGAGGTGAGGAACTTGCTTTGCAACCTGCGCACGAGTCCATCACCGCACGACGAGTAAGGCTGAGAGAAGACGTCATCGTTCCCACCAGGACGGAGGTCAGCGCTACCGTAATTGTCGACGGAACTGCTGAGGGAGTGGCGGCTGTCATCGAGCCAAAATATGAGGACATCCAGACAAAAGGATTGCTAGTTGCCAAGACCCTCATCAAGACGACGCCTCGGCCGTACGTCCGCCTGTCCAACCTGAACGACTACGATATTACGGTTCACCGGGACACCAACCTAGGAGTCTGCGAGCCCGTTACCTGGATTGCCCGCATCACAGACACGACGGACGGACACCTGCAGACGGACAACCGAAGAAGACGCACCCTGCCAGAGGAACTACAGAAGCTGTACCAATGATCCCAGGACCATTTAGACGAGGAGCAATCACGCCAACTTCAGGACCTGCTACGCGAATTCCAGGATGTCTTCTCCGTGGGGAGCAAAGACTTCGGTAGGACAAGCTTGGTCCAGCACAGAATCGACGTTGGGGTCAGCGCACCGATTAGGGCTCCATTCCGACGTGTCCCGCTCGCCAAGCAAGCCGAAGTCGACCGGATGGTAGAAGAGATGAAGGAGCAAGGGGTGATCGAGCCATCACATAGTCCTTGGAGTTCTCTGGTCGTGCTAGTGAAGAAGAAGGACGGTTCCACCAGGTTCTGCGTGGATTACAGGCGGGTTAACGACGTCACGAAGAAGGACAGCTACCCTCTACCCCGGATCGACGACACGCTGGACACCATATCAGGATCAAGATGGTTCTCCACCTTGGATTTGAAGAGTGGCTACTGGCAGGTGGAGGTCCACCCTAAGGACCGCGAGAAAACGGCGTTCTCTGTGGGCAGCGGGCTCTGGCAGTTTACCGTCATGCCATTCGGTCTGTGCAACGCCCCTGCGACCTTCGAAAGGCTAATGGAGTCCATTCTGAGGGGACTACAGTGGATGACCTGCCTGGTCTACCTAGACGACGTCATCGTTCTGGGGAGAAGCTTCGAGGAGCACTACAGCAACCTGAAGGAGATCTTGATGAAGCTACGGGCTGCCCAGCTGAAGTTGCGCCCCAAGAAGTGTCAGCTCTTCCATAAACAGGTCCAGTACCTTGGGCATATCGTCTCCGAGGAGGGGGTGCGCACCGACCCAGAGAAGACCGCAGCTGTGAGGGAGTGGCCAGTTCCGAAGGACAAGTCCCAACTACGAAGCTTCCTGGGACTCAGCACTTATTACCGCTGCTTCGTGAAATGATTCGCCTACATCGCCAAACCTTTACATCGACTGACTGAGAAGGACCAACTCTTCACGTGGACAGCAGAATACCACAGTGCCTTCGAACAACTCAAGCAGGCTCTGTGCACCGCGCCTATTCTGGCCTACCCCAGACCTGGAACAAGGTTCATCGTCGATACCGATGCCAGCGACATTGGCACAGGGGTAATCCTGTCGCAAGTAGTGGACGGCGAGGAGAGAGTAGTGGCCTACTTCAGCAAGGCCTTGTCAAAGCCAGAAAGGAACTACTGTGTCACCAGGAAGGAGCTGCTCGCCATCGTGAAGACCATTGAACACTTCCACAAGTACCTGTACGGGCAAGAATTTCTCATCAGGACCGACCATGCATCCCTGCGGTGGCTCCTGAACTTCAAGCAGCCCGAGGGTCAACTCGCGCGGTGGTTAGAGAGGCTTCAACAGTACAACTTTGAGATTCAGCACAGGAAAGGCCAACTGCATTCCAACGCCGACGCCCTGTCACGAAGACCGTGCCCCGAAGACTGCACCTTCTGTGCCCGAAGGGAGGAGAACACCGGGATACAGTGCCGAAGGACTACCGTGGAACTTCAAGGGAGCTGGAGTCGCGAATCTTTCATGCGGGCACAAGCAGAAGATAATGACCTGGGACTGATAGCCGAATGGAAGAGGGCCTGTGTCCCCAGACCCGGGTGGAACATTGTGAGTGACTGCAGCCCCAAGTTTAAGTCCTACTGGGCGCAGTGGGACTCGCTGGTTGTGAGGGATGGCCTCATATGCCGTACCTGGGAGAGCACCGACGGGAAGACATCTCGGGAACAAGTCATCGTTCCAAAGGCTATGACGGAGGAAGTCCTGAAGGAAGTCCATGGAGGATCATCTGGAGGACACCTAGGGATAAAGAAGACCCTGGAGAAGCTGAGAGAGCGGTTCTACTGGATCGGAGGCCGAACTGACGTAGAGTACCACTGCGCGAGGTGCCACGATTCCGCAGCCAGCAAGGGCCCAGGACGAAGACGACGGGGTCCACTGAAGACCTACAACGTGGGCGGCCCCATGGAGAGAGTGGCCATCGATGTTGCTGGGCCATTCCCGTTAAGCGAGGCAGGGAACCGCTACATATTGGTCGTCAGCAACTACTTTACCAAATGGCCGGAGGCGTATGCACTCCCTAACCAAGAAGCCGCGACGATCGCAGAGACCCTGGTGAAGGAATTCGTCAGCCGGTACGGAGTACCCCCGGAGCTGCACTCCGACCAAGGGAGGAACTTCGAGTCGCAGGTGTTCCAGAACCTATGCCAGCTGTTGGGAATGCGGAAGACAAGGACAACACCGCTACACCCTCAGTCCGACGGGATGGTAGAGCGATTCAATCGCACCATCGAGAACCATCTCCGAAAAGTCGTCAGCGAACACCAGAGAGATTGGGACAAACATCTTCCACTATTTCTCCTGGCCTACCGCGCCGCCGTGCATGAAGCCACCGGGTGCACACCAGCCCGGGCCATGTTTGGGAGGGAGCTCGGTCTACCTGTCGATCTTGCCTTCGGCCGACCTGGGAATGATCCGGTCCCGGTAAGTCAGTTTTGTCAAGAACTGGTCGACCAACTGGAGGACGTGCACGCGTTTGCGAGGAGGAAACTGCGGATCGAGACCGACCGAATGAAGACCCGATACGACCAACAGACGGATGCCGGCGGATTCCACGAGGACGACCTGGTCTGGCTCTTCAACCCATTATGGAAGAAAGGCCTGTCACCCAAACTGCAGAAGTCCTGGGAGGGCCCGTACCGAGTCGTGAAACGGATCAACGATGTCGTCTACAGGATCCAGCTGAGCCCGAGAGCGAAGATGAAGATCGTGCATCGAGATCGCCTGGCAGCCTACGGAGGGACACAGACGGACCAATGATTGATCGGGACGATCAGCCTTTTAGGAAGGGGGTGGTGTTACGGCTGTGAGTTTGTTTTGTCGCCTCGCCGCGTTGAGTCACAGCTGCCGCCAGGCTGTGTGTGCTCTGCCTCAGTATATTACGTGCGCGTTACGCAACGGGCTGCGAAGTGAAAGGGATGGTCCAGAATGTTCGTGACCCAGCCAGTGAAGGAAATCTCTAGAAGCCGTGTGTCCTGGACGATTCTAGAATTCATTGAGTCACCAGCCTGCTATATAAGCGGCCTCAAAGTGAGGGGACTGAGTTTTCTGTGGGTGTGTGTTTTTGAGCGAGTGCGACAGAAGTGTGGTGACGAAGTGCCGTGCGAGTTACGAAATCCAGTGACATTGTTTCCCCAGCTTGTGGACAGCGAAACAGCGGGTAGCGGATTATCGTAAGTAACTGGAGTTGATGTACATAAGGGAGTGGAGCCGGTAGTTTCTGTCAAGGCCACCGTACTCATTAAGACGGTTTAACTTCTGTGGTTTGTTGACAAGTGAAAGGGCCAAGAGCGCTCAAGGAAGAGACTTGAGGAAACTGGAGTAAGGTTCCAATTGCTTGTATTTGCTGATGAGTAATGTACCTCTTCCTGCAAGCAATAAAGCTAACTTCTCTTTAAAGCAGTAATTGGTATTGTGTTTTCTACCCTCCGTAATCCAGTTAACAAAAGTGCCACTAGGGGGTGGCACGTAACATTATTATAAAATACGTTGCATACAACAGTCACAACATACCTAATAATAGTCTAACAATGTTAGTAACAATAAGACTGCAATACTGATAACATAATAAAAATAATAATTATAATATGATAATAATGACACTAAAGGACGGTAATAATAATAATAATAATAATAATAATAATAATAATAATAATAATAATAATAATAATAATAATAATATGATGATGAAATATTAATAATAATAATAATAATAATAATAATAATAATAATAATAATGATAATAATTATAATATTATAATCACGAGGAAAATGTTAGGCAATGGAGGAGAATTTAGAAACAAAATTAAGAATACACCATTTACTGTAGCTGTAAAGAAGACGGGAACATTGTGACAGAACAAAGGAAACATGAAGACAGTCAAAGGATAAAGAGATTTTGGGAAGAGAAGAGGGAGAAGATAAAGAAATGGAAATTATATCATCGTGAGATTTTCGAGTTCAAACACTGTCCATAAGGGCAATAATAATAATAATAATAATAATAATAATAATAATAATAATGGAAAAATGATATACATAAGAATGCATACTCGGTATCAGCCTGAAAAGCAAACAGCATATAACAAATGATGATATATTATGACGAGTAGGAGAGGAGGGATGTTTCTAGTGACAGCTAATGAAGAGAAAACATAGGTTGGTAGGACACATACTAAGACACCTAGGAATAGCAAACTTAGCTATGGAAGGAAGGATCGAGGACACTAACTGTAGGGGTGGACCAAGGTTAGAATATATTAAACTGATATAAGATAGATAGATGTATTTTGTCTGGCAAGATTAGGACCATTGGGCCCTCTCTTCCATCTAACCAGATCATTCAATTGTTACATAATGAACAATACAAATATTACTTAATTCTAACAATAATACAATGTTGATACAATATAAAATACATATTAAAACAGATTAGCTTGGCATAGGCAGAAAATTGTAGTATTGCTAATTTGTTGCTAGGGTGAATAAGTAATCTGAAACAAAAACTGGGCTACTTTGGACACATCATGAGAAGACATAATTCATTAGAGAAGACCTTAATGCTGGGGAAGATAGAAGGCACAAGAAGAAGAGGGAGGCAAAGAATGAGATGGATGGATGGCATCACAGAAGCACTAAATTCCAGCTTGGAAAATCTTCGAGAGGCAGTGCAGGACAGGAGAAATTGGCGTAGTCTAGTACATGGGATCACGGAGAGTCGGAATCGGCTAAACGAATAGAGAGAGAGGGAATAAGTAATAAGAATATGGTGTGATAGCATTGTGAGATGAAATGATTAGCACAGTACGGAAGCCATGGAGGGCTGCATCAAACCAATCAAAACACTGAAGACTCAAACACATGATAGAAAGGAAGGAGTATTGGAGATAAACTGGCCACCCTACTACAATAAAACTACGATTCAGGGATGCCCATTTGAAGTGGGAGCCCTGTCGATGGGCTTCAAACAATATTATTTGTTATTGTTGATACATTTATGGGCTTTTGGATATCAGCCTCGTATACTTTGAATGATAACCTTATTTATTGTGCTGTCCGCACAGGGCTGTGTATTTGTAATTGGTACTGGGATTTGTAAGGAGGTGCCGAGGCCTTAAATTCGGGACCTTGAGCAGAAGTGGATACCCACGGAAAATCATCCAGAGTGAACCCCGTCCAGTCCTCGGGATAGAAGTAAATGTCTAGCCCAGTAGTCGGGTATCGAACCCACACCTCTTTTGGGTAACAATGGATATTGCTAACCAGTACGGCACGAGGGAGTCAAAATAGCATCAGATGAAAGTCACATGGACAGACCATGACAAGGTTGGTCTCGCGGAGAAAGAAGGAATCTGTCCAACAACATTTCGGTCCATTTTCCTTTATACACATGCGACAGTATTAGCGTCATTGCAAGATTGATTACACAGTATGGCCTCTCAAAAAGTAATTCCTGTAACATGGATATTTCGGAAGAAACACTCACCGTACGTAGAGTTGTTGTTCCATTGAGGGGCTTGGTCACCGTGGCCATTTATCCCTCTGTGAGTATTGAATACGTCTGATAACCTGTGGCGGTGGTGGTGGTAGTGTGTGTGTGTGTGCATTTTTGATTCAGAGGAAGATTAGGAAGAAGGCGACTGTGGCATTAAGTTAGGAACCTTCTTGGCACTTTCCTGGAGTAGAAGCGGGAAACCATGGAAAACCACTTACAGGATGGCTGAGGTGGGCATCAAACTGTTCCAGCCCTCAGACCAGAATGAAATTTCTTAGCAGAGACGGGAATAGAACCCGGACCTTCGGGGTTACAGCTAAAATCGCTAGCTGCTACATCACGAGGTGGGCCGCTGTACGTAAAACCATCCTTGATAGCATGTACGGTATTTACTTTGTTATGATATACATCATGATAAGAACACAAAGTAACAGAACATACGTTTAGCCGGACATGTTCTAAAGAATTCAGCTAAACCATTTGTATTCGCTAAATCACTTTGCGTGTAGCCAATCTGATTCCGTTTTATAACGTAGCCAACGTTCCCAAAGTGAAATAATGTTAAGGAGTATTTTAATATTATATTCGCCGTCTTGGCTCAGAAAATAGGTTCATTACGATTCTTTGTACAAGCTTTGACATTGGGAGTGCGCAAGTAGTTCTTCACAACTAGCTAATGACGTGACAGGAACAATCAACTTAATGACGGGTTTGCGTGGAGTTTAATAGCTGAAAAAAGCATTTACCTAGAAAAACAATCCTCCAAACCTAGACAATATTACACTTCTTAACAAAAGTTTGAAATAGCATGGATTACTTTCGATTAAAAAAATAATGAAAGCACGCTTATGAGATCTACAGAGGGCCAAAAAATTGTGTGTGTATGTGTGTGTGTGATTTGGTATGTCTGTCGTCGTCCCCCCTTCCCCTATCAATTCAAACACGGTGAAACTGAATTGAACGAAATTTGGTACAGAGGTAGCAATAGCAAAGGGCACCTCAGTGTCATGTTTTATATCGCCGCCAACTTGACCAAAACTGAACGGCGGCAACTCAAACGTTTTAAATGTAAAATCAAATTACGACCAAACTAATCATACGGTCTCTACCAAATTTAGTAACAACATACCTTCATATGGGGCATGTCTTGCGCCCAAACTACAAGGTCATCAGACGTACCATTTCAGGATGGCGGCTGTATGAATTATAGAAGCATTAAAATTAATAACTTTGAACCCATTAGTTTGGATTATCGAACCGACAATGGTTTAAACTGCCCTAAAGGACGTGTCCCGTTCTATATTTTAAGTTAATATTTTAATATTACATGTTAGCAGTGGCTTTAAAAAGTCAAGCCGTCTCGGTTACAAGACAAGATGGCAGCTGATATCTCGTGTCTGAGCTATATTTCACTAGTTTGAGTATTGCATGCAAAATAGCCTACTGATAGAAATAATATAAACTTTGTATGAAATACTTTATATATAAAAATATACACTGAAGAAATCGTTTAGTCCGAATCAGTATTTGCTAATACGTTGTATGTAAGTCAATTGATCTTGGTTCAAAACCTATCCCAGTTAGGTTTATTTGCTTGAATTTTTTATATTTATTGTTTTGGAATTTCTCAGACGTTATAAAATTAAGCGTTATATTGTGCATATTACAATGGAAAATATATGTTTAATTAAAACAATATTCGCCACTGGATCTGCTCGAGACATCTAACAGCAACCAGATGAACTATCATTGCCAAGTGGTTGCGAGCTGCGCACCGGCCTGCATGTTGGAACAGCTTTAATTGAAAAGTTTCCATTGATGGCCGCGAGAATGCACTCGCACTATTAGGATTATCGTATGCGAAACTTTTCCGCCAGATGGCATGACTGGTCTATGTGGGACTCAATTGGTTTGCCTACCGTTGGCATTCAATACCCATCGAATTTGAAGAAACAAGTTGATAATACATTTTTATTTTAAAACGTTTGTAACAATCTATTGTGTGTTATTTGAAAATGTTTTTTAAACTAAAGAACAAAACGATTCCACATAGTGAGTGTACTCTATCTGTTGGTGCTAGTTCGGGATGTTGATTAATACTTTATTGCAGCCATTGCGAACATAAAGAATGAGCATGTACACTAAAATTGCGCTCTGGCGATTTGAATTGCTTTGTCTTTGATTGATTGTTTTCTTTTACTACTGAGCTCTAAGTGGTAGCGTTTACATGCTTGTCCACATAATTGGTATACACACGTCACTGTAGAGTCATCGAAGGATTTGTTAATACAATATTAAGGTGGTAAAAACCATGGAAAATACGTGTAAACACATGCCTCAACTCAAAGTTGGATGTTGCCCATGTCCGGTCAATTATGTCTCCATTTCCATAAAATTCGTTAAATATGTCTCCTCTTTCTTTCTTTCTTTCTTTCTTTCTTTATTTATTTCTTTCGTTATTTCTTTCTTCAATGATGGTAGTAGTTCTTCCGAGGTTCTGGTATTTGGTAGAGGTAAACATTTTCTAAGGTCTTCAATCAATAAATGATTCTATTATACTCCTTGATAAAGACAGAGCGTTATTACCATACCCATATATTTAGGAGAAAGTAGGCTATATGATCTTTGCTGAACATCTTGTCCTACAATGAGTTCTTTTAGTAAACCCATTGAGGTTTATAAAATAACTTATTTACAAAATAAACATCACTCCTTCTGAAAACAATAACAATCGTGGTTCTGTAAGTAAATTGATGAATTTGGGAGATGTGGAAGAGGAGGAAGTATTGTTTGGGTGGCTGTGCCGTTGTGAATAGTGCCCGACACAGTTAGGGGAAATGAACATGTGGTGGGGAACACGAACTACATGCTCACAGCAGGCTTATGAGTAATTGAGATTGCTTTTGTTCACTTTAGATAGACTTAATTTTCCACGGACCTAATTCGTTTAATCTGTAAGATTTTAACTAGCGACACTTTATAGGGACTGAGGTAACACCAGTTCTCAACATTTCCTACTATGCTCGTAACCAGTCCTAAGGAAGAGAAGGGAGAGACACATTACTTCATGGAGGGATTTTGATTCAAAGCGACTGTACGGGAAACGTCGTATTTCTGAAGTCAGAAACACAGTACATGTTATAGTGTTGGGAAAGTTATTTATCCCACTTGCAAGGTGGAAGGTACCAACTGCAAAATATTTTACATGTGTATTTTGCTGTATGTATGTCTATCCCTTATTATTCCCGATTCCAACTGGGTCGGGAATTAGATGCGATGAAATTCTATGTGGCGGATGTTTTTGCTGGTGGGATGCCCCTTCTCTCGCCAACCTCTTGAGAGGAGTTAATGAGAGATGAAATGAACGAAGATGAATGAAACTGGGCAAGGATTAGGAAGGAAGCATCCGTAGCCTGCCAGAAGGTAACGTCCCAGTATTTACCTGGAGTTGGAAATGGGGAAACCACGGAAATCTATTTCCAGGATGGCCGACAGTGGAGATCGAACCCACGTCTACCGAGCCCGCAGAGAGCTTGGCCCCCTTACTAAGCGCTGCGCTTTAGCGAGAGTAGCTACTGCTGTCCGTACATGTGTATATTACTCTTGCTAAAATATTGTTTGAAAATATTTTCTAGTGAAGGAGCACGTAAAAAAGTAGTTTACGACGCAGATGTGTAGTGATAATCCACGTTAGAGGCTGAGGACAAGAGCAAAGTGGCTACATTACTAGTAGGCTACTGTACATAGGCAATCTATATTTCGAGAATGATGTCTAGGTTTTTTGTTGTAAATACACGGATATAATCGTAAATAAATACGGCAGTAATACGAAATATAGCCATATTACGTCGTACACAGTTATGAAGAGGCTGGTGCTCGGAAAGTACACTTGTGGGGACACATGGAGGTGAGGACATTTAGGGGAGCGAGGAGAGAACAGTGACGTATTCTGAAAGTCTATCTCACACGTACTACAAAACCTGCGCATGGCGTAGAGCCATGAAATTAATACTTCTCTTTGTAATTGTAGTTCCTGCAATGATATGCTTTGCTCCTGTCAGACGTGGTCGAATAGCAGTTGGTCAATATTATGTCGCCTATCACGGTGGAGACCTTCCACTTAATGACCCGTTGATCTGCACATATCCTGTGACCTATCCGCACTCTCTTCATGGAACTCAGACTTCGTATTTCTGTACGTTTCATCTACAAAGAAGTTCAAAATTCATTTCCGAGATGACGTAATGATTGAAGCCTTGTAACCCTTTAATAAAGTACCCACAGAGGTTCTAATTTCAGATTTAGACGGACATGATCTCAAAAGTCATGCTCTGGTAAAGACGTACCTCAATTTTAAAACCCCCTGCACATTCATGTGTCTCTTTTTATGCAGTAAGTAGCGTCTATCCTGTATCAGAGAATACGAGAAACTCTCTCTGAAAGCGTGAAAGGCTTTACTTTATCTTCCAGATGTAGGAATATAGTGATCGAGTTTAATAACAGGCAAGAGATCCACGACAAGCAATCAGGGGTTCACCGCGTGCGAACAACATGCATGCATAATAACGTTTGTTTACAACTCGTGAAGACGGCGCGAGTGCCTCGCTTTCCTGTGCAAACTTGGCAAGTCAGAGATTACCTGATGGGATCCGCTCACACAGAATGAATCTATAAGGTACTCGTCTCCGCTTCCTCAATGCCTCTAACGAGAAACGGAGAAGTGAGACGATCATTGTCTTCCTCAATGTTCTTCCTAAGTTTTCGTGTTAACATCGCATAGCTTTAGCCAGCTCTAATTTAGAACCTTGATAGCTACGAATACTTTATAGTTTTGTTTTATATTTATGAGATTCGTCATTGTTTTCCATATTCCATAATTTTTTCACTTTACAATACAATTTTTTTAACACTTTCACGATGTTACTGGTACATGTTAGGGTCCGTATTTAACCTTCATCAGCCTATATGTCTTGGTGAACACTTCCTGCATCAAATGTAAGTCATGACTTGTTACAATCACTTCAATTAAAAATTCTTGATTTTAAAATCCTTTTTTTTTTTTTTGAAAAGGATTTTTTTATTTGAGAATTTTTTAAATTAAGGAATTTTAATTGAAGTGATTGAAACAAGTCATGACTTACATATGATGCATGAAGTGTTCACCATGCCACATTTAATTAGATTGAGAGATTGCTACATGAAGGCTGATAAAGGTCAAATACGGACCGAAACATGCACCAGTAACATTGTGAAAGTGTAAAAAAAAAAACTTTGTTAAGTGGAAAAATTATATTGTATAGTTTTTATGTTGTAGTCGTTGTTGTTGTTGTTTTTTTCAATTCTAGGGTGACAGGGAAAATGAAAACGAATTATTAGAAGGAAATGCCTGTTTGTTTCCTACATTAGACACTTTAGATTCTTGAAGTTTCTCAACACTACACCTGCACACGTACTAACCTATATGTGCTGAAAATAAGGTTGTGTTCGAAATGAACTATACAACAATCAGTAATGTGCTGTTAGCTGTAGTTGATTTGCCACGTCCAGAATTGCTTCGTTACCAACGTTACCGTCGGCTCAGAAAATATGGGCCCTTCAGTTTGGAGATAAAAAGAAAATTAACCAAACAGCCTACAAAACAGCAAGTAACATCATAATTTTCCTAGCTTAATTCTGCGTTGATTGATGATAAGGTACCTTTTAGGAACACATTTTAATGTCTTTTATGGCGGGTTTAATGTGAGAAGTACCTTTTATTGGCTGGTTTAGATAGAAACGTCGCCTAAAAAGATTCACATCTCTCAACTTCGTTGTGCTACAACAACGAATGTTTAATATGTGTTATTCAGATATTCTCTTGGTGTATATTCGATGTTTCAGAATTCTATCTCCAGCACAACGAACAAAACAATCAATTATTTGGAAGGGTCGCATTTCGAAACTAAACTCCCGTATAAATTCGTTTTAGACTGCGTTGTATATATATATATATATATATATGCAGTCGTTTCATTCCGCCGCATGGCTATTGCCCCTGCGGCGGCGGGCCCCCTTAGACGGTTTCGCCGTCTCTTCGGTCCAACGGGTTAAGGTATTTAGGAGAGGTGGAAATTTTGGTGATGGGTGGGTTTGGTTTTAGGGTTTGGAAGAAAGTGTGTGGGAATTTTGGTAGGGGCATTGTTTTGAGAAGGGAGAGTTAAATGCAGGAAGGGGGATGTGGAGGAGAAGGGTGACTGCTTCATTGTGCGTATGTATAATTTTAAATGTCGGAAATTCTTATGAAACAAAGAAAACGCGGAAACCACGGAAAACAACTGTCGCAATTGCCAAAGCAGACGAAGAAACTTCTATTGCTCGCTCTGAGATTAATATGAATTTTAAGTTTATTGGGGAAAAAGAAAAGGGGGGCTGTGTTTAAGTCCAGATCATAAGGTGATGTTTTTTTATTATTATTATTTTTATAATTTTTTTTTCCAAGGTTTTTTTTATGATGGTGATGAGAGGGGAGTATTGAAAGATGTGCGGTGAGATGAGAAGGGGAGTGTTATGGTAGTAAAGAGACAGGAAGAAAGAATTATATAGCTGGTAGTTTGAGGAAATTAAATGATGTCGATGAGAAGGGAGTAATGAATGATGTTTGTTGAGATGCGAGAGTGGTATTGGTGGAGCGAGAGAGAAAGAAGAAAGAAAGCAGAAAGTAAGAAAGAAAGAAAGAAAGAAAGAAAGAAAGAAGAAGAAACGCAGAGCTGGTGATGTGAGGATGGTGGCGATTTAACAAGTTGAGATTGGGGGAGGGGGGTTGAAATCGGATGAATTGAATGGGTAAATGAGGAGTGATGATGTCAACGATGTGAAATTTGACGGTGAATGTGTGTGAAGGTGAAGATGATGAAGGTTTTTTTTATTAATTAATTGATTGTGTTGAGAAATATGGTTGTTTCGCTATTTCGAATCCGGCGAAGATGCCATCAGTGTCCAGTGGAGTGGCGTTCATAAGCAAGATAATCGGAGACTAGGTTGTTAGTCGGGTGCTGGAAGAAGTGCCCTGAGGCTGTAGATGCCGAGCTTAGTACGTACCGGGGCACGGAGCGGCTTGTTTAGGAGAGGGCGCACAATGGGGTTGTTGGTTGCCTGCGCCCGTTTGAGGTAGCGGTGTTGTAGTAGCTCGACGTATGTCGTTAGTGGAGGCAGTGGCATTCTGTCGACGAGGTCTACTGTGCGGTAGGTGAATGGAAGTCTCATCGCAACGCGGACTAGGCGGCGCTCCATTGAGAGAAATGGGCGAAGGGGGCAGTCTGGGAATCCAGCCCACGCAGGATGGCCGTACACCAAAAATGTGCGGATGAGCACTTTGTAAGTATGGAGCAGTAATTTCTCATTCAGTCCCCAGGGTGCTCCAGCCAGACGCCGGAGAAGATACGCCCGCTTTCGTGCCACCGGGAGTTTGGTTTTAAAGAAGGGGCGGAAGGTGAAGAATTGATCAAAAAGGAGGCCGAGGTATCGTACGGTAGGGGTGGGGACTAAGCGGCGGTGATGGAGGTGGAGAGTGAGATTCGCGGGATTGCGGGTTGGGGCGAGAGCTCGCCTGCGTGGGCGGAATAGGATGGTCTGTGTTTTTTCTGAATTCAGGCGCAGATGCCATTTGCCACACCAAGAGGTGAAGAGATCGAGATAGGGCTGGATGTGGGTGTTGATATTGTAACCTTATTTTGAAGGGTACGATTACGCCACTGACGTTATGTCAAAATTTTGACATTCGTTATTTATATCATGTGTTATTTCGGCAGTTAATTAGCCACAAGTTATTAAGTGTAGGTTTAGTCCATATAATGTATTATCATGATTAGGTTTTGTTACGGTATTAAGTTGACAGAAGTCAGAGGCTGTTTTTGTAATTAGCTAGCGCTTGAGCACTATGGGTCATTTCTTGAGCTTACGTCTTCTACCAGAACACCACGATGTGAAGGAATAACTTACCTGCGTACCTACTCAACAACAATAGCCGCGTGCCGAGCCCACGGTAATGAGTAAGGGTGCGGCCAAGGACGAGGGTAGATGAGTGGAAAGAGGTGAGCTGAACAATACAGACGGTCGTGGTACGACTTGGGACGAGACTCCTTTATGTGAAAAGAGAACTCAACGAGACTTGGTGGAAGACAGTCGCAGGTAGAACAGTATTGCAGGAGTGGTATTCAAGACTTAGGCCAGTACGATACATTATGGTGTTGGCAGTGTCATTCGCCAACATCATAAGAGTGGTTTAGGGACTTACAATCCACCACCATTATTCATTCTGAGTAGCCTACATACCTCAGAATTAATAGTAGCCAGTTATTTAAGATAAATTCCTCGTATGAAGATGGACTTCTACCACCTACAACAGCAGCTTTCTCTTGGGGAGAGACTCTTCAATAAAGCGGATTCATCGTTTGGTAAGCTCATTGACTTTATGCACAAGCTCTCTTTCTTCACTCTTGAATAAATCAAACTAAAGTATTAAATTCAGATCTAGATTAAATTAAATTCATAACGCCTCCGTTTTCTTGCAACTTTTGCCTGTCTTAAATTCTTTTGTTTACTTTCTACGTTAAGTCATTAATTAATGCATTTTCCTAACTTGTTTGTTTTTGATGCTATTAAAATTTTATTTAAAGTAAATGCAGTCTGTCTCCTTTCTAGATGATAGAAATAGATATAAGCCATCCTCTTTTCCCCGAAGCAAATGTTATTCAGGTTAATGACTAAGTCATACCACGACTTGAGTCGATGGAGTCTGGTGAATGTTCTACCTGAGCTAGGACGTAAAGTTATTTATGATTTATTGGGTTATCGCTCTCAGATCGAACCCTTGGCGCCCAACACTCTTACATATAACTTCAGATCCGGTGACCACTGATGGGTCATATCAAATGGTAAGTCAGGTAAAAAAAATGGATACAGAAATTAATAATCTGGCAGGTTTTGATCTTATATATTGTTCCAAATTTACATAAACAACCAAAAGTCCCGTTACATTGTCGCCATAAACGTGGGACGAAAACCTGATAACATTTGTGGAGGGAAAAGTGACATATTTCTGTACCTGCATTTTGGGGGATTTTATATATCAACGTGAGTCAGAATGAGTGATTCAGAAGACGATATGTTACTACGTAGTCAAAAACAGCTAGGGAGTAAGATGACGAAGGAGAAAGAGGATGAAGCACGTAGTAAGTTAGTAGAGGAAGGTGAAAGCAGCACAGGGATGATGTCGGAGGTAAATCCCAGTAATGATGGTGAGAAAGAAAGTCCGGGAGATATGAAGAGCATGTTTGCGAGTCTTATACAGGTATTAAATACGAAATTTGATCAAATCAGTAAAGAAATTAGTAGTAAACTAAACGATAAATTGGAGGAAAACAGTAAAGAAATTAGTAGTAAACTAAACGATAGTAATAAAGAACTTAATAGTAAATTGGATCAAAACAGTAAGGAGATGGATAAGAGATTTGAGCAAATTAAGGGTGAAATCAGGGGTGTGATGGAAGAGAAGACGAAAGAAATCCTAGCTGACATGGAGAGTAGATTGAGGAGGGTGCAAGATGAACTTGAGAATAAAATAAGTAAGCGAGCAGAGGAATCTAAAGAGTTAATACAGTTAGAGACGAAGCAAATTAAGAAACAATTGGGAGGAGAAATTGAAAAAGTTCAGAGTACAACTATGGAGGTTAAAGAACAGCTGGGGGGAGAAATTAAAAAGATTCAGGGAGTAACAACGGAAATTAAAGAACAGCTGGGCGGCAAAATCGACAAGGTTCAAGCAGAAATTAGTAATGAAGTTGAAAATTTGAAGAAACAGAGTAAGGAAAGTATAAGTAAAATTCAAGAAACACAGAATAGGCTGAATGATAAAGTTGAAGCAACAGATGGGAGCATATACGCAAAAGTTAGTAGTATAGAGAAACGAGCAGAGGAGAAAATTGCCGAGCTTGAAAATAAATTAAAGTCTAGAATAAGACAAGAAGCAGGTCAGAGTCGAACGACATATATGAATAGCACGCATAAAGAAATAGAGTTAGGGAAATTTAGCAATCGGCAAGGATGCCCCATGGAGTTTCTAAATACTATTGAAGTGAGGTTTAAAGAAAGATTGGAGGACGGAAACATCGAATGGTGTAATGTTGTTGAAATATTAGAACAGGCCTTCGTAGGGGAAACCAAAAACTGGTTTGCAGTTTATAGGGACGGTTTTGAAGATATCACAGACTTCAGACATAAATTTTGTGATAAGTTTTGGAGTGAGAGCATACAATCACGGTATCGTGAGGGAATCGTGTGTGGAAAATACAACGCAAGGGGTAATCTCAATATGACGGAGTATTTCCTGGGACAAGTGTTGGTTTGTAAATACTTGGATGGACTGAGAGAGGAAAAAGATGTGGTAAGGCTCCTGTTAAGGCATTTCCCTTACCGAATCAAAGAGGCGGCATGCATACAAAATGTAAAAACTGTCACGCAAGTAGAGAGCCTACTAGGTACCTTTGATGCGCTAGGGAAAGGTTCAAGTGAAGAAACAGTCACTAGAAACCAGGGCAATTATAACAATCAGTCTCAGGATGCAAGAAATCAAGGAACGCAGGGAAACAGTGGCGAAGGAGGCAATTATCAAAATAGGGGTCAGAGTGGAAACAATTACCAAAACCGGGGTAATAATTTTGTGACGCCCTATCAAAACAGGAATAATTACTCGCAAGGCAGGAATTATGATTCGCGAGGAAATCAAGGTAGGGGTAATGATGGGCGCAACGGACACGGACAGGGTAACTACGGTAATAACCCTAATGTTAATCAGAACCGAGGATATGGGAGAGGTAATCCCGTAGGTAATAATGAAAATAGTAACCAACAGAATGTGAATAGTAATAGCCAGACGAGCGTTGCGACCACTAGTGAAGGTAGAGACAATAATAGTAATTTAAACGCGAGCCAGACTGCATCATAAGGTCAGGATCTCAGTCTGCAACGTGCCCTGTTTTAACCCTGATACAGGAACACTATGACCTAAACGTAAGGAATGATTTGTTAAGTGAACTATGTGACGAAGCAATACTACCAGTGGCGGGTAATATAAGTCCGATCATTAAGCTACACGTGTCCGGGACGTGTACGAATGTGTTAATAGACAGTGGCTGTGTAAGGAATTGCATAAGCAATGCTTATTATGATAAATTAAAGGGAACTGGGGTAAACTTTGAAGAATTGCCAATTAAGAGTACTTTTGTAATCACAGCCGTGGGTAGGAAGTCTAAAATTATATCAAAACAGGTGTTAATAGAGATAAATATAAACAGTTACGTAGAGAAGCAAGTGTGCCTTGTAATTCCAAATCTAGTGTACGACGTTATTTTGGGTTCTGATTGGCTGACTAGGGTGTCAGGAAACATATGTTATGAAGAGTGCTGTATTACATTTAAATTTGGTGGTGCGGAAGTGGTGATACCGTTCAATGAACAATATAGGAGTAGCGTAGTAGGAGTGATGTGTACGTTAAATGAGATGTCTCAAGCTATAGAGCAAGAGTCAGTAACTTTTGTAGGCAGTGTGGTTACGAACGACAGTCTCGATGACTCGTTACGTGAAGCTGCGTTTCTTGGAGATGTAGAGGAAGATAAGTGTATGCTTCTCTACGATGTTTTGTCAAATAATAGTAGGATATTTGAAGATCGAATTGGTAGAGCCAATTGTTATGTCCACTCTTTGAACGTTGTTGACAATTCGGTATTTACCGGTCACCGCTATCCTGTGCCTTTTGTCTATCAGAAAGCCGTAGAAAGTCAGATCAATCAGATGCTTCAGGACGGTATAATTGAGTATTCTAACAGTCCCTATGTAAATTCACTTATTACAGTACCTAAGGCAGATGGAAAAGTCAGGATATGTTTAGACGCGCGTTTAGTTAATGCACACATTTCATCAGACCAATTAAAATCTATGTCTATAGAGGAGCTAATGCAAACTTTTGAGGGAAAACAATTTTTTACGTGTGTTGATTTAAGTTCTAGTTTCTGGCAAGTTCCTCTTAAAGTTGAAGATAGAGCCTTTACCGCTTTTAGTCATCAGTACAATCTGTACCAATTTTGCAGGGTACCCTATGGATTAAAGATCAGTTCAGCAGCGCTGATAAGAGCACTGAACATAGCTTTAGGTGATAACACGGGAGATTATGTAACTATATATATTGATGATCTTGTAATTAGTTCGCGTACTTTTGAAGAGCATTTGGTTCACTTGGACACGGTTTTTAAGAGACTAGATAAAGCAGGGTTCACCCTGAAATTGTCAAAATCTACGTTTTGTAAGTCACAAGTAACTTTCCTGGGTCATAGTGTGTCACGTTCAGGGGTAACTCCAGAAGAAAGTCGGATTAACAAAATCCTCGATGCAAGTGTGCCACAAAATGTTAAACAGCTGAAGACGTATTTAGGAATCTGTAATTTTTTTAGACGTTTTGTGTTAAAATATTCTAAGTTAGTAGAACCATTCAGGGACCTCTTAAAGCAAGGAAGCAGATGGAGATGGGATGTGACTCATGACGAGGCATTTCAAGCTCTGAAACGAGGTTTTGAACAAGCAGTTGTTTTAAAATATCCAATAAGAGACCAGGAATATGTGGTGATGACAGATGCCTCACATATAGGTATAGCAGGAGTCTTGTGCCAGAGAGATACGGAGGGAAATTTACGGATTGTATCCTTAGCCTCGCGTGGACTTTCTGCCGCTGAGAAACGCTACACCATCACAGAATTAGAGCTACTTGGGATAGTATTTAGTTTAGGGAAATTCCGTATGTATCTACTCGGAAGTAAATTTGAGATCCACACCGATCACCACGCATTGTTGTACATGAAAACATGCAAATTAAGTTCAAATAGAGTAAGCCGTTGGATTCTAGCATTACAAGTATATGACTTCACAGTTATGCACATTAAGGGTAAAGATAATATCCTAGCCGACATGTTATCACGTGACTCCAGTCTAAGCAGGGATAATTCTATTATTAAAGCAGAAGAAGGGATTTTATTGTGCGCTTGTGTAGATCAAGGCAATAAGGCATCGTTACAGAAACTGAAAGACATGCTAGTGGAACAGCGTGATGATGTAATCTTGGGTGAGGCACTCGCTAGGTTGGAAGGGGGCAACTCAGACATAGTGAAAGTGGGAAGGTTCGCATATAAAATGCAGGACGGCCTTCTCGCAAGAAGATGTAGGAAGGATCGCTGGGCAATATGTGTACCGGGCACTTTGAGGGAGGAATTAATATGGTTTATGCATAAGGAGCTGGGACACTTTGGAGCCAGCAAAGTACTTTATGAAATTGCTCATGACTTTATCTGGGAGAAAATGGGAAGGGACATTAGAAAAACCATAGCTAAGTGTGACACCTGTCAGAGGAGTAAGTATCCAGTAAGATATCTAGTTGGGGAAAGACAGGCAGTTCTCACAAGTAGTCCCGGCGAACTACTGTGTGTGGACCTATTTGGCCCAGTCATTCGAGGTCAGTACGGCTACGAATATATATTCATAGTTATTGATGCATTCAGTAAATACATCAAACTGTATGCGCTAAGGAAAGCCACGGGACTCGCATGTAGCCGACTGATCATTAACAAGTATATACCCGAGTTTGGCGTTCCGCTCAGGATATTATCTGACAGTGGACCACAGTTCACTGCAAAGAAATGAAGAACCAGTATGCAGGAAGCTGGTATCACACAGGTTCATTCCTCTGTAAGATACCCCCAAGGAAATTCTGCGGAGAGACCGTTAAGGGAAGTGGCTCGTCTTTTTCGCACTCTGGTGAATGACAAACATTCGGCTTGGGTTGGACATCTTCCCAAAGTCGAGACTTGGCTGAATTCTGTCCAGCACGAGAGCACGAAGATGACACCGTACGAAGTTCACTTCGGTAAAAGACCTCAGAATGAACTAGCTAGAGTATTGGGCTTAAATGAGGGGAAACTACCAGGGATGGATTACATTGTCCAGTTGGCGAAACATAATTTATCAAAGTCAGCTGCAAAAAGAATTCGCCAACAAAAGCAAACGAAATTCGACCTATTCAATCCGGGAGACAGTCCTGTTAAGAGTACCGAAGCAGTCGAATAAATTAGAGAAAGTGATGAGCAAGTTCTTTTTTTTATATGAAGGCCCTTACACGGTTACCAAACGTATAGGCAATACTGCCTATGTACTAGAAGACGATACGTCAACTCGATTATACGGCACGTACAACATAAATAGCCTTCGGAAGTATATATCTTAAGTGACCCAGAAACAGGCAATATTGCAAACATTATGCTGTTGAGCAGGTAAATCAAAATGGTAAATACCTAGGTATTAATAAGGTATCAGATGTGGTCAGTATCATTGATCTGTGTGAGATGAACTGTTAAAGAGGAGAGGGAATCGAGATGAAGGGAGAACTGGTATGGAGTTTGGTACTTAAAGGGAGTTATATCTAAAGGGACAAACAGGACAGAAATATGATGGATTGTATGTATTTCTAGTGTTGTTCTTTTTTTCAGTGATATACACGTAATGACATATGAGAGAGAGTTTGGGTGATAGAGTCATATAGCACAACCAAATTACTAGTGATTGTGTGTGTGATTGACCTTGCTCAAAGCACTCAAAATGGGAATTCCAAAATCAACGAACTTGCAATACAAGGTGGTTTGGGAAATCAAACTGCAGATCACAAAGTGAACTCGTGTGATTTGAAATAAGAAAATGTGACAAAGGGGAAATAAGAGAACACATATATGTCTTTTTTTTCTTACACATATAGGTAAAATAAACAATGAGCGGTAATGACCGCAAGACAATAAAAAGAAAACAATAAGCTATATGCGATTGAGACATAATAGCCTGAGCAAAAAACATTGGTGTTAAACCAAAAGAAGAAATGTTGATTGTATATATAAATGTCTATAAGGGTAATTTATTATGTGTATTATGTTATATTAGGGTTCTATGTTAATTTACACGTGTCTTGGGAAGATCACGCGGAATATAGTAAACGATAGTCTGCGTGATTTTCCGGGACGAATGTAACCTTATTTTGAAGGGTACGATTACGCCACTGACGTTATGTCAAAATTTTGACATTCGTTATTTATATCATGTGTTATTTCGGCAGTTAATTAGCCACAAGTTATTAAGTGTAGGTTTAGTCCATATAATGTATTATCATGATTAGGTTTTGTTACGGTATTAAGTTGACAGAAGTCAGAGGCTGTTTTTGTAATTAGCTAGCGCTTGAGCACTATGGGTCATTTCTTGAGCTTACGTCTTCTACCAGAACACCACGATGTGAAGGAATAACTTACCTGCGTACCTACTCAACAACAATAGCCGCGTGCCGAGCCCACGGTAATGAGTAAGGGTGCGGCCAAGGACGAGGGTAGATGAGTGGAAAGAGGTGAGCTGAACAATACAGACGGTCGTGGTACGACTTGGGACGAGACTCCTTTATGTGAAAAGAGAACTCAACGAGACTTGGTGGAAGACAGTCGCAGGTAGAACAGTATTGCAGGAGTGGTATTCAAGACTTAGGCCAGTACGATACATTATGGTGTTGGCAGTGTCATTCGCCAACATCATAAGAGTGGTTTAGGGACTTACAATCCACCACCATTATTCATTCTGAGTAGCCTACATACCTCAGAATTAATAGTAGCCAGTTATTTAAGATAAATTCCTCGTATGAAGATGGACTTCTACCACCTACAACAGCAGCTTTCTCTTGGGGAGAGACTCTTCAATAAAGCGGATTCATCGTTTGGTAAGCTCATTGACTTTATGCACAAGCTCTCTTTCTTCACTCTTGAATAAATCAAACTAAAGTATTAAATTCAGATCTAGATTAAATTAAATTCATAACGCCTCCGTTTTCTTGCAACTTTTGCCTGTCTTAAATTCTTTTGTTTACTTTCTACGTTAAGTCATTAATTAATGCATTTTCCTAACTTGTTTGTTTTTGATGCTATTAAAATTTTATTTAAAGTAAATGCAGTCTGTCTCCTTTCTAGATGATAGAAATAGATATAAGCCATCCTCTTTTCCCCGAAGCAAATGTTATTCAGGTTAATGACTAAGTCATACCACGACTTGAGTCGATGGAGTCTGGTGAATGTTCTACCTGAGCTAGGACGTAAAGTTATTTATGATTTATTGGGTTATCGCTCTCAGATCGAACCCTTGGCGCCCAACACTCTTACATATAACTTCAGATCCGGTGACCACTGATGGGTCATATCAAATGGTAAGTCAGGTAAAAAAAATGGATACAGAAATTAATAATCTGGCAGGTTTTGATCTTATATATTGTTCCAAATTTACATAAACAACCAAAAGTACCGTTACAATATGTTGAACAGTGGCAAACGGTGCGACGATAGCTGTGTCGTCGGCGAACTGTAGAAGTTGCATGGGAGGGGAGGGTTGGGGGATGTCAGCGACGAATAAGACGTAGAGAAGGGGGGAATGGACGGAGCCCTGTGGGACGCCCTGTTCGAAGGGGATTGGGCGGGAGTAGTGGCCATTGATGGTGATGCTTGCGGTGCGGTTACGGAGGAAGGTGTTTAGAAAGCGGATGTAGGTATGAGGGAGGTCGAAGTAATGTAACTTGACGACTAGGGCGTCGTGCCAGACCGTGTCGAACGCTTTCTCGAAGTCGAAGGCGATAAATAATGTAGGAGCGGGACGGTTGTAGTTTTCCGCTACCATGGCGGAGAGGCGGAGGAGTTGATCCTGTGCGGAGAAATGGGGTCTGAAGCCACATTGTGAGAGGGGAAGGAGCTGGTGGTGACGGAGATGGGTGTGGATTATGCGTTGTAATCCACATATGGTATGTACCTGTCCATAATGTAAATAAATAGCTTTAATTTACACACATCAAAAAAAGTTTTGCATCACCTCGGTTCCCAGATCTCCGGCATATAGACGTTGACTGTGTATATTGTATCCAAGATACAGTCCCTTTGACTGTTCATAGATGTCACTAAAACTGCTCAAAGATGTAAACAACCATGCATGAGCAGGGCCTATTAGACGGAGGGGGTACGACAGCCGATCAGTTCCAGTCATTCCACCAGGACGAAGGTACGCTGCTCATGTTGTCTGTAGTTCTACCATGCCTAGAAGGTCAATACCGCAGTTCGATCGCGTCCGCATTGTTACTTTGTGTCAAGAAGGGCTCTCAACAAGGGAAGTTTCCAGGCGTCTCAGAGTGAACCAAAGCGATGTTGTTCGGACATGGAGGAGGTACAGAGATACAGGAACTGTCGATGACAGGCCTCGCTCAGGCCGCCCAAGGGCTACTACTGTAGTGGATGACCGCTACTTACGGATTGCCGCTCGGAGGAACCCTGACAGCAATGCCACCATGTTGAATAATGCGTTTCGTTCAGCCACAGGACGTCGTGTTTCAACTCAAACTGTGCGCAATAGGCTGCATGATGCGCAACTTCACTCCCGACGTCCATGGCGAGGTCCAGCTTTGCAACCCCGACACCATGCAGCGCGGTACAGATGGGCCCAACAACATGCTGAATGGACCCCACGGAATTGGCATCACGTTCTCTTCACCGATGAGTGTCGCATATGCCTTCAACCAGACAATCGTCGGAGACGTGTTTGGAGGCACCCTGTATTTAACGGTTCCGGAACTCTTGGAACCGAGGTGATGCAAAACTTTTTTTGATGTGTGTATATGGATTTCTATTTATTATGATGTTGATGAATGTTCACGGCAGGCGAGACCCGTGCAAGTTGGCCATTTTGGCATTTATCTCCAAACTTGTGCGCACATAATTTCTGTGCCGACAGTAGTCATGACAAAATGACTGGCAGAGACCTCTTTGACTGTCTTCGAGCCACTGGGTGAGCAAAAATTAATATTAATTTTTCCCCACGCAGAGTGATCTGAGACTATTACAGGTCATCCGAAAGGCTGCCTGATAAAATGTTACTGGTGCTCCAGTTTGTTCCTTTTACCACCTTTAGAGGAAATAGGTATATATGACGTTTAAAGTTTAATGGAAAGTTCATAGTCTCAAGTCATGTACCGGTACTTAATTGACTTGGGTCGATAGTTGTTGTTAGATGTTATGAATTGTACAGTAATGTGGTGGTAGACTGAACGTTGAAAGGCAAAACAATCTCAACCGAAAATGTATGTATGTATGTATGTATGTATGTAAGCATGTACTGTATGTATGTTTACATACGATTAGGACTAAACCAATATTTTGCCTGATATGTCGAATGCTCTTTGAAAAGACTCTCTCCAAATTAAAATATATTGTTGGCAGTAAATTAATGAATTCCATCCGCGGGATAGTTGACCGTTATAAATGCAATACAGTTCAAATCGTATGGCAAATAAAATGTTAATAAATGTTATTAATATCATATAATATAATACATTACAATACAATAAATAATATAATATAACACGATACGACACGACACACCACTTGTTCATAATTTATACAGTATCTATTGACTTACATCGTGAATTCACTCTTCAACACTATGACCACACCATCGAGAAACCTGTTAAAATCCTCGAGTGGCTCGGTAGATTTCAACAAGGTCAGAATATCTCAGGATTGTGATAATCACAATTTCACTTTTACACCTAATCTAAAATGTCCTTTTACTTCATTCAGAGCTATCTGATTATACAGACAGTTCTTTACTTGATATTTAGATGCCATTAGGGTATCAGGTCTCGTATACAGTATTCAGTAGAGACACACTTATAAGGGTCGCAACTTCTCTCCCTGTAACATTATTCTTCCTTTTGTTTCAGGTGAGTCCCGTGCATCGCTAGCCTGTGGAATACAAAATATTTAGAAGCGTAAGTACAATATTGTTTTCATAAGTTCTACATGATATTTGGTATATTGCATACATGCGTGTAACAATTTGTCGTTGACCAGCCTATTGAGGTCTAAAGTAGTACTGTATCCATAGCTGTAGCGACAGGTATTCTGTAGTCTACAATTCTTCCGTCATAAATAGCCATTTCTTTTCCGTTACCTTCATTATACTGTATTAGGAAGCCAGCCAACTCATCATTTTCATTCCTCCTCCTTCTTTGTAGGAAGGGTATCTTCCTGTAAGAGTTGACTAAAAGGGTAGAGTGTATGTTTCCCACAATGCATTGCACACCCTAGTTAACACTAAGGGGCTTATGCCCACAGGTACTCATAGCTGGTGAGCTTGGGTATTAGCTACCACTGGGGACTCTCGAGCTGGGTCCGTTTTTGCATTTTCCCATTGAATTCTCGGTGGTCACTCTCCTATTTCCCCCTTTACTTTCTGCCTTTCATGGTCCTACTTCCTTCCACATTCCTTATTCCTCGTGTGTTGAAAGCATTTCCTTTCTTTCTCTTTTACTTTATTTATTGTTTTAATATATTTCTTTCTTTATCGTGTTGCAAGCCATTTTTCAGTGTTACCTTAGTAATAGAAATGTAATGACTTTCAGTCAGTCAATACGATTGTACCCAACTGTAATGGGTGTTTCCCTATTCCTGAGAAAATTACATGAGATTAATAAATACACTTGGATGACCTGTTTCGATCGTCAAGTGATCATCATCAGAACTGTTACACTTCGGCTATTACATCTATTTCTACAACTGTGTGATAGTACATGGCACCAGGGAATGTTCTCCGCAGTGCCTACAAGCTGCTGCGAAAGATTACGTCACTAGTTACGTTGGCAGCACGGCTGTCGCTTGTATCATAACAAACAGTACACTTTATACTCACCACAGTCATTCATAACATACTGTTGCACTCTTCCAATAATCTAACGAAATCTAAAGCACAGAATCTGACAACCCATACTTTATATGGGTATCAACCAGCAACACAAAGGCTCAAGTCAAGGAAAAGCTTTCTCCATTCAACAGAAAACCTTAGTGAATCACCGATGAACTTCAGAATGGACACATGGCGTTCCAGATCCAGGCACCTCGCAGGATGGATGATACCCTCTGAGAGCCTCCCTCCAGGTCACCAAGAAAGTTGGCCTACATGGAAGACACTGAACAGGTTACGCTCAGGAGTCGGAAGAACAAAGAGCAACATGCAAAAGTGAGGATTTGCCTTTGACTCCACACTCTGTAATTGCGGTGAAGAGCAGACAATGAGCCATCTTCTTGTCTGCAAGTTGTGTCCAACTACATGGTCTCCCCAGAATGTAACTGATGCTACCACAGAAGCATGTGAACTTGCCGCATACTGGTCTGGCCAAATATAATTAAATTCATATTTGTGTGGAACAACTTAATGTTTATCAGAAATGACAATGTTTATAGTACCTGTTCTTGATTTTATCCTTTTTTTTTTGGTAATTGTAATTGTCTTGTTTCTCCTTTTTCTGTTATCTTTTGTTGTTTGTAATATATGTTTCTGACACGATTAAATAAATAATCTAACTATACACACTGACAATTTCGACAGCCCACAGCCAACACACGTGGCCTTCACCTTATCAAGGACACTGTGCTGCCAACTAAACTGATAACGAAATCTATCGCAAGCTGCACGTCACGTAGCCACTGCGGAGAACATTTCCTGGCGCGCTGAATTTACAATATGTACACTTATTCAGTTGCAGTATTTATTAAACTAATACTACAAGACAATATTTGTTAGTTATATGCGATTTATTGTTAAGATACTGAAAGTGATGATTAACCTTCAAATGTGCTTGCTTAAGCGGTAATATGGATAAGAAACGAAATAAGTTTCGCTCAAGCAAGCACATTTGAAGGCTAATCACCACTGTCAGTATCTTACCAAACAATCACATATATCTAACAAATATTGACTTGTTGTATTAGTTTAACTACTACTGCAACCAAATAAGTGTAAGCCTATATATTGCAAATACTATCACTAGCCTAAGTATACTGGGTCTGATGATGATCGCTTGACGATCGGAACTGGCCATCCAAGTGTATTTATTAATATCATGTAGAATTCTTTCAGGATTAAGGAACCACCCATTATAATTGGGTACAATCCTGTTGACCGAATGAAAAGCATTAAATATCGATAAATCTCCTTTGAGAAAGTTAGCACGTTACACGCAGTTGATAGGTTTAGTTGTAGTAGTACAGGGCGCCAGGGATGGTTCTCCGCAGTGCCTACATGCTGCTGCCAGAGATAGCGTCACTAGTTACGTTGGCAGCACGGCTGTCGCTTGTATCATAACAAACAGTCAACTTTACACTCATCACAGCCATTCATAACATACTGTTGCACTCTTCCAATAATCTAACTATACACAGTGACGATTTCGACAGCCCACACATGTGGCCTTCACCCTAACAAGGACACTGTGCTGCCAACTATACGGATAACGCAACCTCTCGCAGCTGCACGTAGCCGCTGCGGAGAACATTTCCTGGCGCCCTGTAGTAGTAGTAGTAGTAGTAGTAGTAGTAGTAAATGATAATAATAATATCGTATGGCCTCGGGTGCCTGGTGCAAGCTTTGCTATTTGACACCCAGAGGGTAACTTGCATGTCGAATTTTTTCGTAGTTCCTTGACTATGAAAGTCAAGGAGGTTAGATGTTAGATATCTAATCTCCTTGAACACAATAGCGCTTTCTAGTAGAGAAATGAGGAACTTTGTGCTGGCGGAAACTCCCGAGATTAATTTTGCCATTATGAACTCGGCCTACTGAATTCAAATGGGTTCTTTGACATGCCAACATCGTATGACATGCGTATCGTATTTTTGCCGCCTTTCAAAAATCACTTACCACGGTCAGGGGCGAACCTGCAATCTTGGGGTTAGTAGACCGACACGCTATCCACTCACCCACCGTGGCAAGCTAGTATTAGTAGTAGTAACTTACTTTTAGTAGCCATTATCATCACCAGGGGTCGATAAACTACATACACAACAATTACTTTGCTGAGTGCTTCGGTTCCTGTGAGGGCTCTAGTTCAATGCGTTATACCTACACAATATTGCTATGCTGCACTACCTTATTCAGAGTAAATCGTTGTGTTATTATGTTAAGCATTTAATTGGTTGTGTGGTGTCAACTCAGCTGAAACTCTTGTGACCTAACAGACTAGGTGTGGCTGTTTCTCTTGGGTGTGTCCCATTTACAGGCAGAAAGAACTGTCACTCCTGACACACGCACGGACGTTCACTCGACTTGAAATTACTCCTATGTGGACTACGATTTCTTACGTGCCAATCACATATACACATATAACGTCATGTGAAAAATTCCGTCCTTGGACAGCAAGCGATCGCCATCAATTTGAAAACTACTTTTTACAAAATGAAATATGGCTTACTGACATCACAATGGGTTACTAATATAGCTGTATTTAGCCTATTTTCATTTATGAGAAAATAGGCTTATGAGATCACCTATTGTTCGGGTTTGTGTGTGTGTGTATGTGTGTCTCTAATAAAATCTAAACGGCTCGAGCGATTTCAATGAACCTCAGTAAGATCATTTTACTATTTTGGCTGAGCTCAACTGTGCCATTCAAATTCTATTACGTGTCACCAATCCAACATGGCGGCTGTGCGAAATTTACCGGCATTCTATATATCCGAAACTATTACTGATATCACTATGAAACTTTGTACGGTGTGATAGGGCACAACTAGACGTTTACCTATGTGACTTTTAAAAACATGTCAACTACAAAACGAACATGGCAGCCAAGCGAAGTTGAAGCATTTAAATAGACTTTCCTCGCGATTTAACCGCCCGAATGCACTGAAATTTGGTACAGAAAATGTTTATAAACATTGTAATGCAATAATAACTAATTTAGTTCAATTAATAATATAACCTCAAGATGGCGGCTGTACAACATTTCAAAATTAAGTTTTCAATTCTTGTGTCCTAATCATGTGATCAAAATCAACGTTTGAATAATCAACCTACGCAATAATCCTCCTCAAAAGGTACATAACTCTATGGCATACAAAATGCAACATGGCGACCATATGAAATATTTTAAGGTTCTCAATATCTACTTATCTATGGCAGCAATCAAACTAAAATTGTGAATGCTGATAGAGGCTATACACATATGTTCACATATGGGACTTTCAAGAACCTGGCGAGCACAAATCCAACATGGCGGCGACGCGAAATTTAAATATTCAAATGGACGTTTCTCGCTATTTAACCATCTGAGCGCAGTGCAACATGGTACGGCATATGCCAATACAAATTTTAATCCACTGCCATCTAATTTATTTCAATTGTTTTCATAACAACACGAAGGCGGCTGTATGATATTTTAAAATCTCTTTTTTATTTCTTGTGTCCTAATCATACAATTGAAGTTTGAATAATACACCTACACAATAATCTTCATGTAATAATACGTAATTCTAAGTCTTACATATATAAAAATCTAACATGGTGACCATCTGAAATATTTAGACGGTTCTCAATATCTACGAATCTATTACAGCAATCAAACTGAAATTTTGTATGTTGATAGAGGCAATTAACATAAGTAGGATATATAAAAATAGGCTACATAGTTCTTCACGGAACTACTTGTTTTCATAGGTGATAATATTTCTTTACATCAAAGACTTTCTCCTGTGCTTTAAAATACATGTTTTCTTCTAGTTACCTTTCAGAAGTTTTATAGATATTTTAGATTCATATCCGTTAGCAGTGTTAGAAAATATTGGAATTACATTCTCAGCAACTCAGAAGAATTTCAATTCTACATTGATGACCATTGAGGCTTTTAAGTATAAGGGCATGTATTGAACAAAGAGTAACAGATGGCTGTTATTAACTAGACTCAAAATAATATCCACTTATGGAAAGAGTTAATAGTCGATAGCCGTTAAGTTGATAACAGAATGGCCGTTAAGTAGGTACCGTACCAAATATTACTTACGGGATAGCAGCCCTGAAACATAATAAATTACTTGTTGCTGGTGTTTGCTTTGTTCTTTCAACGTTTCGCCAAAATTGTATGAGCCTGTTTAACAACAACTATACCGTTAGGTGGTACGCTCTATAACTTACAATACCAACATAATATAGCGGCTTAGGGTTTCACGGCCAGCGTTCATAACTATGTACAAGTTGTTCGGGCTTGTAGGCCGTGGTCCAGGCAGGATGTCATCTCCCGACGTTTCACCGAAGACTACTGATCAACGGAGGGAGCAGACCCATGATCGTGTCTTCAGTGAAACGTCAGTAGAAAACATCCTGCCAGGACCACGGCCTACAAGGCTAGAGAACTTGTACATAACTATAATACTGACCTAATTATATATAAACTAGCAGACCCATGCGAGAAATCTCGCATGTTCATAAACCACACTTTCCCCTATAGGTTTATAATGAGAGACTTAAGGAGAAAGGTTATGTTTTTATTTCATCCAAATGATTCTAGAACACTATTTACATTTCAGGATAAAGGAGAAACCTCAGAATGTTAATATAACATGAAACAGGCGTCACAGTGGCCCGTGGACAACAATTATGGAGCGTGCAATTATGAAGCGTATTTTCCTAAAGAAACGATGTTTGCAAATCGCACACTTCGTACATATCTTTTAAAGTCATTTTTTAAAGAAATTATAGATATTTATGAAATTTGAGTGCAATTCGTCACTGCAAATGTCTATCCTCTTTCATTTAATGCTCATTTGTCACGATCGGTCTCTTGTGAGCGCCGCAGGAGGGAGCTGTACTACTGAAATAATATATATGATTGAGTGTTTGAGAGGTGAGTACCACTATCGTAAGCCTTTTAGTCGAATTTTAGAGTCGTTTAAGGGACACTAGGGGTGAATTTTTCAACTTCCACATTTGTTATCAGAATGAGTTGAAATTTAAACTGCACAATAAGATTAGTAATACTAAGTCACAAACCAAATTTGAGAACAATTTGATGAAATTTAATTGATTTTTTACTAATTTTATTATTAAAATATAACGTGCGATCAAAATGCTCCATGCACATTAGAAATTGTGTAAAACGCTTGATTTTTAAATTGCACATACAGAAACCTATTCTAAATATTATAACATTGAGACATTTCAGAAAAGTTATACATGTATGATGTTAGATTAATTTCATTTTATGTGCCACCATGTTTTATAAATTCTGATAATTTTTCATAGTTTTTTTTTTGTCTGTAATTTACAAAGTGACCTAAGATATTGCAATGTCATCTTACAACACATGTATTTCTGAATATCCAGTGATATTTTGAGTAAAATTGGTGAATATATCATGCGCATGGAGTATTTTCATTACCTAAAAATGTTGTTTGGAGATAAAAGCATTTTTATAAAATCGCATTCTATATTACCAAGTTTGGCTCACCTAATGAATCAAAATGCCCCAGATTCATATGATTTGCCTTCCAACTTCTCCTTGGCAGCTTCCTGTTGTGTTTTCTTCAACTGCAGACCCTGTCGTGTCTTCTTCACCTGCATCGAGCTCCTTCTGCTTTCATAAATTCTCATTTGATCACAACGCTCACTTATTTTTGAGGAAACCATTGAACTTTCTTCATTTCTTACTTCACATTTCAGTTCCTGTGTCGCAGAGCAGCCCATATTGAACTCAGAAACACCAGTGTATGTCCCCATGTCCAGTCGCTTCTTCGATATAAAAATTTCTTTAGGACATTTCTTCCAAATAACAGAGTGAACACACTCATTTGAATTTTGTGTTTTCCTCCCCTGCTACATCTGGCTAAAAGCTCATTGCTGGCCTGTCTCTGATACACAGGGGCAATGCGATAGACCATTTTTTCTGAAAATTGCACTGACATCTTAGTGTGGCTTTCAGGTGTCTCACCTCGAGCAGTGATTCTATTATAGAATCACCACGAGTCAGTGCCCTTGGGGCATTTCTGATGTTGTTGTTTCTGATCTGTGGATCTGTAATGATACAGAGTGGCATAAATGGCATTCTTCATTGCTTGAACATCAGGCATATGTTTCTGAATTGACTGTCTGTAATAACTGGACAACTTCTTTATTGTGTCCATTTTCCAAGTTCCACGACCACGACCCCCCAAATTTGTGTCCTTGGTATCCTTTTTCAATTTCAGAAGCCCAGTAGTCATTCGTTTAGCGACATGGTTGATACACTCCTCTTTTATTATTTTAATTCCTTCGCCATACACTGCAATTCCATTCAGATGCTGGTAAGTCTTTGCATATCCATCAGAAAGTACAGTTGTGTATCGCATTGCACACTTCTCAACTGATCTTTTCCACATTATATCAGCAGCGTGTACTTCCATTGCCCCTGATGACCCATCATAGTTTTTACAGCATTCCCCACTTCTTTCATGATGTTCAGCTAATACCATGTACTCTGGTGTATCAGTACCCAGTTCATTGCCAAGTAAGGCACAATAATGGCAAAATTTTGACAAGACTTCATAGTCAATAACGAGACCTGTCAAGATATCTACAACTAAGCCAATCCCATATAATGATTTATGACCTCTGCGGTGTCATGTTCCATCAAAACTAACTGCGATATCAATAACATTAGCCTCTATGAGGGATGGGTCTACACATTCATGTGCGTTACGAACTACAGTTCGACTCTCACTCAGCATTTTCTCCTTGAGACAATCAACTTCTGTTGCTAAGTTGTGCATGTGACTGGTGAAGGTCTTGGAATTCATGCAGTGCATTTTCATAGCCATACAAATTTTTGCATGTACCTGTGACCAAGTCCAAGATTTAGGAAAGCTTCTGTACCCTTTCTATTTACTTCAAATGGAGCTCTTTCTGTTTTGCCCTCATTTGCATTTACCCGAGGACTTGTGTATGCCTGACCTGCACAGTGTCCACATGATTTGCATACTACATGTAGTTTATTAGCAAATCCATGCTGCTCGTTTATCACCACATTTAGGGAAGCTTGGCTACAGTGAGGACATTTCACATTTTTTAATAAATCAGGAAATGTGCTAGTATGCAGTAAAATATAACTTTCATCTGATGTAGCTAATGACACTGATGCATAAGAGGACAGTTTTAATTCAGACCTAGTCTTGTCAGAATTACTAAGATCTCCTGATTTATATTTATTTACAAACTCGGTATTACTGGGGTTTGAACAAGCACTAATGTTTACAGTTTGTTGGGAATTAATTTGTAGGCCTACAGTTTGTAAAACACTAACCTCTTCTGTAGGCACCACTAATGAAATAGGCCTAGAAACTGTCTCATTCATATTAGCTTCTTGCTTCTTTTTACGAGCCTCTATTGCCGCTGAAGTTTTTCTTTTTCTCTTTGTACATCTTCCTTTCGAAACACGCCAACGTGAAGTTACTACATCCATTATAATCACAAATTTCAAGCCACATGCACTGATGTAAACAATAAAATTTAAACATAAACACAGGAAGTTACTACCTGTTCAATTGATAATATGTAACTGTACGTAAAGATAAGTTAATTATATAATAAAAATAATGTATAGGACAATATAAATGTAGGAAGTTATATGGCAAAATATACTTTCAAACAAATCAATCCGTAAAAGTTTCACATTAGATTTTAGTGTTTATATTGGTTAGGCCTATGTAGTTCTAATATTAGACACTAGATAGCAGCACAAATCAATACCCACAGAGATGTTGGCAATGGCTTCAAAATAAATCGAAAAATTCCACACAGTAATGGATATATAAAAATACGATCACTGAGAGAGCATGAAGGGGGCGTTTAAAGTCTAACGCAGAGGAGATTTAAAAATGTCGCTGAGCCTTTAAATATGGCGATGCATGAAAACTGTTTTACTGAAATGATCCGCAGGGGTCCATTAGATAAATATATGGTAAAAACAAAAAAACAGTTATTTTGCCATATTTGCCTAAAAACTCAGCCCTAGTGTCCCTTAAGTGTTTTAAAATGGTATTTGTCAAATATTCTGACATTAATTACTGACAGTTGGCAACAGAAAATCCGCTTAAAACATCAATCACTTATGGTGATACGTACTTTGTTCGTGGAATGCTTGGTCCAATTTGGGTTAATTTTTTGCGAATAATTAAAGGTAACTCTAAGGTTGATATCACCGATTTCAAACAGTAGACGGCACAGAAATAATCTGAAGTATCGTAAATTGTAAAATGGTGGTGTTTTCTACGTTCATACAGATTTTCGTGAAATTTGGGTTCTTCGTTTGTGAGTTCTTCAAGGGTAACTATACCAGGGGAATCTGCTGCCCCTAATAATATTGTTTCATGCACCCCAATAAACGCATATTGTCGGAGAGGTTGATATTTCTCTGCTTGAATCCCGTGTGGTATGTTTGTACTTCAAGGGTATCCCGTAAACGATACTGAGCGCTATTATTTTTCCCCTCGTATTAGTCTGCAGTCACATCAAGCGAAAAGTAATAGTGTTCGGTATCGTTTGCAGGATATGCTTGCAGTGAATTAGTACCCTAAAGGATTCAAGCAGAGAAATATAGACCTTCCTGTTAACAACGCTACTTGGATTGCATAATACAATATTATTAGGGGCAGCTGATTCTTCTGGTAAACAACCCTTCCAGCGAATTGTTACCTGTGGCGGAAATCGGAACTAATATGCTCCGTCCAGCCACACGCCTGCGATAGACGTGCAGTCTTCGCCAGCGAAACGTCAACTCATGCCATTTGTGTGCATGATTCATGCTGGGTCGTGCGCTGTGCGGTGTGTTCTCATTGTATTACTGTACAGGCATTTCCCCTCTTGCCCGCAACCGCTCGCTGCCGCCATAATGAGGCGAGATGAAGTAATGTATACACAACAGCACCGCTCCACGTCTAGCGGTAACAATTCCCTGGTAGGATAGTACCTATTGTAGACTATATGTTAATATTGTGATCAGAACAGCCACATAAAAGTTAATTGGGGGAGAGACTTACAGACACACGCACATCTACTTATTTTTATGAGGAAAGTAGGCTACAGTCCAAATAGATGCAGGATAGAGAATTAAGTGTTTGGTGAATGAGGGACTTAAAACTGCGAAATTCGTCTTTGGGCCCTGTTGGTCAATTACTGAGCAAATCCGGGAGAAACTTTACTTTTCATGGCACTGGTTTATGTGTGCTGCCAGCCTGTGCTGACGCAATCATACTGTGATAGTATCCAGCTTTGGGTTCATTATAACAATAATTGGATTCCCAGGTCTAACATTAAGTGTCTGGTGAATATGGGTTTCGAACTGGTGGCCTTTGGCCTTTAGCGCCGCTGATTTACCATCACAGTTTGGAGACCAAGAGGAAAATTTCCTAAATCACCCTCCAGTATTAAGTTATTTATGGTGGCTGGTAATTTTACTAAGTAACTGAAAGTGGTGGAGGAAATCTCAGTTGATTCTGGCTGAACTCGCTATCATATTATATTCACGAGGCCGCAATAAGCCAAAGTGCAGATCACTGAGACACTGTAAGTAGGGCGATGTATGAGCAAGTGATATCTTGTTTAGTTAATTCCGAAAAGAACAGAACCTGACTTACTGATATGGTGACCTTGAATATGCAGGTGACGATACAATTATTACTATTATTATCATCATTATTATATTATTATAATTGTTATTATTGTTATTATCATATACGTGGTACAGTCATTAAGTTCTGAAACTAACCGCATGACGGCGTTATGGGGCACTATAGTGCATAGGTGGCGCCGTGGTATGATACCATGTCAGCTAGTCTCGCGTCCCTGCAAGAGACAGTTGACTGCATGCACTGGCAGCAGACACATGTTCGTTGTTGTGACAGTGATTTGAATGCGCCAGTCGGACCTGAAGATGATCCGACGTCTCTCAACCAGATAATAACGGGAGTCGAAACATGGCGATTACTTTACGATCCGCAACTGAAACGACAATCAGTCACTTTGAAAACACCGTCATCACCACGTCAGAAGAAACCACGATAAGACAAAAGTCAAAAGGCAAGGTGAGCTGGAACTTTTTGATGTGTTACATCTTTCCGCTCGGTTGCTGGACAGTTTTGTGGGAGTGATTTTGAAAATTGGGGACGGAAGTGGATCGGAACGATCGAGCTGGCAGAGGTGGATCGAACGGAAGTAAGCACTGCCCGCTCGATCGATCGAACGGGAGTGTACTAGCTGGCAGTGGTGGAAAACGGAAGTATGCACTGCCCGCTCGATCAATCGATCGGAAGTGTACTAGCTGGCTGTGGTGGAAAACGGAAGTATGCACTGCCCGCTCGATCGATCGAACGGAAGTGTACTAGCTGGCAGTGGTAGAAAGCGGAAGTGTGCACTGTCCGCTCGATCGATCAATCTGGCGGGCAGTGGTACGAGAAACAATGAGCGCGCGGAGTCGGAAATTGATACCATGACGTACTCTCGGCCATGTGGAATGTATATGACATACTGAACGGAAAACGCTCATGCGAACTCTGGTGTCAAGTGATTAAAACAAATGACATGGTACATGTTCGAAGTCTTCGTATCAGTATTTAAATGGTAAAATGCCTTAATATCAAGCATTGTAAGTAGTCGGCATTGCCGGTATTATGTTTCTGCACAATGGCTATTCAAATATTAACCCACATAACGGTAATGCAGTCATCTCTATATATATAACAAGTAGTTCCGTGAAGAACTATACAGCCTATTTTCATATATCCTACTTATGTTAATTGCCACTATCAACATACACAATTTCTGTTTGATTGCTGTAATAGATTCGTAGGTATTGAGAACCGACTAAATATTTCGGATGGTCGCCATGTTGGATTTTATATATGTAGGTCCTAGAGTTATATACTGTTACATGCAGATTATTGTGAACGTGTAGTATTCAAACTTCAATCGCATAATTAGGACACAAGAAAAAACAAGGACATATTAAAATTTTGCACAGCTGCCATCTTGAGGTTATGGAAACAATTGAAATAAATTAGATGCCAGTGGATTAACATTCGTTTAAGGATTTACTGTACCGAGTTTCACTGCACGCGGATGGTTAAATTGCGAGAAACGTCCTTGTGAATATTTATAATTCGCGTCACCGCCATGTTGGATTTGTGATCAGCAGGTTATTTAAAGTCCTATAGGTGAACTTAAGTTCATAGCCCCTATGAACATTAAAAAATTCAGTTTGATTGCTAAAATAGATTCGTAGATATTCAGTATCGTCTAAATATTTCGGATGGTCGCCATGTTGGATTGTTAAATGTATAGGCCATAGAGTCATGTACCATTAAAGGAAAATTATTGCGTAGGTTCATTATTCAAACTTTCACTTCGATCGCATGACTACATCACAAGAAATAAAAACTTAATTTTTAAATTCGCACTGCCGCCATCTTGAGGTTATGTAAACAATTGAACTAAATTAGATACCAGTGGATTACAATGTGTATAAATATTTCCTGTACCAGTTTTCAGTGCGCTTGGAACATTAAATCGCGAGTAAGGTCTATTTAAAATTTTCAAATTCGCTTGGCCGCCATGTTCGTTTTGTAGTTAACCGGTTTTTGAAAGTCTTATAGATGGACTTCCAGTAGTGCCCTTTATCTCCGTACAAAATTTTAGGGAGATACCGCTAATAGTTTCAGAGATATAGAATACCGGTGAAATATTTCGCACATCCGCCATCTTGTGATTATGTGAACATTTGAACGAAGTTAGATGTCGGTGCATTACAATGTATATAAACATATACTGTACCAAGTTTCATTGCGTTTGGTTGGTCAAATCGCGAGAAACGTCTATTTAAAAGTCGCAAATTCGCTTGGCCTCCATGTTGGTTTTGTAGTTACCAGATTTTCAAAAGTCACATAAGTGAACTTATAGTAGTTATCTCTATCACATTAGAAAATGTCAGGGTAATATCGGTAATAGTTTCGGAGATATTGAATGCTGGTGAAATATTTCGCACAGCCGCCATGTTGGATTGGTGAGTCGTAACAAAATTTGAAGGGCACGGTCGAGGTCGCCGGGAATAGTGCTATGAACTTTCCGAGTTTCATTGAAATCGCTCCTGCCGT
The DNA here is from genome assembly GCA_946902985.2 of Meconema thalassinum. Taxonomy (NCBI): domain Eukaryota; kingdom Metazoa; phylum Arthropoda; class Insecta; order Orthoptera; family Tettigoniidae; genus Meconema; species Meconema thalassinum. Next base: position 523,581,218 of record OX336390.1, on the reverse strand, counting down.
TTAGATTTTATTAGGGGGGGACACACACACGAATCACACACACACACACACACACACACACACACACGCACACACACACGGACAAAAGGTGATCTCATAAGCCTATTTTTTCAAAATTGAAAATAGGCTAAAAATGAAAGTTTGTCTGTTTTTTTTTCTGAATTTCCACGGAAATTTTGCGTTATTTGCGCGTTTCAGACTGTTTTATGACGGATGCGCGCAAAAATATGTTTTTGTCTGTCTGTCAGTCTGTCTGTTTGTTTGTCTGTGGACAACTATGAGTCCTTATTACTTGAGAACGGCCGGGTGGATCAACGTAAAATTTGACACAGATATCCATCAGAAGCACCACACTAATCATTGGTGTAACTCTTCTCCGTACCTCTCATAAAAGGGGGCCTACCCCCTTAAAAATACATGCTGAAATAGGCGTAGAAGGACGAGACAAAGCTTATTTTCAACCCCTCGAAATGAGAAACAAAACTCGGGGACCCTCCGAAAACCACATTTTAAGGCCCTAAAACCAACAGTTTTAGAGATAATCCCAGAAAACTAATTTCATTTAATAATCTAATGAAAAATGCAAGCTGGTAACCATAGCAACACAATCTCAGAGGACCATCTATTTCTGTAAGACGCAATGCAATTCCATTTATTACATTACTGTGAAGTTTTGCAAACGGCTATAAGGTTATCACGGAACCAAATTAAGCTGTAAAATTCATCAATACGTATAATGAGCTTAAGGGGGTCATGGGGTACACTAGAATTTTGTCACGCGATTTTCACGTGCGGTTGTGGTACGGAAGGTCTTTTATATCCCTATCCCTATATTGTATTTATTACATTATAGCTTGCCACGGTGGGTGAGTGGATAGCGTGTCGGTCTACTAACCCCATGATCGCAGGTTCGCTCCTGGCCATGGTAAGTTATTTTTGAAAGGCGGCAAAAATACGACACGCATGTCATACGATGTTGGCATGTCAAATAACCCATTTGAATTCAGTAGGCCGTGTTCATAATGGCAAAATTAATCTCGGGAGTAATTAATCTCGGGAGTTTCCGCCAACGCAAACTTCCTCATTTCTCTACTAGAAAGCGCTATAGTGATCAAGGAGGTTAGATATCTAACCTCAACTTGACTTCCATAGTGATTCAAGGAACAAAGAAATTCGACAAGCAAGCTACCCTCTGGGTGTCAAATTACAAAACTTGCACCCGGCATCCGAGGCCTTACGATATTATTATATTATTATTATTATTATTATTATTATTATTATAGTTTATTGTTGACAACAATATCACGGCAAATACCGGCTACATTTTCTGTTACAGCCTGGTTCGGCTTTAGCAAGGAACCATCTGAACTGAGATAATTACGATTACACTGTTCAGAGACTTCACATCCATGTCGTGCCCGCATTCTTCACGAGTCTCCTTCATTTGTAGGATGAGCTAAATTCCCATCAGGATCATCGAGCTTTGCTGAGTATTCAGCCAGGGCATTGTCACCAAGGAACTTCCTAACAATATGGCATGTGTTTAACAGAACTGCCTTCTGAAGTTCAATATATGTCTGCAGGTGCAGATTCAATATTGATAGACTACTATGGAGAGTTTTCGGTAAAACACCAGTACACGATACAATTATTGGGATGGTAGTCACCGAATCAAGTTTCCACATCTGCTTTATCTCAATTTCCAGCTCTGTGTACTTAGATATTTTAGTAGCAGCTGTTGTTTGGATGTTTTGAGTGTTGGGACATGCGATATCTACCAGTAATGCCTCTTTGTGTACTTATTATTATTATTATTACTATTATTATTATTATTATGGCATACAACGACGAGACAAAGCTCATTATTAGCCCCCTCGGTGGCAGAAACAAAACTCGAGGGTTCCCGAAAACTACATTTTAAGGCTCTAAAACCAACAGTTTCTGAGATATTCCCAGATAACTAATTTAATTTAATAAAATAATGTAGGAATGCAAGCCGGCAACCATGACAAGAGGTTCTCAAGAGAAGACATCCAACGTTCCATCTATTTCTGTAAAAATCAATGCCACTCCACTTATTACATTTCTGTGAAAGTTTTCAAATGGCTATAGGCCTAAGGTTATCACGGAACCAACTTAGACTGTAAAATTATTCAATGCGCATTTTTTCACGTCATTTACGTGATATGTCGTACAGAATTATATCTCCAAACAGCAACATTATTTTCAAAAAATACTGAATTGAAATAGTATTTTTTGCGGCTATTAGGAAATTGGGCCATTGGAGGCTAGAAAACCTGAATATCCATGAACCACAAGCCTTTATAATTTGTTAAAGGTGTCTTCCTGTGGATGGGGACTTAGCACAGCGGTGAGGGTCAGTCTTTATGTGAGGTGTATTGCGTTTCGTCGACGAGGTTTTCAATTTTATTTTCTCGTCAGGAAGTATACGTTAAGTGAATTTAGATTGAGCACATTCTATTTTTTTTCGACAAACGGGTTCATCGTAAGGATGATTTTATTTGAAACTGTGTGGTTGATATATCTATATTCGGACTTCTGGGTGATATGTTGTAGGTTGGTTGGTTGGTTCCTCAGTTTAGAAGCTGCAACAACTCGTTCACGTAGCCTCGTAGTGTAGAATCTGTTTGATAACCGCTGTTAATTGCGATGGCTGTATTAGTGTGTGTTATCTGTATTTCAGGTAAGGACTGCAGACGATCAATTTCCAGTAGTTCTTACTTTTGCTACCAAATGCTACCGTCAACGACACCTAGCCGCAAACTTGACTACTATATGCCGCCGCAACCGGCAAACTTTGGAACTAATACAGCGTTAATCGAATCTAACCGACAAATGTAGCTTCACACAATTGTAGTTAGTGGAAGGTTCTATTACATGCCATAAATCTATGACATGGGACCGCCGGCTTTACATCCACTCCAAAGTAAGGCATACTTAGGGATTTTCGGCCTTTCTGTGTATCTTTATGTACGCCTATAACTCGTGTTCGAATGACTAGAGCATCGTAAAATTAGGTATCCATGAGAGTCAATACACCAATCATTTATAAAACTCTTCACGTACTTCTCATAGGAGGATTGGAATAGGAAAAAACTTTTCAAAATACATGCTAAAATAGGCGAAATATAAAAATTATCCAGAAGGACGACCAAAGCATATGTTGCGCTTCTCAATGTGAGACAAAAAATTCGAGAGTCCATAAAGAGTCTCCGAAAACCACATTTTAAGGCCCAAAATTAACAGTAGTGTGTTATTCCCAGAAAACTAACTTCGCTCTGATAAACATATGAAGGAATAACAAGCCCCTAACCATTGCAACAGTAGCTCAATTGATAACGCCTGGTTATTAATACCGAAGACCGTTCGAAGAGCGGGTACTTCTTTCTTTCTTTCTTAGTCGTTTACCCTCCAGGTTGGTGGAACCCACGGACTCAGCGAGGGAACTCACCACTACCGCCTCTACGGGCAGTGTCCTAGAGCTGGGAACATCTAAACAGAGTGGATACAACTGGGGAGGTGTGATTGGCACCTCACCCAGGCGGCCTCACCTGCAAAGCGAGCAGGGGCCTCATGAGGGAAGGTAATGGATGGTCAGGATGGATAGGCAAGGAAGATGGAAGGAGGCGGCCGTGGCCTTGAAGAAGGAACCATCCCGGCATTTGCCCGAAGACGAAGTGGGAAACCACGGAAAACCACTTCGAGGATGGCTGAGGTGGGAATCGAACCCCCTCTACTCATTTGTAACACCCGAGGCTGAGTAGACCCCGTTCCAGTCCTCATACCACTTTTCAAATTTCGTGGCAGAGCCGGGAATCGAACCCAGGACCTCCGGAGCGGCAGCTAACCATGCTAACCGCTACGCTACGGAGGCGACCTTCGCGGGTACTTCTGCTAGTCAATAAAATATAATCGTTGTGGTTATACGAGAATTGAGCAAGCCTTCAAGAACTATTACTGAATACATTCACTTTACTCACAAGAGGGCCTATTCGTAAGGCATTTTAAACTCAATTTCACGCAGGAACATTATCGAAACAAGCAAAATATAAATGAAACTTAATTCCGTAATGCAGTATTATTGGGACAACGGCCCAGCCGTGTTGAAACACCGGATCCCATGAGAACTCCGCAGTTAAGCAACATTGGGTGCAGTCGGAACTTGGATGGTATGCCGGTTCTAGGCACTGCGTGCTGTTGACCAACATAAGGAGGAGCGGAAACGCGCTGGTCACCCTACTGTAAGTAAACCCCGGCTGGGGGTAGCTTCTCCAGAGGCTCGGACCTGCCTTCGGGCAGAATACCATTTGATTGAGTATTATTGGAACGTGGAAATAAGTCACCCTCTTATGCACAAAATTTGCGTAGTCGAATTAGCCGTGGGGTTAGTGCTTATGTCTGTGTATCAAGAGATCTTGGGTTCGAATCCCAGACGGGGTAGATATTTTTGATACCAGTTTATCATTTTAAACGATATTTATCATATCAATATGACTCATTTTAACAGAATCCATATGAAATTACGTGTTGGTCTGTGAATAAAGAGGACCTGTTTATAAGGAATTTAAAGTTTTGAGCGGTGTCGCGTCTATTAATCTAGGTGATCCATATCGTATTCTTTACTTAGGCTAGTGCTGGTGGAAGCTACAAATTATCTAATAAAATGAGTTCCGTATTATAAACTGAAATATCTGTAAAACACTCCCTTTTACAATAGATCAATATTTGTGCCAATAATAGTATAAAATACCGGTGTATCAACAATTTCACGTGAGGTTTCTTCTATGTCAGATGTTACAGATCATATGCGACTACTGTAAGGCTCATAATTTTTAGCCTACGTTTCACATTTTCAAAAATGAGGAAAAAGTAGACTTATGAGATCGATCCGGGAAAATGTGTGTCTGTCTGTCTGTCCTTCTGTCTGTCTGACTGTGTGTGTGTCCCCCCCTATCAAATCCTAAACGGCTGCAGAAATCGAAACCTAATTTAGTATGCGAAAAGATGTATACTGGAATATCTCACGTCCATATTTGAAAATTATGTCAGTGCTACCAACTGCTGAAAAAAACGCACTAGAAATATGAGCTCCATGTTGGATATCATTGATGGTATGCATGGGAGCTATTCCAAAATTGGCACACATGTAGATAACACAATTTCAGTTTAATTTCCAGGAGGCCATACATGACAGTGTTGCCAAAATAATTCCAAGCCTTCCTATAGGTTCAATTTTTAAATGCCTATAACTTCTACACTATCAATTGGATTTCAACCAAATTTTGTATGTAATATGTGTACATAAACAGATATGACTGAGCGTATTATCAAGAGCCACCAGGGCTGCTAACTGTTAATAATTGCTCTCTCTATTCTTTTATCCAAATACCAATATATCAGAAAGTATGCAAGCCGACAGCTTTAAACTATGCACACGTATAATACTTGACATTTTAGATGAATTTTGGAGTAACTTATATACTTCAGTTCTACCAAAATGATTCTAAGCCTGCTGATAGGGCCAATTTTTAAATACATGCAAGTTCTATAGTCTACTATCAGTTGGATTTCAACCAAATTTCGTATGTGCTATGTGTAACATAACAGATATGACTATAAGTATTCTTAAGAGCAATCAGGGCTGCCAACTGTTAATAAATGCTGTCTATATTTTTTTAACCTAATATCAATATATCAGGAAGTATGCTGGCCAACAGACCTATTCTTTGCACACGTATAGCACCTGACATTCTATATTAATTTGGAATAATTAATATAAGTCAGTGCTGCCAACATGATTCTATGCCTGCTGATAGGTCCAATTTTAAAATACATGTAAATTCTGTTCTAACAAATGGATTTTGTCAAATATTGGCACAACAAGATATCATAATATAGCAGTTTAGGCTATTTCTCACCAGCACATGCATGCCATTGTTGCCAACGTGCTTTTACGCGTGCTGATAGATCCAATGTCTAACTGCATTTAACGTCCATTGGACTTCAACCGATTTTTTTATTCTGTACCTTAAGAGATGGAACTAAGAATATATTCAGTCACCAGAGCTGCCAACTGTAATGCTCCATTAGGCTACATTATACAAGGTATATTTCGAACTAATTAGACATTTCGATATTCCCAACTTAATTTCGTCATTATTCTAGATAGGTTCATATACCTAGTAAATTAATCATTGGCATGAAACTTAATTTTAAGAAAAGTAGTCTCTTTAGTTCGTCACGGAACTTCAATTGTATCGTTCACATGGAATTCCTACCAGACGGTGCAAGGAGATCCTTGACCGTTTACGCGGTGCAATTCGCCGTAAGCGACCTGGGCTTTGGCGCACTAAGAATTGTCTGTTGCTACACCAATGCCCCTGCATATCGGTATGTGTTTGTCCAATAGGAAATTGCTAGGCAACAGGTGACAGTTTTGCCCAATCCCCCGTAATCACCTGCTATCGCACCATGCGATTCTTTTCTCTTTCCTGGCCTGAAAGCACTCCTACGTGGGGACAGATTTCAGTCGTCCGAAGAGGTCATGATGTCCACAAGAGAAGCCATACAGGACCTTCCTGCCAACTGCTTTCAGCGGTGCTTCCAGCAGCTATACTAACGTTGGCAAAAGTGCATAACGGCCAACGGTGACTTTTTTGAGGGTAGGTGCGGTTTTGAGTAGGTGTACGCCGTGTAATGCGGCAGCGTGTGCAACATACAGGGTCGTGTGGTGGCCTATTATCCCGGCGTCAAGTCTCGGAACGCAATGACTAGGGCTCGGATTCGAGCATACTTGCATATCTTTTCCTGAATAGTACACATTGAAAGAAGCCTTTCGGTGGTATTTTCACCTCTCTGGGACTAACAGAATTGACATTTATCGAGCATGTAAATGCATATAACCGCGGTTTTCAGAATAGAAGCAAATAAATGCATATTTTTGTAGTTTTCGTCTAAATAGTTTGTTTTTCTTCGAATTCCCAACCCCCTCCCCCAATTCGGGCCCTGACCATCCTTAAAGTTCGAAAACAGAAATAATTATCGAAAAGCCTATCTGGTGCGAATAATACAACCGCAGGTTTTTAGCTTTTAGTTAGGTCGTTCTCGTCATTGAAACTTTTATTGACTGATTTAAGAAAATCATTCAAAACTGAAAAAAATAGAAAAAATTCTTGTTGTACAGACCAATGCAGATCTACTTCATTGACTCGCCTTATTCTGAACATTTTGTAAAAGAACTTTTGAACTGTAACTTTTATAAGACAACTTCTCTTATATATACTTGAAAAACTTGAAGACGAGTATATTGCAGTGTATCATACATTCAATTAGAAAATAAAGCTCGTATATAAAGGTATGTTATTGAGTTTTTCGTTCCACATTCCGTTCTATAGTCTTAACGGTGTTTTTCGAGGATATTCTGCATATTTCACAGCATATAATGTTTTTTTCGAGCATATCTATCGAGCATAAAACACATGGTTTTCGAGCATATCTGGAGATTTTATCGAGCATATCGATCCGAGCCCTAGTAATGACTGTATTACGTATACAGTACAGTGTCTTCCACCAGCCCCTTACAACTTAGTTTTATGAAACCCAACTAACATTGCATTTCTCCCTATGGACGATATTGCTCTGCGCTCTGACTGTGTGACAGCAATGTAATTGGGTCATGGGTCTAGCAGAGAAAACCCGCCGAATACTAAGGCCCATTCTACTGACATATGACTTATTGCTCCTTCAAATAACACACATACACGTAATACGATCGAATTAATAGCTTACGCCACGTGATCTGTAATAGTAGAAGGTTAAATCAACACCATAAACCATGATTTAAGACTTTGACATGGACTTAAACGTTCGAGGTGGGACGGCAACAGTAAATACTGCATTTGCAGCGCGCGGTATCTACCATGTGTTGGTGGCTGAGTCGGTTAAAGCCTGACCGTACGTGGTGGGCGTGAACCGGAAGAGTGGTGCTTTGAATCCAGGGTGGGCATACGTTTTTGAACGAAAGCCCAGGCTCCATTTTAGTTGGGATGTAACTACATTGCCCCATTTATTCCCTTACGATGTATATTTGTGAAGAGTACGTTGAATTTTGCTGATTTATAAAGAGAATACGATCGAATTGGTATGTTATGCCACGTGACCTGTAATGGCAGAAAATGTACAAAACTGGCATGGATATTAACATAACATATCGAAGTGTCGCTCCGGAGGTCCGGGTTCGATTCCCAGCTCTGCCAAGAAATTTAATATTTGTCTAAGGGCTGAAATTGGGTACACTTCGCCTTGTGAAGCAAATGTGAGAAGCGGTGGGTTCGATTCCCACCTCAGACACCCTGGAAGTGGTTTTCCGTGGTTTCCCACTTCTACTCCGGCCAAATTCCGGGACGGTTTGTGCCTTAAGGCCATGGCCAACTCCTTCCCAATCCTTAATTGCAAATCATTACAAGCCCGCAATAATTCAGGCTATCAGACAAATTCTACACACACACCCAAGTGCACGGGGCTAAATGACCGCGATGTTCTAGCCCCTCAAATGAAACAAAACAACATATCGAAGGATATTCTTATCGCCAGTGCTTGCATCGAAGTAGACGTATTCCTTAGAATTTCCCTTGGTATTATTAGCTTACTTTCGATTTTTGCAGAAAATGAAAGTAGACTTATGACATCTACACAGGGCCAAAATTATGTGTCTGTCTGTGTGAGTGTCTCTGTATCTGAGTGTGAGTGTGTGTACTCTGAATGTCTATCCCTCCCCCTCCCCTCCCCCTGTCAATACGAACACGGTGAAACCAAATTGAACGAAATTTGGCACAGAGGTAGCACTAGCAAAGTGCACCTCAGTGTCATGTTTTATATCGTAATGGTGGCCACCCAAATGTTAAAGGCTTAAATCAAATAACGACCAACCTAATCATCCGATCTCTACCAAATTTTGTAACAACATATATTTTTATGGCGAGCGTCTTATGACAAAACTACAAGGTCGTCAGCCCAATAGTTGTCAGATGGCGGCCATGTATGTGTGCAAATCGCTTCCCCCTATCATTTCATACACGATGAAACCGAATTGAACGAAATTTGGTACAGAGGTAGCACTAGCAAAGGGCACCTCAGCTCATGTTCTATAACGCCGCCATCTTGACGAAAACGTAAAGGCGGTCACCCAAATTTTAAAAGCTTAAATCATATTCTGACCAACCTAATCATCTGATCTCTACGAAATTGTGCAACATTATACCTTTCTATATGAAGCATCTTTTGACCAAACTACAAGGTCATCATCACAAAAATTTGTGGATGGCGTCCATGTATGTGTGCAAATCGATTCCCCCTATCTATTCAAACACGGTGAAACCGAATTGAACGAATTTTGGTACAGAGGTAGCACTAGCAAAGGGCACCTCAGTGTCATATTTTATATTGCCGCCATCGTGACGGTAATGTAATGGCGGCCTCCCAAATGTTAAAAGCTTAAATCAAATTACGACCAATCTAAATATTTGATCTCTACTAAATTATGCAACAACATACCTTTATGTAGTGAGCATCTGTTGACCGAAGTATAAGGTCACCAGCTTAATAGTTTGCAGAAAGCAGCCATGTATGTGTGCAAATCCGTTCCCCCTATCAATTCAAACATGGTGAAACCGAATTGAACGTCATTTGGTACAGAGGTGGCACTAATAAAAGGCAACTCAGTGTCATGTTTCTTATCGTCGCCATCTTGACGGAAACGTAATGGCGGCCACCCAAATGTTAAAAGATCAAATCAAATTACGACCAACCTAATCATCTGATCGCTACCAAGTTTTGCAACAATATACCTTTTGGTAGGAAGCATCTTTTGACTGAACTACAAGGTCATCAGCCCAATAGTTTGCAGATGGCGGCCATGTATGTGTGCAAATGGATTCCCCCTATCAATTCAATTACGGTGAAACCGAATTGAACGAAATTTGGTACAGAGGTAGCACTAGCAAAAGGCACCTAATCGTCATGTTTTATATCGCCGCCATCTTGACGGAAACGTAATGGCGGCCACTCAAATGTTCAAAGTTTAAATCAAATTACGACCAACCTTATCATCTGATCTCTACTAAATTATGCAACAACATACCTTTATGTGGTAAGCATCAGTTGACCAAACTATTAGGTTACCAGCTCAATAGTTTGCAGATAGCAGCCATGTTTGTGTGCAAATCCATTCCCCCTATCAATTCAAACACGGTGAATCCGAATTGAACGAAATTTGGTACAGATGTAGCACTAGCAAAGGGCACCACATATTCATGTTTAATATCCGTATAGCACGTTGTATTTCAACAAGCTACTACAACCAACATCAATTATACTCCTTGAAAGGGACAAAGAGTTATAACAATACCCATGTTTTAGGAGAAAGTAGGCTATATGTTCTTTACTGAACATCTTGTTTTGTTATTAAATATTAACAAAAAGACTTATCATTTCTTTAGGCCAGTATCACACGACACTAGCTGGCAAGGAAGCTGTTGTGATCGCTGGTACAAAATCCTGTATGATTCTGTTCTCTTCGTCAGTGCACCTGATTGTATGATCGAGTTGTATCACACGGTAGCATTTTGCACCATCAGACATAAGCCCTATATTCCTGAAAAAAACTCTGCATCTCTCAGCATCCCCTTGTCCATAATACTCAACTGGTGCATGACTTCCGGCACTTTTCCTGACTCATGGAAAAGAGCAGATGTCACACCTGTCTGTAAATCAGGCAGCAAGCACGAAATTTCCTCATACAGACCTATATCTATCGTACCTATACTCTCTTCAGTCTTCGAAAGAATAATACATTGCCGTCTCCTCACTTTCACCAAAACCATACCTCTCAGAAGAACAACATGGCTTCGTCCATGGAAAATCATGTTTAACAAATTTGACTGTTCTGAACCATCACATAATTTCTGCAATAGATCAAAACTCTCAGCTAGATGTAATCTACGTTGACCTGGCCAAAGCATTTGATTCCGTGAACCATTTCCTTCTCCTCCACAAGCTTGCTTCACGATACAACGTACATGGATCCTTCCTATCCCTAATACAAAGCTTCCTGACCAATAGGCAACAACGGGTTGTGCTTCCAGGGTCTGTATCGTCCTGACTCCCAGTCTTATCAGGAGTAACTCTGGGCAGTATCCTGGGACCCCTTCTCTTCGTGCTGTATATGGACAATATAAACACATGCGTGCAAAATTCTCCGTGTTCCCTTCTTCTGTACGCTGATAACCTCAAGATATTCAGAGAAATTTCCAGTTCTGACGACCACGCTGAGCTCCAGGAAGCAGTGAATACATGTACTGATTGGTTCAACAAATGGAGGTTATCTCCAAATCCTAAAAAGTGCTTCAAAATTTCTTTCTCACTACTGAAATCTGGAAATCATGCGGACTATAAAATATGTGGAAATAAATTGGATACGGTTTATAACCAATATATCTAAATAGAACAGTGTCTTTAATTTCTTCATATCAATAGTCAAAGCTCGCAACCCTTCACTAAGGCAGTTTGCCAAATCTGACATTCTAAATCAGCTCAATGTACTCGACCTGAGAAGCCGCTTACACAATGTGTTTCTTACATAAAATTATGAATGGTTACACAATATGTAACATGCCCTTAAGCTACTTCCCACTCCATGTTCCCTCCCGCTCAACACGTCAGAACCATTTACACCACATACCTCGCCCACGTCTACCTACCCTTAGCAACTCCCTTCCAAACATTGACATATTCTCTCCCTATAGAACATTCAAACATAACATTAGAAGATCCCTTTCATCCTCAATTCCTACCCCCTCACCCTCCTAATCACCCACTACCCCAATCATTCCCTGTGTCGTTCGAGATTTATCCCTTGCTGCCATCACTGCCAATTGTTACCTGTTATCGTTGTTGTTGTTGTTTTTCTTAATGTTATTTGAAATGGTTAAAATATTAGTGTAAAATGACCTATCATGGTTGTATCTAATAATTATTAAATAAATATAAATAAATATAAAACCATAGCGAAGGGCTGTCGTTTGAGAGCATTATTTGCAGTTCATTCGCCTTATTAACGCAAAGAGTTCGTGAAACATGCTTTAAGTAAATTAGAAAACATGCCAGGTACTGAGTGAATGCATTCCAATCAATATTTAAGATCTAACTCGAATAATTGAATATTTCACCATACGCTTTAATAAGAAGCGTAACAAAGACCTACAGAGTGTGTTGGAAAAGTGTGCGAGTGGTGTCGCCCCCGCTAGCTGTTTCGAAGATCCCGGGTTCGAGACTATCCAACGGCGGAAAATTTAAATTTTTTAAAACTATTTTATTATACCCTCCATACCTCGTACAGTAGGATTTCAACTTGGTTTTGTTCAAATTATCTAAGAAGACGATAGGGAAATTTGTTTTTTGTCCCATTTAAATGGTTATTTTTCCCTAAATACTGTTCAAAACCATGGATGGGTACTATTCGTTATTATTATTTTTAATCGAATTTACCTAGCAGGATGGTGGCTCCCACGGACTCAGCGAGGGAACTCACCACTAACGCCCCTACGGGCAGTGTCCTAGAGCCCAAGGTTTCAGGTTCGTAACCTGGCGCAGTCAGCTGGCATTTGAGGGTCCACAAATGCGAGGGAGCCATGTCAGCAGAGTTACTGGCACGTTAAAGATCCCCTTCGGAGCAAAATTCCGGTACCCGTCGTCTCTAAAAGCCGGAGTAGTTAAAAGGGACGTAATACCAATAACGTTATACTTATCTGTATTTACTGTATGTTTCGGGCAGATGACCTCGTAGTTCCGCTCCTTAAAACCTCACTAACTATTACTGTATGTGTATAGCAAGCACTTTTCGCACAGACACCGTTGAAAGAAATTATAGTTTCGGTCTGATTTATTTATTCGTGAGCCTACCCACATAACAAATCTGAGTGTCTGAGTTTTCCCTTAAACCAAGGTGGTCAAAATTTCGAATGCTTGCTACCATGAATATACAGGATACCTTGCTTTCGTTCTACAGATCATTATGTCGTCGTCCAATCTGGCTACGTACCATCGGATGTACGCTCCTTTTCAGGACCAAATAAAAATATCACTCACTATTATGCGTCCATAATACATAATACATTATACATAATACATGATACATCCACAACAAACGATATTAAGCAAATGAAAATGTACTAGTTCAAGGTTCAAACCTACTACAATGCGACTTCGTTGACGCTACTCCAGCAATTCTTCATTTAGCCACCATAGCTACCGAGAACCATGGTGTATTGCTGGCACGTATTGAATCTATTCGTAGACACTTCCTGTCCTGTCCAAACGTAAGAAGGTGTTATTCGGAGCTCTGATCGTTTTAATCATGCATTATATTTGAGGTCATTGAAATTACACTGCCACTATTGATTTCTACTATATTTGCGAGCATGTACTCAACGGTAAAGTTGTACTAAGAACGAAAAGGAGCAGGTACTAATGTTTTTAGGATGATGTGTGATATACGCGTTAGTTGGGTTGCCTTCCTCCAAAAATAATAAGGAGCTGGTGGACCACTCTGTATTTCAAACGCAAAGGTGTATGTTTCCAAAACTCAAGCTCTTAAACACGAGGGAGTTAAAAGGTGTCGTTTGTGCCAAAATCTTCCAAATCGTCCCAATAGTAGAGGAAAAATCTTGCATTTCTCAGAACGTCAATATTACAATATTACATTTATTACAACGGACAGATATTTATTTGTTTAAAATGTTGTGTGGTTGGAAAACATCAGTAGGATGACTAATTCACATTGGATCGCGAGTGAATGCCAATATGTACATTTATACGTATACTAGCTGAAGTACCCGTGCTTCGCCACGCGTCATAAATAAATTAAAATGTGAAGGTGACAGTTAAAACAGGGGATAGGCGAGGTGCTGCGCAGAGGGAGATTAAGGATGGAACATTTTGTCCAACTACACCGCTCGGCGTTGACCGTGTTAATAGCACAAATTTAGGTTTTACTCGCTAACGGTTGGAGATACCTTTCGGATAGAAAATGTAATTTTAAACCTCGTATATGCCATCAAAAGATTGCTATTTCTTAGCGTTCTCTTTTTATTTGAAATGGAAATATGAAAGTTTTAAACCAAAGGGTGTAGTGACGTCACTAAAATGGTCGCCATCTTTAAATAATGCAAAGTATTGAAATCAAAAGTAACCAATATGTTAACCAGGTAAATCAGCTACTTCCATGCAAAATTCATGTAAATCGGACCAGTGGTACTTGCGTGATTGAGTAATACACAGACACATACCATCTCATTTTTAGCCTCACTTCGCTCGCGTCATAGTCGTGTCATATTGTTATTCAATGAAATGAAGGTTTAACCCCGTTACCACCCCTTTAGAACCTGAATATCCAAAAATCCCTCCTTAGTAGACGTTTTCGACACACAACAAACATATCCCCAAATTATCATTCTGCTAACATGTAATAGTTTGGGTTGGTCGATGAGAGTGAACATCCAAAAATCCTTCCTTAGTGGACGTTTTCTTCCAGAATTTCCCTCTCCCCATACGCCCCTTAAATTGGATTTATGAAAAAAAAAACGAACACCTATTTATTTTATTAATTAATTAATTTATTTATTTTTAAGCTGATTGATTTCCTTCCAGTTTCAAACTCCTCGCCTATGTCGTTTGAGAGATACACGCTCCGTTAAGAATCTTCCAACCCCCACTTTTCATCCCTTTCACCTCATAATATACACTACATCGAAAAACCATAAGACATGTGTCAGCTTATTTTTAATGATTGGTATATATGCCAAGTATCACATCCCCAAAAGTAACCACTCGTGAAATATTGTTATTCAATGAAATGCACGTTTACCCCCCCCCCCCCTTAACACCTATTTAGAACCTGAATATTCAAAACTCTTTCCTTAGTGGACGTTTTCGACATACAACGAACATATCCCCAAAATTTCATGTTTCTAACTTCAATAACTTTGGCTTGGCAATGATGAGCGAGTGAGTGAGTCAGGACATTTCCTTTCATTTATTTTTGATAATTTCACCCCTCCCCATGAACACCTTAAATTGGATTTATGATACAAACGGTCGAACACCTATTTACTTATTTAAAGCTGTTTTCGCCCTGAGTTTGATGAGTGGGTAAGTGAGTCAGTTAGGACACTTCCTTTCCTGTTATTTTCGCCAGAGTTTCACCCCTCTCTAAGGGCCCCTTAAATTGGATTTATGAAAAAAACGGTCGAACACCTATTTACTTGTATTTTAAGCTGTTTTTTTCCCGCCGAATTTCAAACTTCTCGCCTATGTCGTTTTTAGAGATACACGCTCCGTTAGGAATCCTTCAACCCCCACTATTCACCCCTTTCACCTCATAATAATACACCACATCGAAAAACCCTTAAACACATGTCTGCTTACTTTTAATGATTAGTTTATATGCCGAGTATCACATCCACAAATAAAACCACTCGTGAGATATTGTTATTCAATGAAATGCAGGTTTAACCCCCTTAAGACCCCTTTAGAGCCTGAATATCCAAAAATCCTCCCTAAGTGCACGGTTTTGACATACAACGAACATATCCCCAAAATGCCATGTTTCCAACTTGAATATTTTTTGGCTGGGCGATGATGAGTGAGTGAATGAGTCGGGACATTTTCTTTCATTTGTTTTTCTTCAGAATTTCACCCCTCCTGATGAACCCCTTCAATTTGATTGATCAAAAAAAACTGTCGAATAGCTAAATCCCTACATGACCACGTTGTCGCAGCCCCTAAACTTAAGAACCAACCAACCACCTCATAATATACACCACATCGAAAAACCCTCAGAAACGTGTCTTCTTACTTTGTAATGATGAGTTTATATGCCGTGTATTACATCCCCCAATGAAACCAATCGGGTGATATTGTTATTCAATGAAATGCAGATTTAACCCCCTTAAGACCCCTTTAGAACCTGAATATCCGAAAATCCTCCCTTAGTAGACGGTTTTGACATACAATGAACATATCCCCAAACTGTCATGTTTCTAACTTCAATACTTTTCGCTGGGCGATGATGAGTGAGTGAGTGAGTTAGTCAGGACATTTTCTTTCAATTTTCTTTTTTCAGAATTTCACCCCTCCCCATGAACCCCTTAAATTTGATTTATGAAAAAAAACTGTCGAACAGCTATTTACTTACCTTAAAGCAGTTTTTCCCCCTGAGTTTGATGAGTGAGTCAGTCAGTCAATCAGTTAGGACACTTTCTTTCCTGCCCCCCCCCCCCCCCACAGAATTTCACCCCTCCCCATGGGCCCCTTAAATTGGATTTATGAAAAAAAAACCGGTCAAACACATATTTACTTACTTTCATGCTGATTTTTTCCGCTGAGTTTCAAACTCCTCGCCTATGTCGTTTAAGAGATACACGCTCCGTTAGGAATCTTTCAATCCCCACGTTTCACCCCCTTTCACCTCATAATATACACCACATCGAAAAACCCTCAGACTCGTGTCTTCTTATGATGAGCTTATGTGCCGAGTATCACATCCCCCAATGAAACCAATCGGGAGATATTGCTATTCAATGAAATGCAGGTCTACCCCCTTAACACCCCTTTAGAACCTGAATATACAAAAATCCTCTCGTAGTGGGCATTTGTGGCCCTTGTAGAAGCACATACCAAATTTCATTCCAATCCGTTTGGTGGTTTCTGAGGTTTCGTGATGAATGAATGAGTGAGTGAGTGAGTGAGTGAGTGAGTGGTATTTGACAAATATATAGTAGAAGATAGTGTCAAGTCTTTGTTATGCTAAACTCGGTTGACAGTGCTGTGTGAGTAGGTGAGTAACTAACGGGATTTCAAGTAAAGATGCTCATTTTCTATATCGGTAGTGCAGAGCGCAACTGGCATCCAGACGGCCGTGTCTCGACTTGAGCTATGTTGCCATGGAAACTATCTATCTTGCCATTCCTTCATGAGTATATTTTATGATTTGATTAGCCTGTGCTTGAGTGAAAAAGGCCCGAAATCAGAAGAATGAGAAAGACTATCGAAATTTCATGTAGCCAGCGGTTCCTTCTGGGTCCTAAACTATGTGTATGCAAAATTTGGTTGAGATTGGTGGAACGGTGTAGATTTGTATACGGAACCAACCCACCCACCCACATACATACATACATACATACAGACTTTCACTTTTATATATAAGATATTATAGATAAGGGGCAACTCTGAATTCAATTAAATGTTTGAATAACGAAATGGAATCCTTGCAAACATATAGTTGAATTCAGAGCTGCCACTTATCTATAACTAGCAACCCACCCCAGCTTCGCCCGGGAACAGTTATGAATGCAAGGTGATAGGCTACTTTTAACCGAGGTCTTATAAGATTTCCTTCTATACGACATTAGTCGTTGTCCCTCCATCAGTGAACACGAAAATATTTCGGTTTGATGTAACACGCGATATAGCCACGTAAAGCAGTCCGTGAGAAAAAACATTCTCCACTGAGATCAACTCCAGTCACGGTAAGTTTGTGACCCTGTGCTTTGTTTATAGTCATGCCAAGGCTGACTCTTACTGGGAATTGTACTCGTTTGAAATGATAAGGCAAATCTGAAGGAATCATAGGGATTCTGGGTACTAAGACCGTTTCTCCTGTACCACAGCTAGTTAAGATAGTTGCTTCAATGGAACAGTTTTCCCAAGTTTTCACTACCAATCGCATCCCATTGCATAACTTTGGTTGGTGTAAATTAAGTAGCAATATAATAGGCACTCCCACATTTAAAATGAGCTCGTGTGGTGGCAAGCCAGAAGGAAGTAAATAATTTAGGATTTCTGTAGGGTAATGAACAGCTTCTTCGCTATCGACCACTGCGTCTACTGAGTAGTATACATGAGCCTGGGCAGTGAATTTGTAGGACACCAAGTCATTAATTTTCACAACTCGTTCGTTTGTCACGATAATATTGCTCTTTCTTTAAACCATGAATGAGACTTGTTAGATAGGTCATGGGTTTGAGGATAAACGCTATCAATCAATTCTTGAATGCTGCTTACTAAAACACAGAAATCGTGACTGAGGGTAATTTTCCCGTCAATGACCGGTACATCTTCATTTCCGACTCTAAGTAACAAATTAGCAAACAGACTATTATCTTCTGAAGATAAGAGTACTCTGATGTTCGTTTGGAGTACCAATTTTGTTATATCCGGCCAGATGTAAGATCTTTTAATGAAGCGTTCACTTAGTCGGCTCTCGTTCCTCTGGTAACAACTGGTAAGATTTGACGAAAATCTCCGGCGAACAAAACTGTGCAGCCACCCATAGGTGTGTTCCGATTCCTTAGATCACGCAAGGTCCTGTCTACAGCTTCAACGGAAATATTGTGCGACATTGTAGCCTCATCCCATACAACAAAATAACGATTTTGGATTAAACCGGAAGTGTTACTTTGCTTTTAAATATTGCATACGCTTCCATCATTACTGCTGACTTTGAAAGGAAGTTTAAATGTTGCATGTGCTGTTCTTCCCCCTTCCAAAAGAGTGGCTGCAATTCCAGGTGATGCGACGGCAAGAGCATTATTACCACCTGGCCTCACTTTGGCGAGCAACATATTAATCAAGAACGTTTTTCCTGTGCCTCCAGGGGCATCGAGAAAAAATATCTTACCTTCCATCTTAGTGATGCTAGATATGATGGTGTCATAAGCTTGTTTCTGATCGTGATTCAGGCGGTGTTCTTCTCGGGCAACGGCTTGAAGGAGCCGAGGACGAAGTCTTTCTTTCTCTTGTGACAATCGACAAATTATTTGTTGCTCTGTTTCATTGTTACGTGATAAGCGCGTTTTTTCGATGGCAATGAACTATGACCTATATCCGTTTTACATCTCGGCATGATGGCTTAAAATCACTAACTGGACTATTAATTATAATGAATTCTTGTCAGACGTAATTTAAGAATGGCGAGGTGCAAGAAACACAAATCCCCCTTCCGTCCAATCTTAACTTAACTGTGTATTTTGCAGAACGGAAAGTTCACAGGCGAAGGGAAGAGTTGCATTTCCAGGGAATGGCGAGGTGCATGAAACACAAATCTCCCTTCAGCCCAATCTTAACTTGACTGTGTATTTTGCGGAACGAAAAGTTCACAGGCGAAATGAAGAAAAACCGAGTGGCACGTCCAGGGAATGGCGAGGTGCATGAAACACAAATCCCCCTTCCGTCCAATCTTAACTTGACTGTGTATTTTGCGGAACGGAAAACGTTCACAGGCAAAATGCACTTCCAGGGAAACTCCAAACACAACCAACCTTCTCTGAAGTCTTAACTCAACACGACTCGACGGTTTGCTGCTGTCTGTATCTGGGGTAATAGGTTCGCCCGCTAGTTAGGCTGTAACAGGGGTGATAGACTCGCCCTTAGCTAGCACGTAAACTGTCGCCTCAGTATTTGAATGGACATGGTTGGAAGAAATGAAAACGTAAAAACACTTATAGTGGGCGATGTATTGAAGATAGAGATATACTCTCGCGGACTTTTTTGTAGAACTTTTCATACTGAACAATTCTTACACGCATAATATTTAGATATGTTTAACGGTTTGCCTAGCGTAAGCTTACAAAGCGCTCGGACGCCAGGTTTTTGTTCGACTTTTTCACCGAAATCGTTACTGCTCATCTTCCTTTGATCATAAATAAATTATTTTCTACAGAAATCATCCTCAGGATATCATTTACAAAATGGTGAAAACCGCATTAAAATCCATCCAAGGGTTCTCGAGATTACCCGTGACATCCAAGAATCGAGGACTTAGTTTTATACTAACGTAAGTAGAGAAAATGTACATATTAGCATTCACTCGCGATCCAATGTGAATTAGTCATCCTACAGATGTTTTCCATCTACACAAGACGGTAGGTAATACTAACATTAAATTAAGTAGATATTTGACAAATTCATATGCAGGCTAGTTATTTTCCATCATATAAATAAGAACCTTCTCTGACATAATATTTTCCAATCAATTAGGTTGACAATTCAAACGGTGCACAAACTAGTTGGTGCCTGATACAAAATTCACACCCATATTTTGGAAGAAGATTTAGTACATTTCAACCACTAAGTTAAATATTTGTTGACATTCGGCACTTGTTTTTCTGTATTATTTAATCTTATATATATATAAAAAGGAATGTCTGTTTGTTCGTATTTTATGCGTTCATAAACCATTCATCCGATTGCGATCAAATTTTGGTGAGTTGTTGTACACACTTTCGGGAGGTTTATAGGCATAGTTAATCCATTTCAAAATAGATAGCCCGCAAGTAGTTTAAACAAATGCGTAATGGCGATGCGTTCATATACAATTCATCCGATTGCGATCAAATGTTGGTGAGTTGTTGTGCACAGTCCCGGAATAGTTATAGGCGTAGTAAATCCAATTTACAATAGATGGCGCGCGAGTAGCTTAAAATGGCGTGCGTTTGTTTCAAGAAAGTCCCACATGCGTTCATATACCATTCATCCCATTGCGATGAAACATGGGTGAGATGTTCTGTCCACTTCAGGTAAGGTTTCTGGCTTAGTAAATCCACTTAAAAATAGGTAGCGCACGAGTAGATTCAAAAAATGAGCGACGACGGGTGAAGTGTTTCAACGAAGTCCTGTATACGTTCACATACCATTCATCCGATAGCGATGAAACTTGGTTGAGAGGTCGTGTACACTAAAGGCAAGGTTTCTGGCTTAGTAAATCCATGTTATAATAGGTAGCAAACGAGTATATTCAACAAATGAGCGACGACGCGCGAAGCGTTTCAACAGTCCCGTATGCGTTCATATACTATTCGTCTCATAGCGATGAAACTTGGGTGAGATGTTGTGTACACTTCAGGGAAGGTTTCCGGGTTAGTAAATCCACTTTAAAATAGGTAGCGCACAAGTAGATTAAACAAATGAGCGACGACGCACGAAGTGTTTCAACATAGTCCCGTATGCGTTTATATACCATTCGTCCGATAGCGACTAAACTTGGGCGAGTTGTTGTGTACACCCCAGGGAGAGTTTCAGGCTTAGTAAATCCATTTTACAATAGGTAGCGTACAAGTAGATTCAACAAATGAGCGAAGACGCGCGAAGCGTTTCAACTAAGTGCTGTATGCGTTCATATACCATTCGTCCGATAGCGATGAAACTTGGGTGAGATGTTGTGTACACTTCAGGGAAGGTTTCTGGCTTAGTACATCCACTTTACAATAGGTATCGCACAAGTAGATTCAACAAATGAGCGACGGCACGCGAATCGCTTAAACAAAGTCCCGTATGCGTTCATATACCTTTCATCCGATTGCTATGAAACTTTGGTTGAATTGTTATGCACACTCCAGGAAAGGTTTCTGACTTAGTAAATCCTTTTTACAATAGGTAGCGCACGAGTAGATTCAATAAATGAGTAACGGCGCGCGTATAGTTTAAAAAAATCCGTATGCGTTCATATACCATTCATGCGATTGCAATGAAATTTGGAGAAATGTTGTTTCCACTCCCGCGAAGATTCCTGATTTAGTAAATCCATTTTACAATTGGTAGCGCACGAGTAGATTCAATTAATGAGCGACAGTGCATGAATCGTTTCAACCAAGTCCCGTATGCGTTCATATACCATTCATCCGATTATGATAAAACTTTGGTGATTTGAGTACAGTCCTGTGAAGGTGTGTGAATTAGTAAATCCGTTTTTCAATGGGTGGCGCTCAAGTAGATTCAACAAATGAGTGACGGCGCGCAAATCATTTAAACAAAATCCCGTATGCGTCCATATGCCATTCATCCGATTGCGATGAAACTTTCATGAGTTGTTGTGTACATGCCAGGGAAGGTTTTCGACTTAGTAAATCCATTTTACAATAGGTAGCGTACGAGTATATTCAACAAATGTGTGGCCACGCTCGAATCGTTTCAAGAAAGTCCCGTATGCGTTCTAATACCATTCATTTCATTGCGATGAAGCTTTGGTGAGTTGTTGAGCACGCTCCCATGATTTTTTTGAGATAGTAAATCAATTTTACAATAGTTTAGAGATGGTTAACGGAAAAAGAAAAAAATATTGGGAATCCAAAAGCACTTCAACAAACAAAGTTACAACACCAACCCTTTCTTTGATTGGCATTGCAACGCATGCCGGGTACAGCTAGTTTTCTATATTTTATTTACACTTGGCCTACTATTACTAAATTTATTATTTTTTCTATCTATATTTTCAAAATTTAATGTAAAAGCCCAATATATTATATTTCATCTATTATCAATTAATATTACTTTGTAAGGATACCCATTTTTATTATTTTGCATTATTTTAATTACAATTGATCTCATAAACATTTTTCACATCAAAATACATTATACTTAGGTAGGCCTATATCTTTTAACATTATTCGTAATTTTTTGCAACTTTAATTGAGCTGAAGAAGACCTCAATATCAGGTCGAAACATGTAGGCTACATTGTATAATAGATATATTTATGTAAGTACTGATTGGTGTATAATTTAAACTTTGAATTCATCTATCAGTACAGATATCTACAAACATTTGTGCTATCAATGGCAAATGTATTCGCATTCTATGGATTTACTAAGACAGAAACCTTCCTTGGAGTGTACACAACATCTCACCCGAGTTTCAACGCTATCGGACGAATGGTATATGAACGCATACGGGACTTTTTTGAATTTATTCGTGCGCCGTCGCTCATTTGTTGAATTTACTCGTGCACTACCTATTGTAAAATGGATTTACTAAGCCAGAAACTTCCCTGGAATGTACACAACATCTCACCCAAGTTTCATCAATATCGGACGAATGGTACGAACGCATACGGAACTTTGTTGAAACGACCGCGCGTCGTCGCTCATTTGTTGAATGTACCAGTGTGCTACCTATTATACCGTGGATTAACTAAGCGAAACATTCCCTGAAGTGTACGCAACATCTCACTCAAGTTTCATCGCAATTGGATGAATGGTATATGAACACAAGTGGGAATTTGTTGAAACGAATCTTACACCATTTTGTTGAAGCTACTCGCGTGCTATCTATTGTAAATTGGATTTACTATGCCTATAACTTTCCCGGGAGAGTGCACAACAACTCACCTAAATTTGATCGCAATCGGATGATTTGTATATGAACGCATCGCCAACACCCATTTGTTTAGACTACTCTGGCGCTATCTATTGTAAATTGGATGAACTATGCCTATAACCATCCCGGAAGTGTACACAAGCACTCATCAAAATTTGATCGCAATTTGATGAATGGTTCATGAACGCATAAAAGACAAACATTCTTTTTAGCCTATTTTTAGGACATTTTTATTTTATGAAGAGATACGCTTATGAGATCACCTTTTAGTTATTTATTGTTAGTTATTGCTGTTTTAAGGGGTGGAACTACGAGTTCATCTGCCCCTGAGATCATCTTTTGTCTGTGTGTGTCTGTGTGTGTCCCCCCTAATAACTTCTAAACGGCTGGAGCGAATTCAGTGAACTCGGTAAGGTCATAGTATATTTTGGCCGACCCCGACCGTTTCATTCAAATTTTATTACGTCTCACCAATCCAATATGGCGGCAGTGCGAAATATTTCACTGGCATTCCATATATCCGAAACTATTACTAATATCACCCTGAAATTTTGTACGGTGATAAAGGGCACAACTTGAAGTTCACCTATGGGACTATCAAAAACCTCTTAACTACAAATCGAACATGGCGGCCAAGCGAATTTGGTACTTTTAAAGAGACTTTCCACGCGACTTAACCATCCGAACGCAATGAAACTTGGTAAAGCAAATGTTTATACACTTTGTAATTCACTGGCATCTACTTTATTTAAATTATCTACATAACCTCAAGATGGCGGCTGTGTGAATTATTTCACCGGCAATCAATATCTCCGACATTATTACTGATATCACCCTGAAATTATGTACGGTGATAATAGGTACTACTAGAAGCTATGAGACTTTCAAAAACCTGTAAAATACAAGACGAACATAGCGGCCAAGCGAATGTGAGACATTTGAATAGACTTTTCTCGCGATTTAACCATCAGAGCGCAGTGAAATATGGTACAGTAAATGTTTATAGACATTTTAACGCACTGGCATCTACTATAGTTCAATTGTTCACATAACATCAATATGGCACTGTACGCATTTTTAATATTAAATTTTTGATGTGTAACATCTTTCCACTCGGGATCTGTATATTTTTTGTGGGGGTGATTTTGAAAAATGAAACGGAAATGAATGGGACGGAAACAATGAGCACTCGCGGTGGCGAAGATTGATACCACGACGTACTCTTGACCATGTGGCTATGTGGAATGTATATCGCATACGGTTTACTTCAAGGTTTGGAGGCTCCATTAAATATATACCTACAATAAAGCATCTTCAAATTGTCGTTCTTTGGTGTGAAAATATTCATATCATATTTGCTGAACACAATTATGATTTATTAAATCTTCATATTTTGGCTGTATTCTTATTTAATATAAGCACTCGAGGTACTGTCGGCCATGTGGCTATGTGGAATCTATATCGCATACAAAATTAGTTCAAGGTTTGGAGGCCCCATGAAAGATAAAGATATTCTTCCTACAATAAATCATCTTCAAGTTGTTGTTGTTTAGTGTGAAAATATTCAGTATATCATATTTGCTGAAAACCGGTCGAGATTTGGCACTGCAGTTCTACAAGTAGTTATTTCAATGACCAACAGAGTTCACTGTTACCCACGGATAACATGTCAGATGTTACACATCATATGCGACTACTGTAAGGCTCGTAATTTTTTGTTTCACGTGCATTAATCATGCGATCGAAGTGAACGTTTGAATAATGAACCTACGCAAATATCCTCATCTAATAGTACGTAACTCTATGGCCTACATACATAAAATCAAAATGGCGACCAACCAAAATATTTAGACGGTTCTCAATATCTATTAATTTAAGATAGCAATCAAACTGACATATTGTATGTTGATATAGGCTATGAACGTAAGTTCACCTATATGAATTTCAATAACCTGGTGATCACGAAACAAACATGGCGGCGACGCGAATTATAAATATTTAAATGGAGGTTTCTCGCGAGCCCAGTAAAACTTGGTATAGTAAGTGCTTAAACAAATGTCAAACCACTGGCATCTAATTTATTTCAATTGTTTTCATAACTACAAGATGGCAGCTCTGCGAAATTTTTAACTCGGATTTACATTTCTTGTGTCCCAATCATGCGATTGATGTTTGAATACTACACCTACACATTACTCTTCATGTAATATTACATAACTCTAAGAACTACCTATATAAAAATCCAACTTGGCGACCATCCGAAATATTTAGACGGTTCTCAATATCTACGAATGTATTACAGCAAACTGAAATTTTGTATGTTGATAGAGGCAATTAATATAAATAGGATATATGAAAATAGGCTTTAGTTCTTCACGGAACTACTTGTCATTTTATGAAAAAATAGGCTTATGAGATCACCTTTTGTCCATTTGTGTGTGTGTGTGCGCGCGTATGTGTGTGTGTGTGTGTGTGTGTGTGTGTGTGTACCCCTCTAATTAGGCCTACGTCTAAACGGCCGGAGCGATTTCATTGAAACTCGGTAAGGTCACCGTACTCTTTGGGCAGACCCCGTCCGTGCCCTTCAAACTTTATTACGTCTCACCAATCCAACATTTTAATCAGTTGTTAGCCTATTTTCATTTATGAAAAAAAAAAAGCTTATGGAATCACCTTTTGTCTGTGTGTCTGTGTGTGTGTGTGTGTGTGTGAGATGGTGTGTCCCCCTAATAACTTCTAAACGGCTGGAGCGAATTTAATTAAACTCGGGAAGTTCATAGCACTATTCCGGACAGCCCCGACCGTGCCCTTCAAATTTTGTTACGTGTCACCAATCCAACATGGCGGCTGTGCGAAATATTTCACCAGCATTCAGTATCTCAGAAACTATTACCGACATCACCCTGAAATATTGTACGGTGATAAAGGGCTTTACTAGAAGTTCACTTATGAGACTTTCAAAAACCTAGTAACTCAAAAATCAACATGGCGGCCAAGCAAAGTTGAGACTTTAACATAGACTTTTCTCGCGATTTAACCATCAAAACGCAATGAATCTTGGTACAGAGAATGCTTATACAGATTGTAATGCTCTGGTATCTAATTTAGTTCAATTGATTACATAAACTCAAGATGGTGGTTGTGCGAAATATTTCACTGGCATTCTTTATCTCCGAAACTATTGCTGGTATCACCCTGAAATTTTGTACGGTGATAAAATGTACTACTAGAAGGTTAGCTATGAGACTTGCAAAATCCTGTAAAATACAAAACGAACATGGCGGCCAAGCGAAGGTAAAACATTTTAATAGAGTTTTCTCGCGATTTAACGATCTGAGCGCAGTGAAATATGGTACAATAAATTGTATACATGTTTTAATGCACTGGAATCTAATTTATTTCAATTGTTCACATAACCTCAAGATGGCGGCTGTGCGCAATTTTATAATTAAGTTCTCATATCTTGTGTATTAATCATGCGATCGAAGTGAACGTTCGAGTAATGAACCTACTCAAAAATCGTCATCTAACACTACATAACTCCATGGCCTACATATATAAAAAATCAACATGGCGGCCATCCCAAATATTCAGACTGTTCTCAATATCTACAAATCTTCCACAGCAATCAATCTGTCTTTATAATGTTCATAGAGACTATGAACATAAATTCACCTATGGGATTTTCAATAACCTGTGAGCACAAATGAAACATTGTGGTGACTCGAAGTATAAATATTTAAATGAACGTTTCTCGCGAGTCCTGTGAAACGTGGTACGGTAAATGCCTGTACAGATGTTAATCCACTGGCATCTAATTTATTTCAATTGTTTTCATAACCACAAGATGACAGCTGTGCGAAATTTGAAAATCTCGTTTTTCTTCTTGTGTAATCATGCGATTGAAGTTTGAATACTGCACGTACACAATAATCTCCATTTAATAGTACATAACTCTAAGACCTACATATATAAAAATCCAACATGGCAACCATCCGTAATATTAGACAGTTCTCAATATCTACGAATCTATTACAGCAATCAATCTTAAATTTTGTATGTTGATAGAGGCAATTAACATAAGTAGGTTATATGCAAATAGGCTGTAGAGTTCTTCACGGAACTACTTGGTTATATATATATATATACTAGCAGTAGTGCCTGGCTTCGCCCGGTATATATATTTGTTTTATGGATGATAATGAATACTACTATAGAACTGGCAAAGTATATTTAAACTAACAGGTAAAAAATATATACTGTATAACTTTTTGTGGTGGTGGTGGTTGTGGTGGTGGTAGTGGGGTGATAAGTAGCACAGTATAATGGACGTAACATTCAGGTATTTTTTCGGTAATGATAATGATAATAATGGATTGGGAAACGTCTATTTACTAACTACAGTACTGACACATGTAATTTACAAACTAATTGAAAAATATGATTAGAAAGAAGAGTAAGTGAAATAAGAGACACCGCCTAGGGCCTATATCTCATTGGCTGTTAGGAAAATAGAGACCAATAGTGTCGTCTTTTGTCGCATAGCGCCGTAGGAAAGTAATCAAAGCACTTTGAAAAACTTCGGCTGTCCCAAGCTCTTGGACAGCAATAGTGTCATTTATCGCCACATAGCGCTCAAGGATAAGGATCAGAATAAATGAAAGTAAATTTGAAAGCACCATCGCCTATTGCAGCTGATAACCTCAATGTACTGCACCAACACCATCGCACTTAAACCGAGGCACAGTATTTTCATAATGATAACTGTTTTAAGGGGCCTAAGAAATCTTTTTGCAGTAATTATTCCCCGTGACTGCAATTTATAAGCAGCGCAATATGTAACTATTTTCGCAATTCTGCAACAGAAGACTGGTAGGGGCGACGTGGTGCAGCCCGAATTGCGAGCCAACAATAGACTTATTAAAATATTCTTACAGGTACACTACTACGGACATGTTCGAGGGCCTGGAATCGTGGTTACCAAGTTCATTTTGTCTGTTTTCTAAATGTAGGGAATGGAGAGGGTTGTCCAAACTATCAAGTGGACAGTGTTACCAGCAGGATTTCAAAGGGTAAGTATGTAAAATTTGGTGCAATTAGGTGAAACGGTCTAGATTTTTGCTAAAGGGTCAAAATGCAGGGAATGGAGTGGTCTGTCCGAAAATTTAAGCAGACAGTGTTACTCGTCGGGTTCCAAAGTGTAAGTATTTAAATTTTAGTTCAGCTCGGTGAAACGGTGTAGATTTGTGCCAAAGGGCCTAAATGCAGGGAATGGAGTGGTCTGTCCGAAATTTCATGTAGACAGTGTTACCCACAGGGTTCCAAAGGATAAGTAGGCCTATACAAATTTTGGTTCAGATCGGTGAAACGGTGTATTTTTGTGCCAAAGGGCCTAAAAGCAGGGAATGGAGTGGTCTGTCCGAAATGTCATGTAGGCAGTGTTACTCGCAGGATTCCGAAAGGTGAGTATACAAATTTTGGTTCAGATCGGTGAACCGGTGTAGATATGTGCCAAAGTTCCTAAATACGTGAAATGGAGTGGTCTGTCCGAAATTTCATGCAGACAGTTTTACTCGCAGGGTTCCCAAGGATAAGTATGTAAAATTTGGTTCAGATCGGTGAAACGGTGTAGATTTGTGCCAAAGATCCTAAATGCTTGGAATGGAGTGGTATGTCCGAAATTTCATGTAGACAGTGTTACTCGCAGGGTTCCAAAGGGTAATTATACACATTTTGGTTCAAATCGGTGAAACGGTGTAGATTTGTGCCAAAGGACCAAAATGCAGGGAATGGAGAGGTCTGTCTGAAATTTCATGTAGACAGTGTTACTCGCAGTGTTCCAAACGGTAATTATACAAATTTTGGTTCAGAACGGTGAAACGGTGTAGATTTGTGCCAAAGTTCCTAAATACAGGAAATGGAGTGGTCTGTCGGAAATTTCATGTAGACAGTTTTACTCGCAGGGTTCCTAAAGGTAAGTATGTAAAATTTGGTTCAGATCGGTGAAACGGTGTAGATTTGTGCCAAAGATCCTAAATGCTTGGAATGGAGTGGTATGTCCGAAATTTCATGTAGACAGTGTTACTCGCAGGGTTCCAAAGGGTAATTATACAAATTTTGGTTCAAATCGGTGAAACGGTGTAGATTTGTGCCAAAGGACCAAAATGCAGGGAATGGAGAGGTCTGTCTGAAATTTCATGTAGACAGTGTTACTCGCAGTGTTCCAAACGGTAACTATACAAATTTTGGTTCAGATCGGTGAAACGGTGTAAATTTGTGCCAAAGTTCCTAAATACAGGAAATGGAGTGGTCTGTCCGAAATTTCATGTAGACAGTTTTACTCGCAGGGTTCCTAAGGATAAGTATGTAAAATTTGGTTCAGATCGGTGAAACGGTGTAGATTTGTGCCAAATATCCTAAATGCTTGGAATGAAGTGGTATGTCCGAAATTTCATGTAGACAGTGTTACTCGCAGGGTTCCAAAGGGTAATTATACAAATTTTGGTTCAGATCGGTGAAACGGTATAGATTTGTGCCAAAGGGCCTAAATGCAGGGAATGGAGAGGTCTGTCTGAAATTTCATGTAGACAGTGCTACTCGCAGGGTCCCAAAGGGTATGTACACGAGTACAAATTTTGTTCTGATCGGTGAAATGGTGTAGATTTGTGCCAAAGGGCCTAAATGCAGGGAATGGAGTGGTGTGTCCGAAATTTATAGTAGACAGTGTTAACCGCAGGGTTTCAAAGGGTAAATATACAACATTTGGTCATATCGGTGAAACGGTGGAGATTTTTATAAATAACAGACTGACAAACCAATATTAAGCTTTATATGTGGACTAACATCGCTCGGCGTTGACCGAGTTTTAAAGCACGAATTTAGGTTTTACTCGCTAACTGTTGGAGTTACACGAAAAGTGAAAAGGATCTTTCGGATAGAAAATTGAATTTTAAACCTCGTATATACCCTCAAATGTTTGCTATTTCTTGGCGTTGTCTTTTTATTTGAAATGGAAATATGAAATGTTGAAACCACAGGGTGTAGTGACGTCACTAAAATGGTCGCCATCTATAAATAGTGCAAAATATCGAAATCAAATGTAGCCTATATGTTAAACAGGTAAAGCAGCTACATCCATGCAAAATTTCATTTAAATCGGACTAGTGGTTCTTGCGTGATTGTGTAATACACAGACGCACAGACACACACCATCTGATTTTTATATATTCGTATAGATAAAATTTATTTAATCGATTGTTCCCATTTAGAAGAGCGATTGAACTTTAATTCACGATCCCATCTTCGGGCATTTTACCTGTTTTCTTCCCAAAATCTCTTCATCCGCTCGGAATGCTCCTTTTTCCACTCAGCTGTCCATTTTTTTCCAGGTTGTCGTGATGCTTTTTGCTCAAGCTTAACATTTGTGATTTTATTCTGGCTCTCGATGTGGTCCTCGAGTTATTCTATGTTGACCTTGCAGGTCCCTCTGGACCTCAGTCGGCCACTCCTTGCCGCATTTACTCTTTGTTATAATGTTGAGTAGTTTCTTTGCCGTTCTGAAGTTTTCCAACCAGTAGATATGCGTATAAAACTTTGCTCGGCGGATTTCTTCCGTTATTGTGTTGTTCTTTTGTTAAAGTTCGTTCTGAGGGATCTTCATCCAAATGCCGTTTTTATTGACTGCCCTGTAAATATTGCTGAGTATTTTACGTTTCTGCATTTCTATGTCCTTAAATTTGGAATGACCATCGGTCACCATTGTTAGTTTATTACATGATATTAGTTTTCTGCGAATATCTTAGATACTATTGGTTTTAGGACCTTAAAACATGGTTTTCGAGGACCCCCCAAATTTTGTTTCTCACACTGAGGGGATGAAAATAATCTTAATAATCTTTGCCTCGTCCTTCTACGCCTATTTCAGCTTGTATTTTAAGGGGGTAGGCCCCCTTGTGTGAGAGATACGGAGAAGAGTTACATCAATGATTGATGTCGTGCTTCTGATGGATATATGTATCAAACTTTACGTTGATCCTCACAGCCGTTCTCGAGTTATAAGGGAACAAACTTGTCCATAGATAAACGGACAGACAAAAACATTATTTTTGCACGCATCCGTCTAAACAGTCTGAAACGCGTTAATAACCCAAATTTCCGCAAAAATTCAGAAATAAACAGACGAACTTTCATTTTATGTAGACTATATAGTGATAGTAATAATAATAATAATAATAGACCAATAATAATAATAATAATAATAATAATAATAATAATGTTCTCGTGTTAGAAACAACGCATATTTACTTAGTTACAAACATTATATAACATTTGACCAAAACTTGCCACTGTCTGTGTTTTCTCCGAGGCCTGATAGGTAATATTCCGTACAGGATGTGGGGCACAGTCGCCATTGGAGCACGTTTTCAATAGTTTGTTCCTCTCCACGATCACACTAGGTGTTATTTTCCTTAGTGTAATCCCAACTTACCAGATTAACTATGGGTCTTCCTGCACCTGATTTCAACCTATTCTGTGACTACCATAACCAGGTAAAGAGTTTCAGATATTCGCATACGGGATACAAATAATATGGAATAACCTTAGCTAAACTGTCCTTAAATCCTTGGAAAGCCTGACAGCTAAGTTTTTTAAAGCCACACGAGGGATTTTGAAATACACTGTCGAAAATGGAAATTGCAACACTCAGAAGGAGTGGTGCTACATTGCTGCAATTGAACATGCAGGACGAGTGTTCGGTTGTGATTCGATGATTACACTTTCAGGTCCCCCTGACCGAAAGTTTGGACAACAATCAATACAGGATGTGCCCACCACGAGCTGCAATACATTGATGAATTCGGCGAGGCATGGAGTCAATAAGGCCCTGGATCTCTTCCTGAGGAATTGTGGCCCATGCTTGCTGCACTGCACGGGTCAGTTGTTCCAGAGTTGTGGGTGGCTGAAGACGGTTGGCCAGTTGTCGACCCATCATGTCCCTGACATGCTCAATAGGACTGAGATCCGGGGATCTGGCGGGCAATTCTAACGTTGTGATGTCGTGGAGAGCTTCTCTGGAGATGCGTGCAGTGTGAACCCGGGCACTGTCCTGCTGAAACATCGCATTAGCAATGTTCGCCATCATATGGACAACCACTGGATTGAGTACCCTATCAACGTACTGTCGAGCAGTCATAGTGCCCTCGACAAGCACTAATTGTGATTTCACATTAAAGCCAATAGCTCCCCAGACCATAATGCTTGGTGTTGGCCCTGTGTGCCTCTCGACAATAAGGTCTGGGTGGCCCCTCTCCCCGGTACGTCAGCGCACACGATTCCGGCGATCACTGCGGGCAAGAGAGAAGCGCGATTCATCACTAAAGACGACCCTATGCCATTCGTCGACCCACATCGATCGTTCTCGACACCAGATCAGCCTTACAAGTCGCTGTTGTGGGGTCAATGGAAAACCTTCTGCAGGGACACGGGATCGTAAGCCAGCTGCACGCAGGCGATTACCAACTGTTTGTTGTGTAACGTGGGGTGCCACAACTGCTCGAATTTGCGCTGCTGTTGCATGGGGTTCCATCCGGGCCATCCGAATGATGCGGCGATCCTCTCTCACAGTTGTCTGTCGCGCTGGGCCTATGTCAGGTCTACGAGTGTGGGTACCTTCATTTGACCACTGCTGCCATACACGTTGTACCGTAGATGCCTGTCGGCCAACACGTGCAGCGACAGACCTTAGCGATAATCCAGCCTCACACAGCCCAATTATCCGAGCCCTCACAAACGGCGACAGTTGTTGATAGCGTGCTCTTCTCTGTCATCGAGGCATGTTTGACGGGGAACACCTCACTGCACAGACTGCAAGTCAACTACGCTACACCAGAGTCCGTATACTGGAGTTGATTCCTCCACGACCAATCATGTGGGGAGACCTGTAGCAACAATCCAATGGGTCTG
This sequence comes from Meconema thalassinum, assembly GCA_946902985.2. Taxonomy (NCBI): domain Eukaryota; kingdom Metazoa; phylum Arthropoda; class Insecta; order Orthoptera; family Tettigoniidae; genus Meconema; species Meconema thalassinum. Next base: position 523,548,030 of record OX336390.1, on the reverse strand, counting down.
AAACTTTGATCGTTTACATACCTACATGGCATCGTTCCATATCTTGAAAATCAACACAAACGACCAATGCCTTCATGGTGTTGCAATTTCCATTTTCTTCAGTGTATGTCCCTTCTAGACTTGCATATGAATTAGCACGCGATACTTTCCTCATGGAAGTCGACGACCTAGGTTCTTGCTGCCATCTACTCAGCATGAATCGCAATTAAAGCAGAACAGACAACAGAAGAGACAAGAAATACCCACCGAATTCTTCGCATCCGATGCGATGATCAACCGGAAATGTACAGGACCAAACGACAAGATCCACAGCGCAGTGACAAGACTGGTGGTACATGGATACCAACATAAACTCCTCAGGAGAACAGACTAACACGACCCTTCACCAGAATGCGTGCGTGAATTACGTGAAAAACTATGCGCAAGATACCATTTTAATGAATGCTTCAAAAGAAAAAGACTAGTGTTGGAGTATAGCCGAGACCAAGATTAATGTATATTAATGTTAATCATACCGTTCGACTACTTTTAATGAAATTAAGTTGCATTTTATGGCAATTGGCTGCATTACATTATTGAAGTTTTAGATACTTTTTTCCAGCCAGAGAGAAGAGGGGTTTCTGTTATCTTCAATTGCAACAATACAACAATGCCTTACAAGCTATTATATAAGTGGTTATTTAAAATACGTACAAAACTTTTAACATTCCCCTTATACTATATTAGAATTGTTAATGCAACATTCCCAGTCATTGCAATTGATCTTCTTTCTACTTGAATGAAGTCCTACGAGCACGAAATACTATTCCTCGTATGTGCTATGTATAATCAACTGTGCATTAACTTCTTAGATATACATAAAGATACAGATCACGCCTATGGTCATCTACATAAAGTGGTATCATCTATATCCTTGATAGAATGAGCAACTACAAGGTAACTTCAAAACCGAATTTAAAAAGAACTCACACGGGTGAAATATCCCCTTTCGTGTTCAAATATTCTATCAGAGATGAAGCAAGAGACCACAGCTTTATCCTGGATTTGTTAGATGGTGCATATGCAGTGTATTTTATAGTAATAACAATTGAACATGCTGTGCACGGAAGCATGGTCAAACGTGCGAAATTATTCTTTTTTTTTTTTTTTTTTTTTTGCGTATTGCACCATGTGACACTGAAACAAATAACAGCAAACATGTTAATGAAACACCAGTCATACCCAACTCGCAAGAACGTTCGAATAGCTCTTTTCACGAAGAAAGTTTTGGCGATGGACCTTTGGTACCACAAGGGCGTGTTGCTGGTTGATTTCCTCTTCAAGGGAGTGACAGTAATTGTTTCAGTTTCGGAGACTGGACGAAGGTTTTTTCCATACCGGCATCGATGACTTTCTCCCGTTGGAACCACTGCTTCGATTAGGATGGTTACTATGTTTAATACTAATACATATTAGTTCTGTACTGATGTATATTATTTACCTGCCTGTAAAATAATGTTCTTCCGTACTAGCTATTATTACAGTATCTATCTATTTTTAAGCTCTTCTGTATATTCAACGGTTAATTAATCTATAAAAGTATCCAATATTTTAGGAGGTGTTAATAGTATGCCTGAAAATAATTTACGTAGTGAGCAAAGCAGGGGTCCATGAAGTTGCCAACCTTGTTCTAGTAAACTGATTTCATTTGAAATCATTAGTATAATTATTAATTAACCAATATAATTAATATTTGCGCTCATTGTTCTAGTAGTAAAAACTACTTATTGTATTTTCCATACACCAACGCTGTTTCCTCCAATCGTATGATAGCGCTGAATATGACTGGAATTAAAAGATATATCTTTCTGAGAGATGCCAGGTATTATTGCCAGTACAATATTCAAACATTTTGTGGAATGAACACTCAAACACTCTTTTCTTAAACTCTACTGTCAGGTAATACAAGTGGTATAATCAAGTTAAGTCTTTTTAATTCATATTTGAATTCATATGAATTCTGTTTCTGTAGTATTAAGGCAGAAAAACTAGATGTTCTATAGTTTCAAAACCAGTCGCCATTAGCACTTTTGGGGCCGTCCTCATATTGCGTCATCAATTGTTGATTGATTTTGCACTCCCCCCCCCCTCCCCCTCCAATTATTCATGCGTAATCACCGCATCGCCCCCCACCCCAAATTAGGTAATTTTTCCGATTTCGTCACAATAACTAAATTAAACAAGGAACACTGTGTAAGCGATACAGGGGCATCAATTACTGAAAAAAAAATGACGCTGCAGTTTACAAAGGTGCTTCTGGGGCATGACACACAAGAAATGCACAAACAATTGACAAAAGCCCTACTCTATTTTTCATCAAAACTATTTTTGAACCTCTTTCTTTGGCTTCGCTCGCGCCTTCCGTCAGCGCGTTTGGAAAGCCGCGTAGAGTGGAAGATGAGTTGAGTTTTGTTATTTGTTAAGTAATTACGCTATGCTTTCGTTTACCCCTTCCCACGCGTCCTCAACCTAATCAAGCTTCGAATCTCCCACACTTTTTCTTGAAAATATCACTTATGTGACCTAATTGTAGAGTTCAAGAAAAGAGAGTTCATTCATTCAATCATTCATTTCCGTGTCCGGTCATCATTTCCAAAAAACCTGCAGCTGCGATGGCCTTGTTGCTTCCTCTAAAAACATATTCTATTGTGCATGGGTTGTCCAGGAGGGGGCAGATAAGTAGGTGGCTTGGGTCTTGTTCAGCTCCACATTCACAAGAGGTGTCTGCGTCTGCTGGAAGAATCGACCATTTTTGCCGGTTGGTCTTGCATCGAGGAAAACACACTCTTAAGCGGTTGAGGGACCTCCACACAGGATAAGGATGCGAGCAATAGTACCCGGCATCACTGAGAAAGATATACGATTTATAATTCAGAGCGTCCGCAAAGTCTCGCCGCAGCGGCGAGCTACGCGGGTCTTCCCTTGCGGGACGTGTTGGGTTCGTAGCACATTCATGTCGCTGTATACACTAAGTCTCACCGCAGTGGTTGTCATAAGGAATAAGCATGCAATTGTTCTGTGTTGACCTTCAACTAGAGTGTTAGGGTGGCGAATACCGATTCATTATTGCCGACAGTGAGTGCCTGTGTGTGACAGTGTTGACGCTGTAAGTAGTGTTCTTGTTAAGTTCTTGTGTAAGCTGAGTCTAGTGGGAATGCTTACTACTGAAGAGCGTGTGTTTTTAGTGGAAACTTTACGGAGCATAGTGTGATAGTCGTGAGTACCGCATATATAAATGCATTACATAATTAAATGGAATTGTTTTCCTTGTAATAATAATAATAATAATAATAATAATAATAATAATAATAATAATATCGTATGGCCTCGGGTGCCAGGTGTAAGCTTGTAAAAACATAACACGCGCTGGGGAGAGACTTTGCGGACACACTGTACGTGGACGGTCCCTTTTCTGTATTGGTTTCAACAATTCATTATAATTAGGCTTCCGTTTGTGTGCTGAGCAACGTACATATAGGGTTTTCGTAGGCAACACTGAATTATATGACATCCAAACTCTGATGCTGCTAAGCGAAACCACCTCGCGGTGTGCCTGCTATCATTCTTGGGTGTCGCCCTGGAGTTCTGACTTTCATTCCCGGTTCTACCAAGAAATTAAATTCTGGAACGAGGTACACTCAATCTCGTGAGGCAAAATTGAAGAGAAGCTGGTTCGATTCCTACGTCGGCCAACTTGGAAGTATTTTTTCGTGGTTTCCCCGCTTCTTCTCCAGGCAAATGCTGAAATGATTCCTATCTTAAGATCATGACTGCCATAATCCCGATCTTCACCTCATGTACAAATACACAGGATAGCAGACAAATTCTATACACATCCAGTGTACACGGGGCTAAAATGTTGTTGTTGTTGAGGGGCTAGAACATGGTGGTCATTCATCCCGTGTACTAGATTGTGTGTGTGTGGAATTTGTCTGATAACCTGTGTCATTATGATAGCTGTATTAGTGTGTGTATTTGTAATTCAGGTGATAATTTGTAATACAACTTTTCAGTCGGTCAATATTAAGTTTTGCTATCAACTGTCAATAAGACTACCCTGAAGAATGGCTTCAAAACTACCTATAAATTCAAGTGAGAATTGAGAAGGAGGCAGTGTGGCCTTAAGTTAGAAATCATCCCAGCATGTGCCTGGAGTAAAAGTGGGGAAACTACGGAAACTCACTTTCAGGATGGCTGGGGTGGAGATCGAACCCAACTCTTCTCAGTTTTACCTCACGAAGCTACGTGTCCCCCTTTTCCAGCCCTCAAAGCGGAATTTAATTTCATGGCAGAGCCGGGATTTGTAGACTGCCCGGACTTTCAGAGTGGCAGCCAAAAGTGCTAGCCGCATCACAACGAGGTGGTCTGGATGAAATGACCACGTTGTCCAAGCCCCCAAATGAAGCAACAGCAACTGCTAGGTAATTTGATATTTTGACCAGAAAATCTCTACTGTACTATTTCATTCATCATTACAATATAGAAGCTAAATTACTCCAAAATAATTTAAATATCATGGAGTTATTATTATTATTATTATTTTGATAATGGGATAGTCGACGGCGTGGCAGGAAACCTGTCAACACGTTAACGAACTAAAGTGAGTGTGTAGCTGTTTGTTTTTGCAATGCTTTGTGTTCCATTAAGCTAGACAAGTCAAACATGAGACTCGCACGTAAACTGGTATTTAATGGACAAACAAAGCGAGAACGTTTTAATTACGGTACAGTACTTTAAAGGAACCCAGCTAACAGATGCCAAAAGTAGTTTTCTTCTTCAATCGAGCATTTTACCGCCACGTGTTGTTTCTTGTTGAGATCCTAAAATAATCCCATGCTTACGCTGATCGGGGCAATGTAGTGCGAGTCGTGGATTATTAAACATCAAAAAGCAAATTATTTATTCCATGAATAGGATTTTCGCAGACCACATGGAGGCTTGTAGCTACTAGGTCATGTTATGTGCAATAGTATACAATTCAATTATTTTGTCACGCAACGCAGCAGTGCTCGTTAAATCGTGGCCGAGATCATAGGTTCGAATCCCGGCGCTGACATCAGCTGTTCTGAGTGTGGTTATTCCCGTTTGTTTTCACACTCCCTCAGGTAAATGCCAGCCAGGATACCTTATGTTATGTGTCAGGGCACCTACCTAATCTTTGTCCCTACTACAACTACACACACTACAAGGGTCACCTTATAAATACAGGTTATCGGAGAAATTGAATGCACGGGGTTGATGACCAAAGATGTTCCAAGTCTGTAAAATTAATTAACAACAACAACAGTTATTTATTGTTTTAATAAATAAAGGCCACGATTTTGCAACATACGTTCACTTTCACGACAGTTGCAATTACATAATAATAATAAACATAATAATAATAATAATAATAATAATACAAGAGGTAAAGAAAGATTTAGAAAGAGATAATGAGAAGAAGACACTGGGGACAGCGGAATTTTTTGAAAGAAGTTGTTCAGTATAGAAGGATTCCAGGGAAGAGTGGTTAGGAAACCTGGCGCGAAGTGGTCTGAGGGCAGAAGGACGCAGCATAGTGTAAGAATGAAGGAATATTGGGAAGAACGGAAGAGAAATCACCAAAGAGTAAAGGATTGACATTGGTGCGTGGTCCATAGCAGGCCTTATCGGAAATAATAATAATTAATAATAATAATAATAGATGGATTTACGTCTCATTTAACTACTGCGGCTTTTAGAACCGCCTGGATGCCGGAATGGTGCCACGAAGGGGAACTTTAACGTGCTAATAAATCCACTGAAAAGGCTCACTGGCATTTGCGAGCCCTCAAATGCCAACTGACTACACCAGGATTCGTTCCTGCAACCTTGCAGTTGTAAATACAAAATAGTAGGTCATCCAAGTTCTTGATTCATTTAAGGTATTTGCAAGATACCCCGTGTACTTGAGTAGGCTATGTGTGATATCTGTGTTCTTGTGATGGTTGTACTGTAGTTGAGTGTGTATTCAATCAACAGAATTACTTTCAAACAGGTCCGCCTCGTTGCGTAGTGGCAGGCATTCTTGGCTGTCACCGCGGAGATCCAAGCTCGATTCCCGGCTGTGGCAAGGAATTTAATTTTGGTCTGAGGGCTGAAACGGGTTACACTTAACCTAGTGAGGCAAACCTGAGAAGTGGTGGGTTCAATTCCCAACTCAGCCATACCGAAAGTGGTTTTCCATAAGTTTTACACATCCTCTATTGGTGATTGCTGGGATGGTTCCTAACTTAAGGCCACGGCTGCCTCCTACCCAATCCTCACCCGAATTACAAATACACACAGGTACCAGAGGTTATTGGACAAATTCCATACACATCCTAATCTACGGGGCTTAATGACCACGATGTTCAAGCCCCTCAAATGAAACAACAACTTTTATCAGAGAAATATATTGCACATTCATGATAGCGTTTCCTACAAAATTTAGTTCAAAGTAGGTTAGATTTTAGTTATTCCACTTCTCTGACTCATTACATACTCTCCCAACAAATGCAGGTTTTCGTAAAAATAACAATTTTTCATGGGATTTTTAAACTTTTTTGCTCGCTTTTACAATAGTTTTACAAATGTGTTTGAGGCATTTTAAAAATGAAATCAATAAGCCACGTCAATGTAAAGGATTTTCTCAGAGGTGCAACGATTAATATTCGTTTATGCTGTTGTAGAATAATTTGGATATCATCAGAGGGTATAAGAAACTCTAGTAGACTCATTTCTTAAGCCTGCGAAAAAAAAACGCTTTACAAAGGCAATGAAACACGTTGCAACCACTTACTGTACGATACCATTTAGTAAGGATACATTAATTTGAATTTAATTTGAATTCGATACATATCAGAGTGAGACTAATGACTTGGCTAGAAAATATATTTTTCTAGAAGCTTATTATCAAAGTAGCTGATCGATTTTAAACTGGGAGAAAAATATTTCTGGTTGTTGGCAGAATGTCAGTTTTGATTCATATTCCATTTCTGTATTGCATGTTCCCATTCTAGATACCTCGTCATTAATGTACGTATGTATAAAATCCCTTATTATTACCGTTCCTATGGAGTCGGGGATAATATGCGATGAATTTCTATACGTTGGATGTTTTTACGGCTCAATGCCCTTCTAGACACCAACCTCATGAGAGAAGTTATTAAAACATGAAATAAATACAGATGAATGAAACTGATCAAGGAATTTTGTAAGTGGCAATGGCACTTGAGAGTTAGAACGACGGAAAACCATTTAAGGATGTCCAACGTTGGAGTTTGAACCAACTCGTCTACTGAGTCTAGAGTAGTCTATTCCTATAATTTTGCGCCTTAGCACGCGTAGCTACCATGGTTGGTAGACGTAGAAACATCAGTAGAAGTATTTGGTTGATTGTTTCCCGTGTTCCTATTTATTAAATTTGCTATTCCGATATTTTTAATGATTTATTTTTGTCCAGTGTAAATAGGCTCTTCTTCATGTAGGCCTACCTAAACTAATACATTTAATAAATTAAACTAATGAACATGTTATTTTAAACAAGCGTATAATAACATATCTAGAACGACTCAAATAGAAGGGTTTTATTTACCTTTCGAAAACTTTCGTTGTGATACTGGATGATCCAGCTTGAAAGTCCGTACTATCGGGCAAACGCGAATCATCTTATCAGAGAATAACACACTGGACACATGGCAGACGCAGGGATCAGGGTTAGCATGAAGCAGTAGCTACAGTAGGCGGAAACTACAAGAAGAATATTCCAGTCTTCCACGTTCCTCCTGATAATGAAGATGTGTCCATACCTGAGAATATTGAGATTAGTGCCTAATGCTGTAGCGGGCCATTGCCCTCATTCGTACGGGACGACCAGCCCGTGCCTCGCCGTGATCTGGACAGAGTAGCGCCTTGCCGCGCCAAGCTGCTCTGGGAGGAAATCAATGAGCACGCCTGTACTGCTGTCTGGCGGGCTGCTGCGAGAACTCGTCGGTATTGATCTGGCAGGCTGTGCTCCGGGGCAGCTAAGAGGGAGGGTTCACAAATCACACATCACCCTCCCCCTCACACGAGACAGATACACACGTTACATGTCACCCACTTTACCCCGCCACATATTGATAAGCGCTTACCCAGAAAGGTAAGCAGAATAGTGGACTCTCTCCCCAATTAACAGTTGCGTTCTGCGCAGAGAACAGTGGTGTGTTATTGATCACAGCAGTACAAAGAATGCCTGAAGAACGAACGCTGTTATAGTCGCCGTTAATGATGCCTTCTTTTGAAGTTCTGGCTGGGATTTACAAGCACTGAAGATAAACGCGATGCGCTGTCGTGTTGAGCCAAGGAGGCCAAAACATGCAAACACAGAGATCTACTTTAATCAGGCTCCCGCATCGTGATCTACTGTTTTCCACAGGAGTGATCTTTAGTTAGAAATACTAAAAGCCATTTTTCAGAACTTGCTAAGTAATCTATTATTAGAATTGATTTTTTGTCAGTCAACACGAGTTGACTCGTTTCCAATAATACACTCTTTACTTAGTGAACAACTCTATTCCATTTATTTGATATTTGCACCCACAAGGTATAATAATATGCTAGAGAAAATAATAATAATCCATGATTAGCATAGAAGGTGTAATTATTATAGCCTTATATAGCTCTATGTTCAGTCGCTCAAGGAATAAGTACACTCTAGGTAACTGTTTTGACCATTGTCGTTAATCCACTTAGGGGCTTTGTGACATTGTGATCATGGTTAATGGTTGTGTGAAAATCAAATATATGATTACTAAGGCAACAAGGCTCAGACAACAGGCCATTCCTATGAGTTACATCAAATGTTGCCTCATAATAATAGTAATAATAATATGAAGAAGAATTATACGCAAAATAATCGGTCCATTAAAAACTGCAGAATTCTGGAAATTACGAAGCAATGATGAAATATATTGAAAAATAGAAAGCATATCAGAAACAATACGGACATTTGTACGGGATGGATGACAGTAGGTTAATCAAGCATATCTTCACATTCCTGTGGAACAAGACGTCAACAACAACCTGGGTACAAGGAGTCAAAAAGGATTTGGAAAGAAGCAATATCCGAGAAGAAGAAACACCACAACGAGAGATTTTTGGACAAAATTGCTAAAAATGGAAGGATTCCAAAGGAGGAAGGGAAAGAAAGAAACCCGGCTCGAAATGGTCCGAGGAAAGGAAGAGGAAGCATAGTGAGATGATGAAGGAATACTGGAGGCAGAAGAAGGAACAGCAAAGGACAAAGCATTGAAATTGGCTCGTGGTCCCTAGACGACCGAAATGAAAATTGTAATAATTGTAATAATAATAATAATAATACTAATACTAATAATAATAATAACAATAATAATAATAAAGTAGAGGAATTTTGGGACCTCCTAGATGATGAAATATCTAAAATTCCAAAATCAAATGTGGTGATATTACTTGGAGATTTCAATGCCCAAATAGGAAGAGAGAGGATTCATAGACCAATAGTGGGAGAATATGCTGCACAGCAAAGAACAAACAGAAATGGGATGAGATTAATTACTATTTGTAAAAACTTTCAACTTAAGTTAATGTCAACTTTCTTCAAGAAATTGCCAAGAGAAGCTAAAACACGGATTTCTCCAGATCCAATACTAGGTGAATTTCAACTGGATCATGTAGCTATATCCAAAAGAAACATGAAAGAAATTATGAATGTCAAGGTTATAAGAAGCAGAGAATTTGACTCTGATCACTATTTGTCTAAAATTAAACTCAAATTCTTACCCAACAGAAACCACAGAAGAGGGGAAAGAGTAAATAAATATAACACAAATAGACTTCAAATTACATAAGAAACATTGGAAACATTTCAGGAAGAAATAAAAGTAACTCATCATTGGAAGTGGCAAGATTTATCTAAAGAAATAACCAACGCAGCCCAGAAGACGTTTGGGTTAGAAGAAACCTTGGTGGAATCAAATATGTGAAGATACGTTACAAGAGAGAACAAAACAATGGAAAAAGTGGAAATGCTCTGGAAAGACGGAATAGTATGACCATTTCAAACAGCAATGGAAAGACACTGCTAGAATAATAAGGGGAGTTAAAAGATCATTCGAAAAATCACAACTTACTGACCTGCAAGACAGCTTTGTTAAAAATAACTCTCGAAACTTCTATCAGACTTTTAAGAGTCAATTAAAGGGGTATCAAGCACCTAGCATATGCTTTAAATATGAAAATGGTAGACTTGGCCTAAGCAATGTGGAGAACTGTGAAATACTTGCGAAGCACTTTGATCAACTTTTAAACTGCCCTGAACCAGATCATAAGTTGGAATTCTCACAAGCAACAGAAAATCTGAAAGAAGATATACCACCCAATGCTGAAGAAATTAAAGAAGCAATTAAAAATCTAAAAAATAATAAAGCTACCAGAGAGGACTCTATAACAGCTGAACTTTTGAAATGGTCTCAATCAAAAATCATTGAAGAGCTGCAATTAATCTTTGAATATATTTGGAGAACAGAGAGGATTCCAGAGGAATGGAAAGTGGCTCTAATACACCCATTGCATAAAAAAGGGGACAAACAAAACGTTGATAACTACAGAGGCATCTCTCTTCTTCAAATTGCATACAAGGTATTTTCAAAAATATTGCTGAATAGAGTAGAAACATCACTTGACAAGCAACTGGGCGAGTATCAAGCTGGATTTCGGAAAGATAGATCTTGTTCAGAACAAATATTTAACTTAAAATCCATAATTCGCCATAGGATTCTGAATTCAAAGGACATAGTTGTGACTTTTGTTGATTTTAAAAAGGCCTTTGACTCGGTTGATAGAGAAACCTTAGATAAATCAATTCGTGAATTTGGAGTGAAAACTAAATTGGCAAACCTAATACTTTAAACCCTTACTGACACGGTTTCAAAAGTAAAATTTATGGGTGAGATATCAAAATCTACTAAGATAAATACAGGTGTACGGCAAGGTGATGGTTTATCACCCCTTCTGTTCAACTGCGTTTTAGAGAAAATTGTAAGAATTTGGAATTTAAAGCTAAAAGAACATAACATTTCGCCAGTAACTTTGGGGAGAAGAAACAAAGGCATTGAAATAACTTGCCTAGCATTTGCAGAAGATTTTGCTATATTGTCAGAAAACCTAACAAGTGCAACAACACAAATCAATCTCTTGGAAGAAATAGCCGACAAAACAGGTTTGAGAATCTCCGTAGAAAAAACTAAATTTATTACAAACATCAAGAACGCTTCAAAATATTTGGCAACAGATATTGGCCCAGTGGAAAAAGTAAAGAAACTCCAATATCTGGGAGAAATAATTCAAGAAAATGGTTTAGAAAAATCTTTGGTAGAAGAGAGGGTACACAAGATGGAAAGAGCATATGGTATCACTAAGAATTTTTATAACAAAATGTGCTTATCTAAAAAACTTAAAATAAGGCACTACACTACAGTGGTGAAACCGGAATGCCTATACGCAAGTGAATGTCTGGTACTAAACTATAGATTAGATAAACTTGAAGTACTAGAAAGGAGAATCATGAGGAAAATTTTAGGCCCAGTGAAAACAGCAGAAGTATGGAAATTAAGATCTAATGATGAAATATACAGGAACATAGAACATATAACAGAAACGATAAGAAAAAGGAGATTGCAATTTTTTGGACATATTTACAGAATGGATGATTCCAGATTAACAAAAAGGATATTCAAGTTCCTTTGGGAGAAAAGGGCAACAACTAGCTGGATTCAAGAAGTAAAGAAAGATTTAGAAAGAAATAATATAAGAGAAGAAGAAACGGTGAACAGAGAGATCTTCAATAAAAGGGTTATAAGTATGAAAGGATTCCAAAGAAGATTGCCAAAGAAACCTGGTGCGAAGTGGTCCGAGGACAGAAAGAAGCAGCATAGTGAACGGATGAAGGAGTACTGGAGGGAACGGAAGAGAAAACAACAAAGTGTGAAGAATTGAAATTGGCACGTGGTCCCTATCAGGCCTCATCGGAAAGAATAATAATAATATTAATAATAAGTTTGACTGTTCAATCGGTATCACACAACAGGCCGGATCTGGCGGTTGTCAGTAAAAAAATCAATCAAAATCAGCAAATACAGTGAGTTGGTCGACCCGTTCAAAATACAATGGCATGCAGAACGGGTAAAGACCATACCCATCATTGTCTCAGGTACGGGCGTGATCCCAAGTACCTTGCTCCAAGGCCTTAAAAAACTGGATCTGGATACGCAACTGTACAAACTAATACAGAAGGCAGAAGTTCTATCTACAACCAGAATCGTTCGGAAGTTCATGGGTAGCGACATTCCAGCTTAGAAGTTGCTGTTTCAGCAGCTGTACTTGGTTCCCTGAAGCCCGTATAGTTATGTTGTAATGTACCAGCAATGTGTTATATGTACTGTCTTGTTCTTCTTCCTAGCGTTGTCCCGCTGGTGCGGGGTCCGCTTTTTTGGTCATTGACCTCCATTTTGTCCGGTTTCGTGCGTCAGCTGGATTTAGGCCGGTAATTTTTAAGTCACCATTTATTGTGTCTTGCCAACGCTGCTTCGGTCGTCCTCTGGGGCGTATGCCTTCAACCTCAAAATGAAGGACAGAGTTAGTAATTGTATCAGGCACTGCACGCAGGGCATGGCCATACAATCGGAGCCGTTTCTCTCTCATTTTGTCCACAATTGAGGCGACACCCATTTGCTCCTGAATTGTGTCGTTTCTGACATGGTCAATAAGGGAGATGCCCATTGTCTAACGGACGATTCACATTTCCATGGCGTGTAGGTGACGTTCTGAAATTTTGTCGGATCGTCGACATTCAACTCCATACAGTGCAACTGGTGGTACCACTGTCCGATATATCTTCGGTTTGAGACGAAGTGGCATTTTCTTGTCGCAAAGCACACCCGTGACCTCCTTCCACCGCAACCAGGTTGCGTTTACCCTGACTCTTACTTCATCATTGAAGTTGCCATCACTCTGCAGCCGAGATCCTAGGTACCTGAAGCATTCTGTCCTGACTAGATTTTGTCCAGCGACTTGAATGGCCCCGTAGCTTGGGTTTAACTCCAGATACTCCATCTTTTTCACATTCAGACATAGGCCAAACTGGGAGAGGCGGTTATTCCAGTCTTCAACTTGACATAGGAGTTTTTCTCGGGTGACATCTGCAACCATTATATCATCTGTATACAGATGGGTCCAAGGAACATTCCGTAGCACGTCACGAATGATGGTGTCCATCACAAGAACAAAAAGGGACGGTGATAGTGCTGAGCCTTGGTGGACGCCGACATTGACAGGAAAGGTTTCCGAGATGCAAACAGCACAACGTACTCTACTGCTGGTGTTCGTGTATAACATCTTGACCACATTTACAAATGACTCTGGCACACCATGGTTGCGTATCGCATACCAAATCAACTCATGAGGAACACGGTCGAATGCCTTTTCAAGGTCAAGAAAGGCAAAATGCAGAGGCTTTCTTTTCTCACAGTGCTTCTCCATGAGTAACCGTGCTGCGAATATGGCGTCAGCGGTTCCAGTCCCCTTGACAAACCCGCACTGGTTGGAGCTGATTTCGGTGATGTCACGTAGGCGTCGATCAATAATTCTCTCAAATATCTTCATTGTTAGATAGGCCTAGAGAAGACGTACTGGGCGATAGTTTGAACATTCCTCTGGGTCTCCTTTGTTCTTGAAAATCGGTACTGTAATGCTTGTAGCCCAGTTAATATGGATGTGGCCAGAGTCCAATATGACATTGCAAAATATAACAAGCCAATCTATCGCAGTAGATTACAGTTCTTGAAGTTTCCAGAAGTCAGCAGGGAGGTTGTCTGGCCCAGGAGATTTATGGTTTCTCATGCTTTCTATGGCAGTGGTAACTTCCTGTGCAGTGATTTGGGGTATAGGTCCATTAGTTGGGACACCTTCTGGGATTGTTGGATGCGGAAACTCTATGTTTGAGATCTCCTCGAAATGCTCTTTCCATCGCTGGAGAATAGCATGTTTGTTCTGTAGTCGTTGGCCTTCCTTGCTCTTTATGCACACATTGTGTTCAATATCCATTGCTGTTCTTGCTCGGGCTTTGGCCAGACGGTAAATATCCTTTTCTCCTTCTCTGGCGTCCAAGTTAAGATAGAGGTTGTTGTAGTGGTTGGCCCTTGCTTCAGCCACGGCTTTCTTTGCCTCTCGCAGTGACGTACCTTTCTCTGTTCACGTCTGCCTTTAGAGAAAGCCAGCTTTTATATGCTTTCTTCTTATCACGGGCCTTTTCTTGTACCTGATCTATCCATAGCCATGTCTGCTTGTCAATAAGGCGACGCCCTGGCTTTGTGGTACCCAATGTTTCGGTTGCAGCAGTAGTCACTGACTCACAGAGATCAGTCCATGTGGTGTCAATAGAATTCGGATTGACAAGAGGAAATCTTATACTGTTAACCAATGCTGATTTCTGGTCGTGTAGTTTCCACCACGTTACTTTTGTTGGGCCTCTTGTACATCCACCTAACCTGCGTTTACTGATCCCCAGATCTGCAATGAGTAATTTGTGTTGGGGGCAACACAATGGGAAGGTATAACCTTCACATCTATGACTGTTCGGAAGTTACATCGCCGTAACAGTACAACGTCGATCTGGCTTCTGCTGTCACCACTTGTGTATGTTATGAGGTGACTGGTGCGCTTCTTAAAGAAAGTGTTACCTATGAGAAGGCTGTTTACTTCTGCAAAGTCGAGGACTCGGCATCCATCATCATTTTGTCTACCATAGCCATTTCCACCATGACAACTATAACCATTCTTATTTTGACCAACATGTCCATTTAAGTCACCACATACGAATAAGAAGTACTCCTCTGGGCACAACAAGACAAGATCTTGGAGTTCTTTCCAAAACCGTTCTTTCTCACTCTCATCATAGCCAGTTTGTGGGGCATATGCACTAATGATGTGTAACCGACAAGATGGCATATCTATGTTGACGGTCATGAGGCGGTCTGACTGTCAATTGATCTCGGCTACCTGATCTCTTAAGGTGGCACAAACAACAACAGCAACCCCATTTCGGTTGCTTGTTCCATGGTAGATGAGCTTGTATCCATATCCTATCTCACGAGATTTCTGTCCTCTCCAACGAGTTTTTAGAATACAGGCAATGTCCACCTTCCATCTTTTGAACATATCTGCTAGTTCTTGGCTTCGTCCTGTAAGAGTTCCGTAGCAATACGTAGCGGTGATTCTTTACAGAGATCCCGCTCTTGAACCAGTAGCCCTCGCCCATTTGGCACGGCAGTCGGACGAGGCCGACGCACGTCGCTTCCAGGGGACACTCTAGCGCAGGCTGTTCCAAATCCACGAGTTTGAGTCTGAGTACACGCGAGTACTCAGCAGTAATGCTCGGAGTAGGTAGGAGAGGGACTGGGGGCGATAGCCAATGCGTCACTGGACGAAGGTCATGCACTTCCAGCTAGTCTTGATGTATCCATCGCGAAGTGACGGCAGCCCCCCACAGCAGGGCTGTATTGCATGTTGCAGGTTTACTCATGTAAGGCGGCGAGTACTCCGCTGCTCACGAGCTAGTCGCTCGGCTGGAACAGCCTGCAGCGTTTACCGATACAGATGAGGTTGTCATGATCCATTAGTTGCGACAAAGAATGAACCAACTGGCCTGCCGCCCCAGCCTGACGTCGGAAATGTGTTATATGTACTGTATAAAATAATAATAATATATTCAATTGGAATAATTAAATGGTTCCCTACTGATATCGAAAATATATGTGAAAAAACGAAATTTGTTGACCAAACATCGAATACACCACTTCAAACAGCATAGATCTTCTCTTTTCCTAGCGTAACAAAAACAAGTAACAAAACACAAATAAAGATATTTCTTTTGAAATACGTAAAATACTACAGCAACAAATCCATGATGCAGTGCAGTGGCGGAATTTTAACTTTTATTTAAAAAATACACATACTACTACAGACACCACATATATCGTGGTTAGTAGACACATTCTAAACACTCACAATTATACGGGGCTGATGACCATAATGTCCAAGACCCTAAATGAACAACAGCAGGGCGGCATTAAATGTGGCTCTATAGCTATATAGACTGGCTGCGTGGCTCAGCAGTACGTTCTCGCCTTCTGTGCCCAAGGTAGCTTGATTGAATCCCGGCGCAGTGAGTTGGCATTTGAGGGTGCGCAAATGTGAGGGAGCCGTGTCAGTAGATTTACTGGTACGTTAGAGATCCCCTTCGGGACAAAATTCCGGCAGCCCGGCGTCTCTAAAAGCCATGGTAGTTAAATGGGACATAAAACCAAAAACATTATTATTATTACTATTATTATTAATAATAATCTATGGCTATATAGATCTTGATGCGGGGAGCAATCTGTGTGATATAGCATATGTTATCACGTATGAAGGTGATGGTCCCTAGTAGCCTACTTCCGATAAAAGATGTTCTTCGTTTATATTTCATTCTTGCACCGAACATTTTGACATAAGCGTGTATATGTTCAGCAAGTAGGATTTGGTTATATTCAAACTGATAAAGTTACATTTATTCTGGTGTAGTAATTAGGTAGGCCCACTACATTTTGGTTTTTGCAAAAAATGAAAGTAGACTTGTGAGATCAACACAGGGCCAGAAATTGTGTGTGTGTGTGTGTGTGTGTGAGTGTGTACTCTGGATGTATGTTCCCCCCTATCAATTCGAACACGGTTAATCCGAATTGAACGAAATTTGGTACAGAGGTAGCACTAGCAAAGGGCACCTCAGTGTCATGTTTTATATCGTCACCATCTTGACGGAAACGTAATGGCAGCCACCCAAATGTTAATAGCTTCGAGTAAATTACGACCAACCTAATCATCTGATTTCCACCAAATTTTTCAACAACAAGGTCATCAGTCCAAACGTTTGCAGATCGCGGCCATGTATGTGTGCAAGTCGATTCCCTCTATCAATTCAGTGAAATGCCATGTCCTGTGGTTCGGATTCCACGTAAAAAGGAGGTCCCGTGGCTCATGATCTACAGATTAACGGTCACGTTAAACTACAAGCTTCCTTTTTTCTATCAATTCAAACACGGTGAAACCGAATTGAACGATATTTCGTACAGAGGTAGCACTAGCAAAGGGTACCTCAGTGGCATGTATTATATCGCCACCATCTTTACCAAAACTGAATGGCGGCCACTCAAACGTTCAAAACGTAAAATCAAATAACGACCAACCAAATCATCCGATATCTACTAAATTTGGTAACAACATACCCTCATATGAGACGCGTCTTGTGCCCAAACTACAACGTCATCCGCCGTACCATTTCAGTATGGCGGCCGTATGAATTATGCAAACTCTATAATCCATATCATGGGACTCACTAGTTCCGATTATCGAACCGAGAATCGTTTTAACTATTATAAAGAACGTGGCACGTTAGAAAATAAAAGTTTATCTTGTAATATTATAGTGCATAAGGGACTTTAAAAGCTGAACCGTCTCAGTTAGAAGACAAGATGGCAGCTAATATCTTGTGCCAGACTTATATTTCACTAGTTTGAGTATTGCATGCAATATAGCTTACTGATAGGAATAACAATCTTTGTATGAAATGCTTTATACAGTGTGGTCCACCCGCCCCTTATTTTTTTTGGAGGAAGGCAACCCAACTAACGCGTATATCACAGTCATCCTAAAAACATTTGGTACCTGCTCCTTTACGTCCATTGTACAACTTTACCGTTGAGTACATCCTCGCGAATATAGTAGAAATCAATAGTGGCAGTGTTCTTTCAATGACCTCAAATATAATGCATGATTGAAACGATCAGAGCTCCGAATAACACCTTCTTACGTTTGGACAGGAAGTGTCTACGAATAGATTCAATAAGTGCCAGCAATACACCATGGTTCTCGGTAGCTACGGTGGCTAAATCAAGAATTGCTAGAATAGCGGCAACGAAGTCGCATTGTGGTAAGTTCGAACCTTGAACTAGTACATTTTTTTTTTTGCTTAATGTCGTTTATTGTGGATGTATTATGGACGCATATCTATCTGTTCCAACGAGTGATTTTTTATTTGGTCCTCAAAAGCATCGTACTTATCCGATGGTACCCAGCCAGATTGGACGACGACATAATGATCTGTAGAACGAAACCAAGGTATCCTGTATATTCAACGTAACAAGTGTTCGAAATTTTGACCACCTTTGTTTAAAGGAAAACTCTGACTCACTCAGACGACCCACATAACAAATAGTTTTGTTATGCGGGTAGGCTCACGAATAAATATATCAGACCGAAACTATAATTTCTTTCAACGGCGTCTGTGCGAAATGCGCTTGCTATACACTTACAATAATAGTTAGTTAGTGAGGTTTTAAGGGGCGGTACTACGAGGTCAAATTTCTTTCAACGGCGTCTGTGCGAAAGGCGCTTGCTATACACTTACAATAATAGTTAGTTAGTGAGGTTTTAAGGGGCGGAACTACGAGGTCATCTGTCCCAAACATGCAGTAAATACAGATAATTATAACATTATTGGTTTTACGTCCCTTTTAACTACTCTGGCTTTTAGATACGTCGGGGTGCCGGAATTTTTCTCCGAAGGGGATCTTCAACGAGCCAGTAAATCTGCTGACACGGCTCCCTCGCATTTGCGCATCCTCGAATGCCAGCTGACTGCACCAGGATACGAACCTGCAACCTTGGGCGCAGCAAGCGAGAACGTTACCGCTGAGCCTCGCAGCAAGGCAGTAATTACAGAACGTGTCATATTATTATGAATATTGAACTATTAAAATTCTAATTATCACGAATAGAGTCGCCTCCGTTGAGTAGTGGTCAGCGTGATTAGCTGCCACCCCGGACGTCCTGGGTTCGATTCCCGGCTCTGCCACGAAATTTGAAAAGTGGTATGAGGACTGGAACGGGGTCTACTCAGTCTCGGGTGGTCCAAATGAGTAGAGGGGGTTCGATGCCCACCTCAGCCATCCTCAAAGTGGTTTTCCGTGGTTTCCCACTTCGCCTTCGGGTAAATGCCGGGATGTTACCTACCATACGGCCATGGCCGCCTCCTTCCCTCTTCCTTGCCTATCCCTCCCGATCTGCCCCTCCCTTCCCATTACTCAAGAGGACCCTGTTCGCTTTGCAGACCGCCTGGGCGGGGTGCTGATCCCACCTCCCCAGTTGTATCCCCCAGACGAGATGTTTCAAGCTCCAGGACACTGCACGTAGAGGCGGTAATGATGGGATCCCTTGCTGAGTCTGTGGGAAAACCTAACCTGGAGGGTAAAATCGACTAAAAAATAATAATTATAACGAATAGTATCCATCCATGGTTTTGAACAGAATTTAGGGAATATAGTCATTTAAATGAGACAAGAAAATAACTTTCCCTATCGTCTTCGTAGATAATGTGAACAAAACCAAGTTGAAATCTTGCTGTACGAGGTATGAAGGGTATAATAAAATAGTTTAAAAGAATTTAAAAAAATCTGTCGTTGGATAGTCTTGAACCCGGGATCTTCGAAAGAGCGAGCGGACGCAATAACACTTGCACACATTTCCAACACACTTTGTAGGTTCTTATTGCGCTTCTTATTAACGCGTATGGTAAAATAATCAATTATTACAGTTAGATCTTAAATATTGATTGGAATGCATTTATTCAATACCTGGCATGATTTCTAATTTACTTAAAGCAAGTTTCGCGACCGCTTTATGTTAATAAGCCGACATAACTGCAAATAATGCCCTCAAACGACGGCCCTTCGGTTTTATTTCATACAACTTAGCGTACACAATGCTAGCGTGTACTTCGGTGATACAAGCAGGTGTACTGACGAAGAGAACAGAATCATACAGGATTTTGTACCAGCGATCACAGCAGCTTCCTTGTCAGCGAGTGTCGTGTGATACGGGCCTAAAGATATGCTATGACTTTTTGTTAAAATTTAATAACAAGACAAGATGTTCGGTAAAGAACGTATTGCCTACATTCTCCTAAATGCATGGGTATTGTTATAACTCTTTGTCCTTTTCAAGGAGTATAATTGAATGTTGGTTGTAGTAGCTTCTTGAAATACAACGTGCTATACGGATATTATACATGAATATGGTGTGCCCTTTGCTAGTGCTACCTCTGTAAAAAATTTCATTCAATTCGGTTTCACTGTGTTTGAATTGATGTGGTGAATCGATTTGCACACATACATGGCCGCTATCTGCAAACTATTGGGCTGATGATCTTGTAGTTCAGTCGAAAGATGCTTCCCACAAAAAGGTATGTTGTTGAAAAAAATGGTAGAGATCAAATGATTAGGTTGGTCGGAATTTGAAGTAAGAATTTAACATTTGGGTGGCCGTCATTCCGTTTCCGTCAAGATGACGGCGACATAAAACATGACACTGAGGTGGCCTTTGCTAGTGCTACCTCTGTACCAAACTTCGTTCCATTCGGTTTCACCGTGTTTGAAAAGATAGGGGGAATCGATTTGCAAACATACATGGCCGCTATCCGCACATTATTGGTCTGATGACCTTGTAGTGTGGTCAAAAGATTCTCTATACATAAAAGTATGTTGTTGCAAAATTTGGTAGAGATCAGATTATTAGGTTGGTCGTAATTTGATTGAAGCTTTTAACATTGGGATGGCCGCCATTACGTTTTCGTCAAGATGGCGGCAATATTAAACATGAGACTGGAGTGCCCTTTGCTAGTGCTACCTCTGCACCAAATTTTGTTCAATTCAGTTTCACCATGTTTGAATTGATAGGGGGAATCGATTTGCACACATACATGGCCGTCATCTGCAAACTAATGGGCTGATGACCTTGTAGTTCAGTCAAACGACACTCGCCATACATGTATATGTTGTTGCAAAATTTGGTAGAGATCGGATGATTAAGTTAGTCGTAATTTGATTTAAGCTTTGAACATTTGGGTGGCCACCATTACGTTTCCGTCAAGATGGTGGCGATATAAAACATGACACTGAGATGTTCTACGCTAGTGCTACCTCTGTACCAAATTTCGTTCAATTCGGTTTCACCGTGTTCGAATGGATAGAGGGGGCAGACATTCAGAGTACACACACTCACACAGACACAGAGTCACACACAGACAGACACACAATTTTTGGCCCTGTGTAGATCTCATAAGTCTACTTTCATTTTTTTTAAATGGAAGGTATGCTAATAATACCATGGGAATTTCTAAGGAATAAGTATACTTCGATGCAAGCACTGGCGATCAGAATATCCTACGATATGTTGTTGTTTTGTTTTATTTGAAGGGCTAGAACATCGCGGTCATTTAGCCCCGTTTACTTGGGTGTGTGTGTAGAATTTGTCTGATAACCTGAGTTATTGCGGGCTTGTAATGATGTGTGTATTTGCAATTAAGGATTGGGAAGGAGGCGGCCGTGGCCTTAAGATAGAATCCGTCCCGGATTTTGGCCGGAGTAGAAGTGGGAAACCACGGAAAACCATTTCCAGGGTGGCTGAGGTGGGAATCAAACCCACTTGTTCTCATATTTGCTTTACGAGGCTACGTGTACCCAATTTCAGCCCTCAGACAAGTATTACATTTCTTGGCAGAGCTGGGAATCGAACCCGGACCACCGGAGCAACACTTCGATATGTTATGTTAATATTCATGCCAGTTTGTTAGTTTTCTGCCATTACAGGTCAAGTGGCATATCGTACCAATTCGATCGTATTTTCTTTATAAATCACCAAAATTCAACGTACTCTTCACAAAAATACGTCGTAAGGCAATACATGTGGCAATGTAGTTACATCCCGACTAAAATTGAATGTGGGCTTTCGTTCAAAAAAGTATGCCTACTACTGGATTCGAAGCAACATTCTACCCGCTCGCGCCCATCACGTACGGTCAGGCTTTAAGCCTCTCAGCCACCAAAACATTGTAGATGCCGCACGCTAAACGTGCTGTTGTTACTGTAGTCGTCCCACCTCAAACGTTTAAGTCTATCTCAAAGTCTTCAATCACGGTTGATGGTGTTTGTTTAACTTTCTACTATTACAGATCACGTGGCGTAAGCTATTAATTCGATCGTATTACGTGTATGTGTGTTATATCAAGGAGCAGTAAGTCATATGTTAGTAGAATGGGCCATAGTATTTGGCGGGGAAAAGTTTAAGGTCGGTTTTTCTTTGCTAGACCTATGACCCAATTACATTGCTGTCACACAGTCAGAGCGCAGAGCAATATCGACCATCGGGAGAATTGAGATGTTAGTTGGGTTTCATAAAACTAAATAATAAGGGGCGGGTGGACCACACTGTATATAAAAAGTACACACCACTGAAGAAATCGTTCATTCTAAATCATTATTTGCTAAGACGTTTTTAATTCAACTGATATAGGCGATTTTTTGTAGGCTTGATTTGCTGCGTGGTAAAGCGTTAGCTTATCAACCCGAATGACCGGAGTTCTAATCCTACCAGAGTTGGATTTTTGCTGTTTTTTATATTTATTGTTTTGTAATTACTCGGACGTTTTAAAATTAAGCGTTATATTGTGCATATTACAATGGAAAATATATATTTAATTAAACCAAATCCACCAGTGGATCTGCAAGAGACATCTCGCAGCAACCAGAACTATAATGGCCAAGTTATTGCGAAACAGCCCACAGATGACCTTTCAGCTTAAATTGAAAAGTTTCTTTTTATGGCCATTAGAATACACTCTCCCTATTATGATTATCTTATCCGCCAGAGGTCATGATTGTTCTATATAGGACTCCACTGGTTGGCATTCTATACGCATCGAATTTGTAGAATGAAAAGTTGATAATACGATGCATTTTTATTTTAAAGCGTTTGTAAAAGCGTATTATGTGTTAGTTGAACTGAAGACAGAACGATCACACATAGTACCTGTGCTCTATCTGTTGGTGCTCGTTCAGGATATTGAAAATGAAAATCCACAGCTTGCTTCCAGTCTCCAACCGGGTCAGGAATGGAATGAATGGAGTCCCCATCTAGCGGCGAGGATATGAACTGTGCTGGCTGCCGAAGTCTGTCGCACTCCTCTAGGGCAATGATTAAATGAATGACAGATGAAATTAAATGATAGTGGAGAGTGTTGCTGGAATGAAATTGGTGACAGGGAAAACTGGAGTACCCGGAGAAAAACCTGTCTGCCTCCGTTTTGTCCAGGACAGATCTCACATGGAGTGACCGGGATTTGAACCACGGACCCAGCAGTGAGACGCCGGCGTGCTGCCGCCTAATCCACGGAGGCTCTAGTTCAGGATATTAATTAATAATTTTATTCCAGCCAAATTAAACTGTGTGGAGCTAAATTTCTAGGTTAGATTTCGTTGGAACGCTTTATCAAAGTTCCACCCTTCACCACTAGGTATCATTGACATCTGGTAGCGAAAGTTGGAATTACTTTAAATTAAGCTCACCCTCTGGGTGTCCGCTGGAAGCAGCTACAGACTCTGGCGAGCCGAACATGTCCTCGGATATTCCCGGCACTAAAAGGCATACGATTAAAAAAAAAAAAAGCTATCCAAAATAAAGAATGAACATGTACACTAAAATAGCATTCTGGGGATTTGAATGGCATAGATTTGATTGTTTGTTTCCTTTACTACAGAGCTCTAAGTGGTAGCGTCGGCATACACGCGTCACTGTAGGGTCATGGAAAGATTGGTTAATGCAATTAGTGTGGTGAAAACCATGGACAGCCAGACATGTAAACTCATGCATCAAATCAAAGTTGGATGTTGCCTACGTCCAGTCGATTAAGCCGCCAGTTCCATAAAATTCTTGAGATATATCTTTCTTTCTTTCTTTCTTTCTTTCTTTCTTTCTTTCATTCTTTCTTCAATGATGGTAGTAGTTTCTCCGAGGTTGTGGTGTTTGGTAGAGGTGAATAATTTATAAGGTCTTCAACCAAGAAATGATTCTATTATACTCCTTGATAAAGATAACGAGTTATAACTATACTTATAGATTTAGGAGAAAGCAGGCTATATATTCTTTACTGAACATCTTGTTCAACTTTCTGAGACTATTATTCTATTCTTTTTCCTGACCTAATTTTACAATTGAATTAAGCAAATATTTATCTTTTCTATTATGTCTTTCCTCAGGAGCTATAATTTTGTTCTGCTTGGTTCTTATACCCACGTATTCGATTTTAGAATCGATGCTTCTCTCAAAGAGGTTTTTGGTGCATACAGTACTGCTATTATAAGCCTCTCACGTGGGGAGTCAAAATTGGTACGGTGTGAACACTTCATTCTTTGTATTCAACATAATAGCTCTATCTTCATAAATCGCTCTTAACTTCTCCATTGTCACCCTTCGGAGTGCTACTCGTCTTCTACTACTTCTCCTTGTTGTCAGTTCTACTTTAAGGTACACTCACTCCAGGCTCTCCAACGGGATCTAACATCGAACCTTTCTGTATTTCACGATGGAATTCCTTCATACATACACACATAATGTGACCGTGGCGTATGCGATATGAGTCAAGGAGGGAATCGAGGATTTTGACGCAGCGCAAGCTCAAATTTAACGACTGGCATATCTGAGCAGCGCGTGTGACATTTCTGCGGGTTAACCTTGAACGAACGGGAAGTTACACCTATGATACTGGTCGCCGCACTATTTAAAAATCTGCATAATTTATGATACATGGAAACTCTGTTCTCATTCAGTATTTTTAAACTTTCTAGAATCTTCGAGAACGAATCTCCTTAGAAGCGTAAGTGAAGTATTATATTTAAAACAATGTTGGTAGAGCTGTAAAACAGAGGAATTCGCGATATATAAAATTAACAGTACATGTAAGATGTGAAAATGAGCTACCGTCTGAAAACTATTTAATACTTAAAATAGTAACCGACATTATGGGAATGCAGTGCTAAACTAAACCTTGAGGGGAAACGGAGGCTGTATCTCCAGGCTAATACATGCAGAGGGGTAGATGAAAGCTGCATGGAAATCAGGATGACGACTTCAGAATAAGTAGAGGCTAAACAACATTATTTCTTCATGCTCTATGTGTTGGTAAATTTTCTTTCGGCCAGAAATGATATTTCCTTGAACAGTAGTAGAAATTGCATTGTACTTTTGTAACATATGAAACATAGCTTTATTATCAAGTACGAAACTAGATGAGATCAGAGTAGGAAGTGTAATATAATTGGTGCATAAGATGATTGAATATTAAGAGGCCATTTCATGAATTACACAAGTCAACACCAATTTTGAATCTGGGTTCTGTAGGACTGATTTTGTTTTGTCATGCCTAACTAATAAAAGAAAAATTAGTTTTACCTAATAAAATTTTCTTTTGTAGCTACCACAACAAAAGTTCATATTTGAAGGAAATTTTCTATTTTTATAAGTTCAAACGAAAAAAAAAACGTTAAGTTATATATCTACGTCACGTTTATTTACAGAACATAGTTAATTATTAGAGGAAAGTACCCAATCTCGGGCCAGGTTCTTTAAGCGAGCCCCCTGGCTTACAGATCGGTACGGTGCTGCCACCCATTGTAAATGCACTTAAGTAGTAGGCCCTTAGATGACTAGAGCCAAATAGCTTATGATAATAGTGGAAACTCTCGCCACTTAACACGCAGAGTAGCGGTGACAGTGCATAGTGCTACCATCTAGCGACTCGAAGAGACAACCACTGGAACGAACTATTCAATAACACAAGTCGACTTCGAAAACGCAAAGAAATGCAGATTTTAAGTCCTTTGCGTAGGCTACTTCTTGTAGCATAATATAAGGAAAGGAGATAGATATTGATCCGAAAGGGGCAGTAATAAGAATGAAATACATGAATATTGTCATTAAAACATTTAATCGTCATTTTATGACAGCAGTTTGACTAGCTTACAGATATTCCAAAAGCAAATTACGTATGCAATATCTTAAGGAGCTTGATATTTTTGGTGGGAAGATTTTTCACGGATGAATCATTCGTTCTATTCAGATATGCCTTAGGCTGGCTGCGTGGCTCAGCGGTAGCGATCTCACCAGCTGTGTCCAAGTTTGCAGGATCGAATCCTGGTGGAGCCAGTGGGCATTTGAGGGTGCGCAAATGCGAGGGAGCCGTGACAGTAAATTTACTGGCACGTTTAAGATCCCCATTCGGGGCAAAATGCCAGTACCCGGCGTCTCTAATAGCCGCAGTACTTAACAGGGACGTAACACCAATTAAAATTACAATTAAACTCATACCTTATGCCTTAATAAGGACTTTGAAATACCTGCCAGTCAGTAATTTCGTACATCTGTTACAGATACCTTCATTAGAGTGATAATTGATATAAAACAACCTGTTAGTCTGCTTCTAATCCCATGGGTGCTTTCAGACAGAAAATGGCAAAAACTATCTTCATGTCCATGACATTTTGACAGACACACCCCCCGCACACATTTGGAGACTGCATTTTGGAGTTATCTGCTCTTCACAACCCACTGAGCACACTTGGAAAATGATTAAATGTATAGTCTAGGTTTAATCACAACAATGTTTTAAAGAAAGAAAGAAAGAAAGAAAGAAAGAAAGAAAGAAAGAAAGACAGAGGCGGCCATAGGAATATTTTCAAGAGGAGTGAGGTCTTATTGTGGTGCTCCCTCCCCTGTACACACTAAATATAAAAAACATTATTAATAACTATTATTTTAATATTAAACATAATATTCCTATTAATATTAAACAATATTGTTCGCTTATAGTCGCGCTTAGACAAGGTTAGGCATGATTATTATCTAAACAAAAAGAAATATGACTAATATGATGTTACATCTTACATTACATAACAACACCTTAGTACAGTAGTAACGTTCTAACAGTAAGTAAAGTTTCAATTTCACTCGTAGCTTGCAACACAGACACAAATTACAATCCACATGCACCCGCACACGATTGAACGCCAAGAAAACAGGAGGCGGACAGAATATACCGGTATATACACACATCAAAAAAAGTTTTGCATCACCTCGGTTCCCAGATCTCCGGCATATAGACGTTGACTGTGTATATTGTATCCAAGATACAGTCCCTTTGACTGTTCATAGATGTCACTAAAACTGCTCAAAGATGTAAACAACCATGCATGAGCAGGGCCTATTAGACGGAGGGGGTACGACAGCCGATCAGTTCCAGTCATTCCACCAGGACGAAGGTACGCTGCTCATGTTGTCTGTAGTTCTACCATGCCTAGAAGGTCAATACCGCAGTTCGATCGCGTCCGCATTGTTACTTTGTGTCAAGAAGGGCTCTCAACAAGGGAAGTTTCCAGGCGTCTCAGAGTGAACCAAAGCGATGTTGTTCGGACATGGAGGAGGTACAGAGATACAGGAACTGTCGATGACAGGCCTCGCTCAGGCCGCCCAAGGGCTACTACTGTAGTGGATGACCGCTACTTACGGATTGCCGCTCGGAGGAACCCTGACAGCAATGCCACCATGTTGAATAATGCGTTTCGTTCAGCCACAGGACGTCGTGTTTCAACTCAAACTGTGCGCAATAGGCTGCATGATGCGCAACTTCACTCCCGACGTCCATGGCGAGGTCCAGCTTTGCAACCCCGACACCATGCAGCGCGGTACAGATGGGCCCAACAACATGCTGAATGGACCCTACGGAATTGGCATCACGTTCTCTTCACCGATGAGTGTCGCATATGCCTTCAACCAGACAATCGTCGGAGACGTGTTTGGAGGCACCCTGGTCAGGCTGAACGTCTTAGACACACTGTCCAGCGAGTGCAGCAAGGTGGTGGTTCCCTGATGTTTTGGGGTGGCATTATGTGGGGCCGACGTACGCCACTGGTGGTCATGGAAGGCTCCGAAACGGCTTTACGATACCTGAATGACATCCTCCGACCCATAGTGCAACCATATCGGCAGAATATTGGAGAGGCATTTGTCTTCATGGACGACAATTCTCGACCTCATTGTGCACATCTTGTGAATGCGTTCCTTCAAGATAACGACATCGCTCGACTACAGTGGCCAGCATGTTCGCCAGACATGAACCCTATCGAACATGCCTGGGATATGTTGAAAAGGGCTGTTTATGGACGTCTTGACCCACCAACCACTCTGAGAGATTTACGCCGAATTGTCGTTGAGGAGTGGGACAATTTGGACCAACAGTGTCTTGATGAACTTGTGGATAGTATGCCACGGCGAATACAGGCATGCATCAATGCAAGAGGACGTGCTACTGGGTATTAGAGGTAGTGGTGTGTACTGCAATCTGGACCACAAATGCTGAAAGTCTAGCTGTATGATGGTACAACATGCAATGTGTGGGTCTCATGAGCAATAAAACGAGCTGAAATGTTGTTTGTGTTGATCTCTATTCCCTTTGTATTTAACGGTTCCGGAACTCTTGGAACCGAGGTGATGCAAAACTTTTTTTGATGTGTGTAGATATTGGTTTCAACTCGTTAAATTGTATACAACTTTAAGTTAAGTACGAATGTCACGTTAGATAACTATACATTTGGAATTCACGCACCCCAGCTCGCTTACAGTAGAATAAATCTTGACGGGTAGGGTTAAGTAGTATGCTAATAAGGTGATAGGGTTTTATTTTTTGCGTTGTTAATCTATCGTTGCATTTTCTGCGCCTCCCATATTATGACAAAGCCTGGTGTGGTCGCATCGTTCGCACCGCCCTAGGGCCGCCCCTGAGAAAGTATGCTATGCTCAGATTAATAGAAAACAAGTAGTTCCGTGAAGAACTATACAGCCTATTTTCATAAATCCTACTTATGTTAATTGCCACTATCAACATACACAATTTCAGTTTGATTGCTGTAATAGATTCGTAGATATTGAGAACCGACTAAATATTTCGGATGGTCGCCATGTTGGATTTTATATATGTAGGTCCTAGAGTTTACTGTTACATGCAGATTATTGTGAACGTGTAGTATTCAAACTTCAATCGCATAATTAAGACACAAGAAAAAACAAGGAGATTTAAAAAATTTTCACAGCTACCATCTTGAGGTTATGGAAACAATTGAAATAAATTAGATGCCAGTGGATTAACATTCGGATAAAGATTTACTGTACCAAGTTTCACTGCACGCGGATGGTTAAATTGCGAGAAACGTCCATGTGAATATTTATAATTCGCGTCACCGCCATGTTGGATTTGTGATCACCAGGTTATTTAAAGTCCTATAGGTGAACTTAAGTTCAGAGCCCCTATGAACATTAAAAAATGCAGTTTGATTGCTAAAATAGATTCGTAGATATTCAGTATCGTCTAAATATTTCGGATGGTCGCCATGTTGGATTGTTAAATGTATAGGCCATAGAGTCATGTACCATTAAAGGAAAATTATTGCGTAGGTTCATTATTCAAACTTTCACTTCGATCGCATGACCACATCACAAGAAATAAAAACTTAATTTTAAAATTCGCACTGCCGCCATCTTGAGGTTATGTAAACAATTGAACTAAATTAGATACCAGTGGATTACAATGTGTATAAATATTTCCTGTACCAGGTTTCAGTGCGCTTGGAACATTAAATCGCGAGAATGGTCTATTTAAAATGTTCAAATTCGCTTGGCCGCCATGTTCGTTTTGTAGTTAACCGGTTTTTGAAAATCTTATAGATGGAATTCCAGTAGTGCCCTTTATCTCCGTAAAAAGTTTTAGGGAGATACCGCTAATAGTTTCAGAGTTATAGAATGCCGGTGGAATATTTCGCACATCCGCCATCTTGTGATTATGTAAACAATTGAACGAAGTTAGATGTCGGTGCATTACAATGTATATAAACATATACTGTACCAAGTTTCATTGCGTTTGGTTGGTCAAATCGCGAGAAACGTCTATTTAAAAGTCGCAAATTCGCTTGGCCGCCTTGTTGGTTTTGTAGTAACCAGGTTTTCAAAGGTCACATAAGTGAACTTATAGTAGTTCCCTCTATCACCATAGAAAATGTCAGGGTAATATCGGTAATACTTTCGGAGATATTGAATGCTGGTGAAATATTTCGCACAGCCGCCATGTTGGATTGGTGAGTCGTAACAAAATTTGAAGGGCACGGTCGAGGTCGCCGGGAATAGTGCTATGAACTTTCCGAGTTTCATTGAAATCGCTCCTGCCGTTTAGATTTTATTAGGGGGGGGGGACACACACACGAATCACACATACACACACACACACACACACGCACACACACACGGACAAAAGGTGATCTCATAAGCCTATTTTTTCAAAATTGAAAATAGGCTAAAAATACAGGTACGTAAACATTTATTAGGTAGACTCACAGCTGTTTGTTTTGAGGAAATCTATAAAATGACTTGGGATCACTTTGTATTTTGTAATTAAAACACCCATACATAGCCCAAAAGTTACACTTCTAACATGTAATTACCAGCTGATTGAAGTCGAGTTCGTAGTTGTCTGCGCGAACCGCTAGATAGCACGCAGAATTGTTGTCACCAGTTTCTCGTGGGAGTTTCCACTATTATCATATTAAGCTATTTGCTAGAGCTCAGTCAAAAGCAAGTGTCGTCATTTCCAATTGTTGATCAGTCAGCCATTAACGAAAACAGTGACTAGTAAAGTTTTTGATCGTGCTCACTTTCAGCTGCTTGGCTTCACGAATTAATCGGTAAGTTTCTTAACAATTACAATATTTTGAAGGGGCATTACAAGCTATCGATGTAGGGTAATATAACACATTTTCGTTGACTCGTTAAAATTGTCTCGGTATTTGGAATATAAGCATGCCGGTGCCTAACCCGAGCCCCCCCAAGGTTCCTAATCTGGGCCCCTATTTTTCGTATTGTAAAACTAAAATGGGTTTGATTTTAATAAATCTGCTAACAAATTGGGCCCTTTGTTACAGACTTCATGGCGAAAACCAAACCTTTAAGGTCGTGGTCCCCTGCAGACAAGGCAAAAGCTATTGATGCTCTCCGTAAAAAGAAGATGGGCTTAAAAAGAGCCAGTAAAGCCTACAACGTTCCTAGGGCAACACTCCAAAGGCTAGCTAAAGAAAAATATGGGAACCCGGTATCTCAAACAAAAGTTGGTAGGCAACCCGTTCTTTGCAAACAAATTGAGGAGGAACTAGTGGGTTATTGTTTAGCCATGGAAGCATCATATTTTGGGCTCACTCGCGTAGACCTGCGAAGGATGGCTGTACAATTAGCTTTAAAAAACAACATAAAACACCCATTCAAAAACGAGATGGCTGGGAAAAAATAGGTGAGGCTTTTCCTGAAACGCCAAAAAAAAAATATCTGAACGAAAGTCTACCGAAACGTCCTACGCAAGAGCATTAGGATTCAGCAAAAAAAAAAAAAACACCGATAAATTTTATAACCTTCTTGAAGATGTTTATGACAGAAAAACACAGTGCAGACCAAATTTTCAACGTGGATGAAAGCGGAATTTCTATAGTCGAGTCGAAAGTAACTAAAGTGATTGGCTTGCGTGGAAAAAGACAGGTCGCTGCACTGGCTGAACGTTACAATAATTTCTGTGGACATGAATGCGGCAGGCACTTTTGTTCCGCCTTTGGTCATTTTCCCGAGAAAACATATGAGCGATCAACTGAAAAGGGGGCTCCACCAGGAATCATATTTGCAGTTCATTCATCAGGATGGATACAAGCCAATCTTTTTACAACGTGGTTCCAACACTTTGTAGCTTTCGTGAAGCCTACGAACGACAAACCAGTTCTTCTCATCTTATATGGACACTTCAGCCGCACTCACAACATGCACTTGATAGACTTGGCCAGACAAAACCACGTTGCTATTGTGTCCCTGCCTCCTCACTCATCTCACAAAATTCTTCCGCTTGACCGGACTTTCATGGGTAGGCAGTGGTTACGGCACAGTGGCCGACCTGTTGGTGCACACGATATGATGGACCTTTTCGGAAAAGCCTACATTAAATGCCAAAAGGCTGAGATTGCAGTCAATGGCTTCTAAGTTACAGGGATCTACCCCATTGACAAGCACATATTTCCTGAGAGTCAATACATTGAGGAGGCTAATAAAACTCTTGTGCCTGCTCTGATTCCTAATAGTTCGAGATGCCAGGATGAAGAAGAAGCAGAAGAGGAAGAAGAAGAAGAGAGATCAAGAGACAAGTGAAGAAGTCAAAGATGTTGAAATAGACTTAAATAAACCATCAACATCCAGAGCGCCTCAAGTCAGCTTGACACCTTTGAAGGCTGAACACTCCAAGCCTTCCTTATCAGAGACAAGTCCATTTCAAATCAACCCGATACCAAAACTTAAGAGGAGGGCTTCTACAAGAGGGCGTAAACCGTGTAGGCTAGTTCCACCATCCTAACCTCTTCCCCTTACAAATCGGAATTGCAGCAGGCTAAAGAACGTAGGCAGGCTAAAGAAGCTAAGGGCAGTAAACAACCTGCAGACTTAAAAACAACATGTGGTCGAGGTCGTCCGAAAAAGGAGGGATGTAAGAAACGTCTGGAGATTAAGAAGAAACATCAGGAAGAATCGAGCTCTGGTTCTGATGAAGATTCGAACGACATGTCCTCAGGCTCTTCTGAATTACAAGTTCCACCATGGGTATCTTCCCTCCCTGGTGAAAAAGATGCAGAGTGCATGTTTTGCAGTTATAAGTTTTCAGAGGACTCCAAAGGTGAACTGTGGGTGATGTGTGTGATGTGTTTACTCTGGGCTCATGTAGAATGTGCGGGGGTGGAAAATAATGTCTACGTATGTGTCTTTTGTTGCACTTGACTACATTGTGTGCATTTCTCATGAATAAGCTGTAAGATGTGTTTTCTTTGTAAAATTACACTAAGTTCCACTCATTTTCCATTTGTTTACTTTATCTGTACCCATTTATGAATAATTTTGCAGGGGCCCACATTAGGAACCCATTTTAAAAATCAACAAAACGCAATGTTTATGAAAAAATGTTTTATATCTACGATAGTTGATCAAAAGTAAAATATAGCAGTTGGAGGACTAATTTAAGTATGTGTTGCAAATATTTTGATTTAATTTTGGACAAAATTGGATTTTAAGAACTCCTAAAACAATACAGGGGCCTGAGTTAGGGTACTTTCCTCTATTATTATTGATTCAAGCCCATTACGGAGCGCTTATGACTAGTTCATCGATGCTCCTTTCCGTTCCCAATATCTCTTGAGCTCTGCTGATAATTTCTCCTTTCTCTACTGCGAAAGGGGCTTCCGACATTTAGGGACTCTAGGTGGAGGGGTCAAAGACTCTACTCTACAAAATTTAGAACGATCGTCTACATCAAGGTCAGCAATTCCAGCCGAATTAATACCAATCTACAAATTAAAAAAAAACAATACAAACAAACTTTAAAAATTAATTATTTTGGTACTTCTTCTGTGTGGTTACGAACTTGGACGTAAGAGCCCACTGATGTAATCTCCCATCACGTTATAATTACAGTATATTGTCCTTGATGACGTTGCTCAAGTCTAACGCGTCTTGATGAAAAAGTTCCCCTGCTCTTCTGAACATGCCTCCAAGTTTCCCTTAAATTTGTCCAAGTGTGCATGTAATGTGTGTACCTTAAGGGACATTCTGTAACCCATTAGTTTAAAGTTCTCAAGCATAGTTGTAAATGTAATTGATTCATGCTCTTTGACTGAATATCAATATGGATAATATATATTTACGTGGGCGCCAGTTTACAAGGTTAGGGCTTGTAAACGGTACACATATAATAGATAGTAAATAGTAGAGCACAACAGAACTCGCCCTTCTCGAGCCGTGGGATGATAACCACCAACCAGGATACATTCAATGTGAGGCAAGATCAATATACTGTAACCTACAATATTAAAATATCTTCTTCTTATTCTTCTTCTTTCTCTTTACATCATTCCCACTCCTATGTGGGGTCGATGTTTCTGACAGCTCTCCTCCATTTAGCCCGGTCATGCACATCCTCTTCTGACAACTGTTTTTCTCTGAGGTCCTCCTGTACACAATCCATCCATCTTCGTTTAGGTCTGCCTCGCATTCTCACTCCCTGTATTTGCATGTCTAGCATCTTCCTCCCCACGTAGGATTCCTCCCTTCTTCTCACATGCCCGTACCATTGAAGTCGCTTTTCTTGTATCTTATTAGATATTTCCACAACCTTCAATGTTCCTCTTATTTTGACATTTTCCACTCATCACGCTTAGTCACTCCACTCATCCACCTCAGCATTTTCATTTCCGTGACGTCAAGCCTGTGTGTGTGCGTTTTGCGTGCAGGCCATGTTTCAGAGCCATACAGCAATGCAGGTCATACGACAGTTTTATATATTTTCCCCTTAACCTTAGGCTTGATCCTGCGGTCACAGAGCACTCCTGACATTTTCCTCCAGTTCATCCATCCTACCTGAATCCTGTGTGACACTTCCAGATCCAGATTTCCATCTCCAGTCACCACCGAACCCAAGTATTTGAACTCATCCACTCTATTTAACATTTCCCCTTGCATTCTGATCTCACAGTCTTGGTCTGTATTGAACCTCATATACTCTGTCTTCTTCCTGCTAATCCTGAGTCCTCTTGTCTTCCAAGGCTGCCCTCCACTGTTCCAGTTTTTCTTCTATGACATCTTTGGTGGTACTACACAACACAATATCGTCCGCAAACATCATGCACCAGGGGGCTTGGTCTCGTAATCCACAAGACATTTCGTCCAGAATTATGTCAAACATATATGGACTTAAAGCCGAACCTTGGTGTAAACCTACTCGAAACGGAATCCAATCTGTAAGTCCAACGCTGCTTCTAACCTGTGTTCTTGCGTCTTTGTACATTTCCTGAACCAACTGCACGTACTTCTCTGGGACTCCCTTCGCTCGTAAACATCTCCAGGCTTCTCCTCGGGGCACCCGGTCATATGCTTTCTCTAGGTCCATGAATGCGAAGTGTAATCCCTTCTGTCTTTCACGATACTTTTCCATTACTTGTCTCAGGGCAAACACTGCGTCTGTGGTCCCTTTTCCTGGCATGAAGCCGAATTGTTGCTCGCCAATGCTAGTCTCCTCCCGGATCCTCTTGTCTATCACTCTTTCCCAGATTTTCATGGTATGGGACATTAACTTAATACCCCTGTAGTTGGCACAGTCCTGAATATCCCCCTTCTCTTTATATATAGGCACTAAAATACTTCCTCTCCATTCATCAGGTATTGTTTCCTGAGAGTACATTTTTTGCATTAAATCCAGCAACATGTCGATTCCATCTTTCTCTAGATACTTCCACACTTCAACTGGTATTTCATCGGGTCCTGTTGCCTTTCCGTTTTTCATTTTCCTAAGTGCTAATGTTACTTCTTCTTTTCTAATATCCATTGTCAGACCCTGGTGTTTTTCTCCTTCTCCTAAATATACCCGTGGGTTCTCTTCATTGAGAAGTTTTCCATAGTAGTTTCTCCATCTGCACTTGATGTCGGAATGGTCCGTTAATACTAGACTATTTTCATCTTTGATCTGCTTTATTTGGGTGTAGTCCTTCTTGTCTTTATCTCTCGCCTGCGCTATTCTGAAAATTTTTCTTTCACCTTCTGTAGTTTCCAACTCTTCGTACAGCCGATCCATCCAGCCTTTGACTGTGCTACTACCTTCTTTGCTTCCTTATTACATCTCTTGTAGTTCTCTTTATCCTCTTGTCTACCTGACATATCCCATAACTTCTTTACATCACTTTTGGCTTTCACGATCTTCTGTACCTCCTCATTCCACCACCATGTTTCTTTGTCAGCTAGTGGTTTCTTGCCAGAAGTTCTCCCTAGCACTTCAGTTCCTACCCTCCTTATCAAACTGCTGTTTTGCGCCCACCACTCCTGCACATCATTGCAAAGAACCACTCCATTGAGTACTTTCTCCTTAAACTGGTCCTTCAACGCCTCTTCATTTAATCTCCACCACTTAATTTTTGTTAAGACTCGCACAGGTCTGCCTTTCTTCCTAATCTTCATTTTCCAGTCCATGACTACCGTCCTATGCTGTGCTGCCACTGCTTCACCATTAAAAACTTTACAGTTGTGTATTTCCCTTGAGACCTTTTACACATTAAGAAGTCAATCTGGCTTTCTCTGGTCCCACTCTTGTAAGTCATATATTGACCTGTGTTTTTCTCGAACCATGTATTCACAATCGCCAAATCATATGCCATCGCACAATCCACGATTCTATGTCCTTCATCATTCCTCACTCCTACTCCCCAGCCTCCATGTACTCTTTCGATTGTATCTCGACTCCTTCCGACATGTCCATTTAAGTCACCACCCACTATCAATCTTTCATTCGCTGGTATATCTCCAAGCTCACGATCCATATATTCCCAGAAGGATATTTTCTCTTCCTCATCGCAACCCACTTGCGGAGCAAAAACACACACTATGTTTACCAATTGTCCATCAAGACACAGTTTGATGCTCATTATCCTGTCACTCCTTCTCTTAACTTGGACTATGGTCTCCTTTATGTCTCGGGAGAGGATTATTCCCACTCCATTCCTCCCATCCTTGTCTGCTCCACTGTATAGTAGCTTATAGCCACTACCCAACTCTCTAGCCCTATTTCCCTTCCATCTAGTCTCTTGTACACACAATATTTTCACCTTCCTCCTTTCCATGAGATCCACTAACTCCCTTCCTTTCCCAGTCATTGTTCCTACATTCAGTGTGCCTATTCTTCGTAACTCACCATATTTTTGAGCTAGCCTCTTTAGCCGGGTTCGCTCGTGACCCAGTAGCCCTAGCCCATTTCTCACCGGGGTCGGGTGAAATCCCTGCACGTCGCTTCTGGGGTACGCCCTAGCATTTTCCGAGGCTAAACTAAGATTCGCTGTCATATTGGTTTTGGCATAGTTTTCCGGCCGCATGCCCTTGCTGACGCCAAGCCTTTTATACCTACGGCCAGGTAGTAAATCAGCCGCCCCTCACATGGGGAACAGACGCTGTTTGTAGCCGCCCGCTCCGGGTCAGACGCTATGGTTTATATCAGTCTCTGAAGTGAGAGCGATACCTTTTACTCAATTTCCCGAGCACTGGGATATTTAAATTTATTTAAATTTATAAAATATTCATAAATAATAATAATAATGCAATATCAACTTGTGCTAGGTCATCTCACCAGGGTTTCTTCTTTTTACCTCCATTTGTTATATATCTTGTCCTCTAAATGATTTCTGAAGTGAGCGCATGCATACGTTCTACATCAATGATGTGAATATCGCGTAACACTATCAAAGTAAATAGTGTTTCCAGTAGACCGTTGTTGCATAACATTCAATCCCTTTTGACTTATATAGTGAAGAAACATGATACGGGGAATACCAAAACCAATGCGACGTATTAAAGATGACAGAATCTCCCAAATCTCAAAAATCTTTTTCATATATCTTCCTCTATTTCCTCCCTTTGTTATATCTCTGTTATCCAATTAATTGGGGTCATCGGAGCCAACCAGTTTCATTTTGGTTTTGGCCGAGGATTTAAAGCCGGATGCCCTTCCTGGCGCCACGTGATATTTCAGGGGAAAATTCCACCCCGCTGTCACCGGGATTCGAAACCCGGCCGTTCGGGTAAAAGACGAGCAGCTAAGCCACTGCACCCTTTGTTATAACTCTTCTCCCGAGTAAAGAATTAGAGTAGGTCTCTTTGGTTTTCTTGACGATATAGTTCTTTAGTTCACCAAATTACCACTACTACAAAAGTTCCAAAGCCGCAGCAGCCATCTTCCACTTATTAGTAAAGCTTCATTAGTTCTGCGTTTCACCACAATAACAGCTTCAGCCGCCATCTTGCACGTTATTTATATAAAGTCTTTTTCGGATCCTTTATAATACCTTCTCTATAGTATCTTTACTCCATGCTAGCTAATCAGGGCGCTGATAATAAGATACCAATACAAGTACATCTTAATTTTTTTCATGAATGCTACAATTACGTATCCTTCCAACAGCTCATCGAAATTGCACCAGTTCACACTTAAATAGTTCCAATCATGATCTATGGACACGTTACATAGAGGAAAGAAGCTCTTTGTAATTCTCAGACTTCTTATTTCCAAGGAAGCCATGTATCACTGCTTTAAGGCTGCACCATGCTTGTTTGTCGTAGGTGTTGAGTAATTGTGTAAATTCTTCACTGACCATTAGTTTATTTATTTGAGGACCGACGAAAATACCAGCTTTAAATTTAGCTTCCGACAATTAAGGAAGAAAAGTTTTTAAATATTATTGAAAAGCTTCAGAATCGTGACGAAGAGCCTTTACAAACTGCTTCATGAGGCCTAACAACGGAGGCATCAAAACATGATCGGGCTGAACAATTCGGTCCCCCCTTGACATAAAGTACAAAAGCAATCTTTATTAATATGAACGTCGTTTTTGGATACTGTTCGATGTAGACAGTCAGAATATAATATGCATTAAATAATAGACTCGACACAAGATGTTTTGTTTGTTGATTTGTTTTATAGAGGTGTAATGCGGCGTCTGGGGAAACACAGTAACTTAACAGACGATTAAAGAGATTGAGATCATGGTATTATAATGTGTAGAAATATTAAATAATTGTTGGAGTACTCAATTGACGGAAAACATTATTATTATATTGCGTGGAATTAGACGAATGGTAAAGTTCAAGTGTACATTTGTTTAGAATGGTATAGTACGCCACGATTATGTAGAAAACAGCTTATTATAGTGGAAATAAAAGTTGATAATGTCTTGTCTTGCCGACGTAAGATCAACGTCACTATCTTTTATCGAGTTATTGTATGCTAGATAGAAATGTACTCTCTTTCGCCACTAACCAAATATTGCTTATTAGCCTACTTTCGATTTTTGCAAAAAATGAAAGTAGACTTATGAGATCACTACAGGGCCAAAAATTGTGTGTCTGTCTTTGTGTGTGTATGTGCGTGTGTGAGTCTGTGTGTGTGTGTGTGTGAGAGTGTGTGGGTGTGTGTACTCTGAATGTCTGTCCCCCCCCCCTACCAATTCGAACAAGGTGAAACCGAATTGAACGAAATTTGGTATAGAGTTAGAACAAGCAAAGGGCACCTCAGTGTCATGTTTTATATCACCGCCATCTTTACCAAATCTGAATGGCGGCCACTCAAACGTTCAAAACGTAAAATCAAATAGCGACTAACCAAATTATCCGATCTCTACCAAGTTTGGTAATATCATACCTTCATATAGGACGCGTCTTGTGACCAAACTACAAGGTCATCCGCCGTACCATTTCAGGATGGCGGCCGTGCGAATTATGCAAACTTTATAATCCATATCATGGGACCCACCAGTTCCGATTATCGAGCCGAGAATCGATTTAACTGTTCTAAAGGAAGAGGCACGTTCGAAATTAAAAGTTTATTTTGTAATACTATAGTGCAGAAGTGATTTTAAAAAGCTGAGCCGTCTCGGTAAGAAGACAAGATGGCAGCGGATATCTTGTGCCTGACTTATATTTCACTAATTTGAGTATTGCATGCAATATAGCGTACTGATACAAAATAAATAAACTTAGTATGAAATGCTTTATACATAAATAATATACTCCACTGATGAAATCGTTAGGTCTAAATCATTATTTGCTAACAAGTTCTATGTAAGTCATTTTATATAGATCAATGTTCGTTGGCACAAATGGCTCCGTGGTAAATCGTTAGTCTGTCATTCATATGCCTATGGTTCAAACCCCATCAGATTTTGGTTTTTTGCTTGAAATTTTACATATTTGTTGCTTTGTAATGACTCAGACGTTTTAAAATTAAGCCTTATATTGTGCATATTACGGTGCAAAACATATATTTAATTAAAACATAATTCGCCAGCAGATTTGATCGAGACATCTAGCAGCCAAATAGGTAACTGCACGCCGGCCTACTTATTAACTTCCAGATTTTATTGAAAAGTTTCTTCTTATGGCCGCTAGAATGCACTCGCCCTGTTAGGATTATATTGTTCGATATTTCTCCACTAGATTTCACGACTGGTCTACATGGGACTCCATTGATAGTATACCATTGGCATTCTATGCGCATCGAATTTGAAGAATGACAGGATGATACTATGATACATTTTTTACTTCTTATTTTAAAGGGTTTGTTACAGCCTATTGTGCGTTATTTGAAAATGTTATTTGAAGTAAAGAACAAAACGATTTCACATAGTAACTGAATTCTAGCCGCTGGTACTAGTTCAGGTTATTAATACTTTTATTTCAGGCAAATAGCAATCGAAAATATCCACATAGTTTGTATACACACGCCTATGTAGGGACATGGAAAGATTTGTTAATTCAATTAGGGTTGTGAAAGCCATGCACAACCAGACGTGTAAAGACATGCCTCAACTCAAAGTTGTATGTTGCCCACGGCAGGTCGATTATGTAATAATAACAATAATAATAATGTTATTTGTTTTACGACCCTTTTAACTACTGCTGCTTTTAGATACGCCGGGGTGCCGGAATTTTGCCTCGAAGGGGATCTTTAACGTGCCAGTAAATCTACTGACACGGCTCCCTCGCATTTGTGCACCTCAAATGCCTGCTGACTGCGCCAGGATACGAACCTGCAACCTAGGGCCCAGCAAGCGAGAACGTTACCGCAGAGCCACGCAGCCAGTCCGGTCGATTATGTCTCCAGATCCATAACATTCTTGAGATACTTCTTATCTATCTTTCTTCAATGATGGTAGTAGTTTTTTTCTAGGTTGTGGCGTTTGGTAGAGGTAAATAGTTTATAAGGTCTTCAACCAAGAAATGATTCTATTATACTATTTGATAATAACAACGAGTTATAACTATGCTCATAAATTTAGGAGAAAGTAGGCTATATGTTCTCTACTGAACATCTTGTTTTTAGCCTATTTTCATAAAAAAAATTGGCTTATGGGATCACATTTTGTCCGTGTGTGTGTGCGTGTGTCCTAATAACTTCTAAACGGCTGGAGCGATTACAATGAAACTCGGTTAGATCATAGCACTGTTCTGGCCGACCCCGGCCGTTCCCTTCAAATTTTATTGTGTCTCACCAATCCAACGTGGCGGCTGTGCGAAATATTTCACCAGCATTCAGTATCTCCGAAACTATTACCGATATCGCCCTGAAATTGTGTACGGTGATAAAGGGCACTACTAGAAGTTCACTTATTAGACTTTCAAAAATCTGGTAACTACAAAACCAACATGGCGGCCAAGTGAAGTTGAGACTTTTAAATAGATTTTTCTCGCGATTTAACTATCCAAACGTAATGAAACTTGATACAGCAAATCTTTATATACATTGAAATGCACCGTAGTCTAATTTAGTTCAATTGTTTATATAACCTCAAAATGGCGGCTGTGCGAAATATTTCACTGACATTCTACATCTCCGAAACTATTACAGATATCACCCTGAAAATTTGTACGGTGATAAAGGGTACTGATACAAGTTTATCTATGTAACATTCATAAACCTGTAAAGTACAAAACGAACATGGCGGCCAAGCGAATTTCAAACATTTTAATAGACTTTTCTCGTGATTTATCTCTCTGAGCGCCGTGAAATGTGGTACAGTAAATGATTTTACATATTGTAATGCACTGACATCTAATTTAGTTCAATTGTTTACATAACCTCAGGATGGCGGCTGTGTGAAATTTTAAAATTAAGTTTTTATTTCTTGTGTCGTAATCATGCGATCGAAGTGAAAGTTTAAATAATGAACCAAGGCAATAATTGTCCTTGAATGGTACATAACTCTATGGCCTATACATATAACAATCCAAAATGGCGAGCATCCGAAATATTTAGACGGTTCTCAATATCAATGAATCTTTTACAGCAATCAAACTGATTTTTTTAAATGTTCATAGAGGGTATGAACATATGTTCACCTATAGGACTTTCCGTAACCTGGTAAGCACAAATCCAACATGGATAAATATTTAAATGGACGTTTCTCGCGAATTAACTATCCGAGTGCAGTGAAAAGTTGCACGTTAAATGCTTATACAAATGTTAATCCACTGGCATCTAATTTATATCAATAGTTTGCATAATCACAAGATGGCAGCTGTGTGAAATTTTAAAATCTCGTTTTTTCTTCTTGTGTTCTAATCAAGCGATTGAAGTTTGAATACCGAACGTACACAATAATCTGAATGTAATAGTACAAAAATAAAAATCCAACCTGGCGACCATCTGAAATATTTAGACGGTTCTCAATATTAACGAATCTATCACATCCTTCAAAATGAAATTTGGTATGTTGATAGAGGCAATTAACATGAGCAGGATATATGAAAATAGGCTGTATAGTTCTTCACGGAACTACTTGTTGTTGGACAGTTCTACTCTGAGGGATTTTACGGGACTTACTGTTAGGATGTTTTATTTTCACGAGAGTTAATATTAGCAAGGATTTTTGTATGATTGAATTTCTTTGCCCTATATGAGAGTAGCTTATGGAGGAATTTAGATAGCAGCAGGGTTCAAAACCTGGATTTTATATTATTAGAAAATATTTTGTGGGAAATAAATTCTGATGTTTTCTATTATTTTATCTGAAACTGCTGTTCATATTTGTATTTATTTTGTTTTGTTTAGAGTAGCACGTATTCTGGACTGGCTCAACACACTTTTCCTAAATTTTACCAGCCACGTCTTGAGACAGGAATCTCGTCCTTAGGGC
This sequence comes from Meconema thalassinum, assembly GCA_946902985.2. NCBI lineage: Eukaryota > Metazoa > Arthropoda > Insecta > Orthoptera > Tettigoniidae > Meconema > Meconema thalassinum. The sequence goes on along the minus strand of OX336390.1, from coordinate 523,505,212 downwards.
CCATTTTAGACGGTTGGTTGGTTGCTTCCTTAGTTTGGGGGCTGCGACAACGCGGTCATGTAGCCCCGTGTAGTTTGGGTGTGTGTATACTATGTCTGATAACCGGTGTTAATTGTGAAGATTGTATTAGTGTGTGTTATCTGTTTTTAATTCAATTAAGGATTGCAGACAGTAATATCAAGTAGTTCCTACTTTTGCTACCAAATGCTACCGTCCATGACAGCTAGCTTGCGGACTTGCCTACCAGATGGCTTCGCAGTCTGGACTGGCTCAACACACTTTTCCTAAATTTTACCTGCTACGTCTTGAGACAGGAATCTCGTCCTTAGGGCCCATTTTAGACGGTTGGTTGGTTGCTTCCTTAGTTTGGGGGCTGCGACAACGCGGTCATGTAGCCCCGTGTACTTGGGTGTGTGTAGAATATGTCTGATATTTTACGGGACTGGCGGCAAACGTTGGAACTAATAGAGCGTTATCAATTCTAACCTGCAAGATTAGCTTCCACAAGTGTAATTAGTGTAAGGTTCTTTTTCATGCCATAAATATATGACATGGGACTGCCGGCTTTACTTCCCCTCCGAAGGAAGGCATACTGAGGGATTTTTAACGCTCTTAAAAATGCGACGACTTCGGCCGGGGTTGAACCCATTTTAGATGCATGAGGAGTTATGTGTACGGCTTTTCTAGGATTCTGGCACATACGGAAATGGATTACCAATCCTGATAACGCACGTCCCCATCCCGCGAAGGTCGGAACGCAGACGGTACTCCAACTCACGTGGGAGAATCTCGACCACCCATTCTTATAGTCCTAATCTCTCCCCATCCGATTGTCTCGCTTCGGTCTCTTAAGAAATGCCTTGAAGGGTCAACGATTCATGTCAGATGAGGTTATGCAGCAGGCGGTTACGGACTTCTTCACGCAACAGGATACGGTGTTTTACCACGAGGAGATCTTCAACCTGGTGCGTCGATGAGACGAGTGCCTCAATACTCATGGTTATTTTACCTGTATGGCGTAACGATTCTGCACTGTACGGCCGTCATACAAAGGACCAGTATGGCGTAACGATTCTGCACTGTACGGCCGTCATACAAAGGACCTTTATGGCGTAACGATTCTGCACTGTACGGCCGTCATACAAAGGACCTGTATGGCGTAACGATTCTGCACTGTACGGCCGTCATACAAAGGACCTGTATGGCGTAACGATTCTGCACTGTACGGCCGTCATACAAAGGACCTTTATGGCGTAACGATTCTGCACTGTACGGCCGTCATACAAAGGACCTTTATGGCGTAACGATTCTGCACTGTACGGCCGTCATACAAAGGACCTTTATGGCGTAACGATTCTGCACTGTACGGCCGTCATACACAGGACCTTTATGGCGTAACGATTCTGCACTGTACGGCCGTCATACACAGGACCTTTATGGCGTAACGATTCTGCACTGTACGGCCGTCATACAAAGGACCTGTATGGCGTAACGATTCTGCACTGTACGGCCGTCATACAAAGGACCTTTATGGCGTAACGATTCTGCACTGTACGGCCGTCATACAAAGGACCTTTATGGCGTAACGATTCTGCACTGTACGGCCGTCATACAAAGGACCTTTATGGCGTAACGACTCTGCACTGTACGGCCGTCATACAAAGGACCTTTATGGCGTAACGATTCTGCACTGTACGGCCGTCATACAAAGGACCTTTATGGCGTAACGACTCTGCACTGTACGGCCGTCATACAAAGGACCTTTATGTTCGACGATTTCGAAATGTAAATATTGTTTGTCAGAAAACTCCACTCCTCCGTGGCTTAGGCGGCAGCACGCCGGCCTCTCACCGCTGGGTCCGTGGTTCAAATCCCGGTCACTCCATGTGAGATCTGTGCTGGACAAAACGGAGGCAGACAGGTTTTTCTCCGGGTACTCCGGTTTTCCCTGTCAACATTTCATTCCGGCAACACTCTCCACTATCATTTCATTTCATCTGTCATTCATTTAATCATTGCCCCAGAGGAGTGCGTCAGGCCTCGGCAGCCGGCACAGTTAATATCCTCGCCGCTAGATGGGGGCTTCATTCATTCCATTCCTGACCCGGTCGGAGACTGGAAGCAGGCTGTGGATTTTCATTTTTCATTTGTCAGAAAACTGTATCATAATGAGAGTCATTAGCCTATAGTAGTCTACTATTCATCATTATGAAACAGTTTCTCCAGCCTATCAGAGCTCATTCATTGACCAATTAGGTAAGGATAGCTTCGCGCATGCGCTCAAAATCCAACATGTCGAACATGAATTACATTATTTGAAAGTTCAAATTGGATATCGTATCAACCATTGTAGTTACAATCCCAAACACGAAGACAAAATCAGCATGAACCTTTACGGTACTATGATATATGCAAGAAATTTATGAATCAACATCCAGAAGTTAGCAACACAGCATCCATCTGCATAAATTACCTTCATGGAAAGTGCACCGTCCCATATGTTCGCGTAAATAAACTGGCGAATATGAGACAAGAAATAGCACTGTACCTTAATATCCCCAACTCCAATTTCTACACAGAGCATTGCTTTCGAACGACTTCGATTGCAGTTCTGATCGGCACTAGACATCATGCAAGCTGTAAACCAGTGGTTCTTAACCGGTGGTCTGCGAGAGCCTTGGGAGTGGTACGCGGGAGAAAAGGGTCCACCAGCACGTATAAAAAAGTGGCCAATAAATGGGGATTTCGAAAACGATGTGCGTTGAACGAGAATCGTCCATATGCATTCGCGGCGATGACAAATCAGGTTTTAAATTGGAATATCTTGAGGAAGATTGAGAAAGGGATACAACTGATAAGGTACAATGAGGAGAGGGGGAGTGGGGGGGGGGGGGAGGGAGAGGAGGGGTGGTCCGTACATGATTCTAATTCACCCTGAGTGGTCCGCAGACTTCTACGGGTTCAGAACCACTGCTGTAAACAATAGCATTACCAAGCAAAAAAAAAATGGTCTCTGCTTCCGAAATTCTTTGACCCACGCATGCGCTCTGTTCAATCAGCAAACCACCCAGCGCACTTTTTTTACTAACTGAAGTTACTGAATCCCACAGATATTTATGAATATTTATGTTAAAACATATAATAAAGTTATAATTATCGTCGAACTTAAACAGTCGTATGCAACTCGCTTATAATGGTAGTTAAGACACTCGTGTCTTAATTATTGCCATTATAGGCTCGTTGCAAAATGGACTATTTGATCACGCCTTATAATTGCACGTTTATAACTCTTTTTCACAAACTATTATCTTGTTACAGACAATGAATCCAAGTACCTTTGAAATTATTGACGTGACTGAGTTGCACGAGTTAGAAAACGTGTTGCATTCATAGTGTCTATTTCACGAACAAACTGGAACAAACCTAATCGTTTCAAATCTCGTAAGTGGATTATATTTCAACTATGGGCACCATTAACCTACGATCCTTTATTATTCAGAAGTGTAAGATATATTATTTATTTAGCGTATGGCTTTTTCTTTTTGTGCCGGGAGTGTTCGAAGACATGTTCGGTTCGCCAGAGGCTGTAGCTGCTTCAAGCGGACACCCATAGGGTGAGCTACAAGCTCCGGTCAATTTCAAGTAGTTCCAACTTTAGCTACCAGATGGCACTGACACTTAGTGGTGAACGTTGGAACTCGGATAGAGCGTTTCAAAGAAATCTTACCTAGAAGTTTAGCTTCACACAAGTTTAGTTAGTGGAAGGATATTTTGCATGCCATAAAGCTATGACATGGGACCGCCGGCTTTACTTCCCCTACGAAGGAAGGCATACTGAAGGATTTTACCGCTCTTGAAATATCCGACGACTTCGGCCGGGTTTGAACCCACGATCTTGGACACAGTTGCTACCAACTACGCCACCGAAGCCACGTAAGATATATGATCAATGGGAAGAAAAGAAAGACGAAATGCGTTACCAACATAGTTTATATAATATACACCAATACTAATTTAAAGCACAGCACCAATAATCCTTTGTCGATGTTCTTTATGGGAAAGAGACCGATTGTATGTGAAAGATTGGAAGTGTGTTAATAACTCAGCAATTACGAGCATGGTGCTTTCTTATTGAATTAGAGCACCATTTTGGCTTATAATAAAATTCTTACACGTCATTGGTCCAAATACTGTAGAAGAAATGACGTATGAGTGGATATTCGTGGAAATTTAATATACCTAATAATGAAGAACGGTGGCCTGCAACATAATCCTTTCATCCTTACGATAAAGAAACGTAAGTATAGTTGTAGTCATGAAGGAAGAACTTTTGACTGCGCATGCGTCCTCCATGCACTGATTTCTCCAGTACCAGGAACACTCCTTGACACTGCTACGCTTGTTACAAGGCCCATCCACTACGTTGTGCATTCATTAAGTGACTGCATGTTAAATCCCACGAGTATCCGATATTGTACTTCCCTATTCGGGCAGCTTCTATCAGTGTGGTTATTTCAAATTTGGTCTTCTTTATGAGTACCCACTCAGAATTATTCCCAGCTGTTTTTAGTCTACTTTCGACTTTTGCAAAATATGTGTGTCTGTGTGTGTGTGTGTGTGTGAGAGAGTCTGTGTGTGTATGAGTGTGTGTACTCTGAATGTCTGTCCCCCCCCTATCAAACACAGTGAAACCGAATTGAACGACATTTGGTACAGAGGTAGAATTAGCAAAGGGCACCTCAGTGTCATGTTTTATATCGCCGCCATCTTTACCAAAACTGAATTGCGGCCACTCAAACGTTCAAAACGTAATATCAAATAACGACTAACTAAATCATCCGATCTCTACCAAATTTGGTACAACATACCTTCATATAGGACGCGTCTTGTGACCAAACTATAAGGTCATCCGCCGTACCATTTCGAAGCGAAGCTTGTAGTTTAACGTGACCGTTAATCTCGCGATCATAAGCCACGGGACCTCCATTTTACGTGGAATCCGAACCACAGGACATGGCATTTCACATCGAAAATCTCACATGCCTTGACCGGGAATCGAACCTGGTCCGCCTTGGTGAGAGGCATACAGCTAGACCGCTGAGCCACCACGCCCCCCCCGTACCATTTCAGGATGGCGGCCGTGCGAAGTATGCAAACTTTATAATCCATATCACGGGACCCGCCAGTTCCGATTATCGAGCCGAGAATCGTTTTAACTGTTCTAAAGGAAGAGGCACGTTCGAAATTAAAAGTTTATTTTGTAATACTATAGTGCAGAAGTGATTTTAAAAAGCTGAGCGGTCTCAGTTACAAGGCAAGATGGCAGCGGATATCATGTGCCTGACTTATATTTCATTAATTTGAGTATTGCATGCAATATAGCGTACTGATACAAAATAAATAAACTTTGTTGAAATGCTTCATATATAAATAATATACTCCACTGATGAAATCGTTTAGTGTAAATCATTATTTGCTAACACGTTCTATGTAACTCATTTGATAGCGGACGATGTTCTTTGGCATGTTTGGCTCCGTGGTTAAGCGTTGGCCTATCACTCTTATGGCTATGGTTCAAACCCCATCAGAGCTAGTTTTTTTGCTTGATTTTTTTTATATTTATTGTTTTGTGATGACTCAATCGTTTTAAAATTAAGCGTTAAATTGTGCGTAGTACGATGGAAAATATATATTTAATTAAAACAAAATTCGCCAGCAGATTTGCACGAGACATCTAGCAACAAAAAAGAGACTGATTGTCAGTCTGAAAGACTGGACTTTATATCATTTTAAATGCTAGCAGCCGAGTACCAAGAAGGCAGTGCGAGAACAGAGTTTCAAGATTCTATTTTGTTTCTTCACTGCCTACTTGATTGTTCTCGCACTGCCTTCTTGGTACTTGGCTGCTACATCGTACTATGACGTCACACACCTCAGTGCATTCTTGGCACATTTCGTTCCGTCAGCGTAACGTAACGCCAGACCTCAGCGTAACGACGAAGTCGACAAGATCATTTAAAATGATAAAAGTGAATTATCATGGCCAACTGGCGGCGAATTGCACGCTGGCCTTGGCCGCTAGAATGCACTCGCCCTGTTAGGATTATCTTGTTCGATACTTCTCAATTAGATGTCACGACTGGTCTACGTGGAACTCAATTGATTAGTATACCATTAGCATTCTATGCGCATCGAATTTGAAGAATGACAAGATGATACTACGATACATTTTTACTTTTTATTTTAAAGGGTTTGTAACAGCCTATTGTGCGTTATTTGAAAATGTTATTTCAAGTAAAGAACAAAACTATTTCACATAGTACCTGAACTCTAGCCGTTGGTGCTTATTATTGGAGGCTAAGGTTGGTGCTAGTTCAGGATTACTTTTATTGCAGCCAAATATCAATCGAAAATATCCACATAGTTGGCATACACACGTCTCTGTTGGGTCATGGAAAGATTTGTTAATTCAATTAGGGTTGTGAAAGCCATGCACAGCCAGACGTGTAAAGACATGCCTCAACTCAAAGTTGGATGTTGCCCACGTCAGGTCGATTATGTAATAATAATAATAATAATAATAATAATAATAATAATTTTATTGGTTTTTCGTCCCTTTTAACTACTGTTGCTTTTAGAGACGCCGGGGTGCCGGAATTTTGCCTCGAAGGGGATCTTTAACGTGCCAGTAAATCTACTAACACGGCTCCCTCGCATTTGTGCACCCTCAAATTCCAGCTGACTGCGCCAGGATACGAACCTGCAAACTAGAGCCCAGCAAGCGAGAACGTTACCGCTGTGCCACGCAGCCAGTCCGGTCGATTATGTCTCCAGATCCATAACATTCTTTAGATACTTCTTATCTTTCTTTCTTCAATGATGGTAGCAGTTGTTTTCGAGGTTGTGGTGTTTGGTAGAGGTAAATAGTTTCTAAGGTCTTCAACCAAGAAATGATTGTGTTATACTCTTTGATAAAAAACAACGAGTTATAACTATACTCATACATTTAGGAGAAAGTAGGCTATATGTTCTTTACTGAACATCTTGTTTTTTTAATTTTAACTGTTTTGATAGGTACAGAGGGTGATGATATAGTGATAAATGAGCAAGAGATTATGGTGATGATCAAAGTCTTTCTGACGTATGAATTGATATGGTGTTCCCCCAAGGGATAGAACACAACAGCAACTTTAAGTAAATTGATACAGTGAGAGAAGTAGACAGACCAACAACAACGCCACTTACCTTCATATCTCTTTCTCTCAGTTTGTGAGAGTCATGAATCTACTACAATTTTCGCCTCCAAAACAATGTCTGTCCGCATACAAAAAGATATAGCAAATGTTTGGTTTGGAAATAGCTTTCTTCTTTCAGAATACAGTAGATTTCACTGAGGGTTCACTGCGTGAGTTTAACATCACTTTTATTCTATCTTCTTAACTGTACTGCCATTCTCGGAGAATACACATATGAGTATAACGCGTGGCCACATATAAAATATGGAACACTTCATTATAATGCTAACATTATGTCAGAATTACTGTTATAAAAGTGAGTTATTACCTTATTCTGCAGTAGCAAGCTTGGAAGAATGCCTGACGGACTCTGTTGAGTTATAGCGCTCTGCCACGTTCGTGTTTTACTGGAGTGACAGAAGATGGCAGGGGTATATCACTATTGCCGGTAGAAAACCTACTATGTTCAACTCCTTTTCTAGAGTACTCTCTTCAGTTGGGAATACGATTTATTTTCAGAAATAAACATGTTGGTTCTTTTAGGGGCTTTGCGACATCGTAGTCATATAGCCCCGTGTACTTGGGTGTGTGTAGAATTTGTCTGATAACCTGTGTCACTGCGATATCTGTACTACTGTGTGTATTTGTAATTAAGGTAGGATTTGGGTACGAAGCAGCCGTGGTCCTAAGTTATGTACCATCCTGGCATTTGCCTGGAGTAGAAGTAGCAAACCACGGAAAACACTTCCAGAATTGCTGAGGAAGGAATCGAACTCGCGTCTTCTCAGTTTTGCCTCATGAAGCTAAATATACCCCTTTCCAGCCCTCAGACCAGTATTACATTTCTTAGTAGAGCCAGGAAACCAACCAGGACCTGAGGGATCACAAAGAAGATTGCTAGCCACTGTACCGCGAGGCAGACTGTTCAGCAGGCATAGGAAGTGATTGACGAGAAGCGACCTATCTTCCATGTACTGCTCATTTAGGTGAGAGATACATAATTATTATACATGAGAGGTACGAAGACTCCCGTTTGGTGCTTGTGACGCATCTTTTTAAAGGATTAAGCCTCAAGTACAATGGGAGATCAACATTACCAAGACATTTTGATGAGTAAATTACTACGAACGATTCTGTTCATATTCTAACAATAAGCAGATATTCCTACAATAACTTGCGAGAAGCTTTTGGATATCCATGGTCATTAGAGCGTTATTCTCCATTTTAGGTCCTTATTGAATATATTCACTAATAAAACTATTAATAATCTCCGTCTTTTCAATACAATGTATTCAATACAATGTATTGAAAAGACGGAGATTATTAATACGTGTAGTTTTATTAGTAGCCTATCCCTGGTCATCTTACCTGTAAGGCAGGTTCCTTTCTTTTCGCAGTAAAATAAAGTTTGGTGGTTGGTTCCTCAGTTTAGGAGCTGCGACAACGCGGTCATGTAGCCCCGTGTACTTTGAGTGTGCGTAGAGTCTGTCTGATAACCGGTGTTAATTGTGATGGCTGAATTAGTGTTTTTAATTCAAGTAAGGACTGCAGACATTCAATTTTCAAGTAGTTCCTACTTTTGCTACCAAACGCCACCGTCAATGACTACTAGTTCTGAACTTGGTTACTAGAGGCCACTGCAGTCGGCTCCTGCCGGGTTCAAACCCGCGATCCAGGGCATAGAAGCTCAGTATGCTACCAACTACGCCACCGAAGCCGCTTCAATAAAATAAAGATTACGCATTTATTTATGGAGGTTTCCTTGAAAATCACTTCGCATCTCACAAATATAAGTACCCTACTTATATCACATATGTACTATTTGAAATACAGTATACGCAATGATAATTATATTGAAACATACAAAATATACTTCACATGGTCTATTTGGAACGTTACCCTGTTAACAAAATAAAGTGAGATATTCCAAAATATTTTCCGCTACATTTGGCGAATTCATACAATTATTTGGAAAAATGAAATTCGCTTAAACTCATCTACCAAGCCATTACGATATTCATCTTGCTGCAAAGTTCACACCTTGAGCCTCTATGAGTTTCAAGAGCACCCTTATGATAATTCCGCATAGGCATGTGCATTACTATAGGTAATATGTCTAACTATCCCAATATATATCCAAATTTTCATCCAGTACTGCATAGAACGCATATGAAGGCATACATAGCCTCCTCTGACTATTGATAGAATGGTTCATTTTCTTGAAGAGCTTGTTATATTGTATTTTTCACTAATGATAAAATCATATTAGGGATCTAAAAGTGCTTCGAAGATATCTGACGGGGAGTTTCCTTAATCAATTGGGCTGCACTAGGATATCTGATTTGAGGAATAGACTCCTTAGTATTATTTTGTTGGTGAGTTGATGATTATGATAAGGAATTGTCACTCTTTTTCCAGTGATAGGAAGTACACTGTTCTTTTTCTTATACTTGGTATCAGAGAGCTATTTCTCAATCTAACAACTAATACCGCATGTATGATCTGTATTTGTGAAGGAGCTCTATGGTAATCACTTCAAATGTTATCCCCCAAATCTTCACCAGAGCCACCATTTTCAGGAGATCCTATAAAACATCAATACTAAGAACATCTGAACCATTTAGAGACATGTATTTTTACTTCCATAAACAAATGTCAAATTCTCAACCCTATCTAGAATTTGGAAATATACTGACTCTGTACATTGAAATATGAACTCGCATCTCACAAATACAAGTATCCTACTTCGTAAATATATCGGATTTGTAATATTTGAAATGCGGCATACGCAATGGTGGTAATTATATTGAAATCTTATGTTAATTATTTAGTTCAATTTTAAAAGAAAAATCTTTACAAATGTCTTTTTTGCACCAAGATCTAAATAATGAAACATGCAATTTACGAATAAGGGAAGCTTTTCAGTCGGTCAGCACTGACAATTTATGAATGAACCTAAGGCGATGTAAATAATTTAAGGTTTGCGGACGATACTCTACTATTCGTTGGATGCCTTGAAGATCTACAACTGTTGACGGATAGAGTGGTAGAAGCCAGCGAGAAAAGTGATTTGACTCTAAATGTTAAGAAAGCCAGTTTCACAGTTTCCCTTTTAAAGGTACACTGGTGTCCAAAAGTTAAGCATAAGTTACTAATAAGCAGGCCAACATGAAATAGACCGCAAATCGCACGACCTACCAACCTTACGTGTTCGATCAGTATAGGAAAGGAGTATTCCCTGCTGTGACTAGTGGCGTAACCGCAAGGTAAACACAGCCAGTGCCTGCGCCCCATATTCTCTCAGTCGTGTTTGCCCTGTTATAGGATGCGGAGTGTAGCCTCGTGCTGAACTTGACAACATAATGATACAACGACGCCATTTGGACCCCGTTTTGCATGGTAGAATACTCGGCCGCCTGGAAGCAGACCAGACACAGACCGAAGTCACCGTATCCTTGAATATGCCACAAAGTGACATTTCTAGGCTTTGGAGACGATTTCGAGACACAGGAGATGTTAGTCGTAGGCCAGTACCAGGTCGACCAAGAGTAACCACCCCACAGCAGGACCGATATCTGGCCTTAACTGCCTGACGAAATCGGAGTACACCTACAAGCCAATTGTCGGCGGAGCTTGCAGCCGTCTCAGGTGTTGCTATTTCCCGGCAAACTGTGTACCGGAGGCTCAGAACAGCAGGGCTGTTTGCCAGACGTCCAGCGGTGGGCATCCCGCTCCCTCCAGCACAGAGACGGACCCGTTTACTGTGGAGCCGTCAACGTCGAAGCTGGACCATGAATAAATGGAGGCATGTGCTCTTCACAGATGAATCCCGCTTCAGTTTGCAGAACGATTCCCGTCGTACATTAATCTGGAGAGAACCGGGTAGCCAATACAACCACAGGAACATCGTGGAACGTGACCAGTATGGTGGTGGTGGCGTCATGGTGTGGGGTGGCATCATGTTGATTGGCCGTACGGACCTGCACATCTTCATGGGTGGTTCGAGGATCACTGTGAACGCTCGGAGATACAGGGATGAGTTGCTGAGACCACATGTTCGACCCTTCAGAGGTGCAGTTGGTTCAGAATTCCTCTTAATGGACGATAATAACCTGACCACTACCGTCCACGACACCTAGCTGCGGATGTGGCTACTAAACGCCATCGCAGTCAGCACCTCGCGGCGAATGTTCCAACGAATATAGCGTTGTCAAACTGACCTACACATTTTAGCTTCCACAAATGTAGTTAGTGGAAGGTCCTTTTTCATGCCATAAATGGGACCGCTGGCGTTATTTCCCCTCCGAAGGAAGTCATACTGAGGGATTTTTAACGCTCTTAAAACATCCGACGACTTCGGCTGGGTTTGAACCCGTGATCTTGGGCATAGAAGCTCAACATGCTACCAACTACGCCACCGAAACCGCTGTCATACCGGAGTCTTAGAGTAATGTCGCTTTTAACACATAGTTCATTATAGATAGTTTTGACGCCATTTTGCAGTGTTAGTTGAGTAGCTATTAGAGTTTTAAGGGGCGGAACTACGAGGTCATCTGCTCTATTTTGTAGAGTTGCCTTATTGACAGTTAATATTGTAGCGTTTTAGTCGGTCAACGCAATTTAATCACAATTACTGCGACATAACATACTGGTACCACCTGGGGTGCACAGCCGTACATCTGCCCTGGCACTAAGTTTTCCGCGGCAGAACATGCAGCACCAGTGTGGAGAAATTGTGTACATACAAGACAAGTTGATGTATCCTTGAATGAGACTGGACATATCGTGAAATGTTGCCTGCAACCAACTCCTGTTAACAAAATGTACCAATTCATGGGTACAGCACCATCAAATATTCGCAGAAGAACAGCTTCAGAAGTATAGAAGAAGGAGCAGGAAATTGATCCTAGACACCTATTATTTGGACATACCGTATACATCAACTCACAAGGCTTAGGTCAAGAAAGAGCTTCCTACAGTCAACTATAGCAAACTCACCATCACCTGGAACTCGCCGATTACAGTTATGGCAGGATTCACTACCCGAAGCTCATTGGAACAATGTTAAGTTGGAACCAGCTGCGGGGTGTTTTCAGCCGTATGTCTTCTGGAAGGCAATCAACAGACTGAGAACCGGAGTATATCTAGTCTCAAGACATGGGGCTACACTGAAGACGGACTTTGTGAATGTGGGGAACTGCATGCTCCACAACATCTTCCGGTATGCAGAAACCAACTTGAGATTTGCACCACCGACGATCTTTGGAGAGCAAATGACAGGGCCATCAAGACTGCCAAATTCTAGTCTTTGCATTCCATTTGTTATTATAGTCTGTAAGTTTGTTCCTATTGTTCCCTTATTTTGTAATTTTTTCCTGGACACGTAAAACTATTAATACTGAGACATAACCTGCAGAATGGTTTCACGTCACCCTATAGTTTCCCCCCTCAACTGTAATTCATATCAAATTAGGCTATATTTTATACACATGTAGTATTTTGAGGTTATTTTCTTGCATGTCCCAGTATATGGGACTGTATTAGGTTGACCGACTGAAAAGTGTTGCACTATCGTCGTAACTGCTTGGCGACAGATTATAGGACCTTTGTAATGCCAGTGGTGGTCGTAGGAAGCGCTCTAGTTTTCTCCACTCGAACTACTGTAAATAGAAATTAGTGCATTAGAAACAAAAAACAAGTCAACCCCTGGCACTATCCAGCCCATGACGGGCTAAGGCCGATCAAGCGACCGCTGCCCAGCCATTCGGCCTGCAGATATTGGGGTGACGCGTGATCAGCGCGTCGGGTCCCCTCGGCCGTTAATCTTGGTTTTCGTGATCGAGGCGCTGTCTCACTGTCAGACAGCTACTCAATTGTCCTCACGAGGCTGAGTGCACCCCGTTCCAACCCTCACGTCAGTTTTAAAATCCCTGACGGAGCCGGGGATCGAACCCGGGGCCTCCGGGTGAGAGGCAAGCGCGCTACCCCTACACCACGGGGCCGGCATTAGAACAAAATAAATTGAGTTACACAGCAATTTGCCTATGTAATTACCACGCAGCGAAAGTGTGTTAAAACTAGAAATAAGATCAGTTTCATACGTCTTTCCATTCGATTCCATGCAAATGGTACTATGGCTATTGCCCCGCAAGTGCTCAATTCCTGTGAGAGAGACAGTGGCCTTGAAGAGTCCAGTATATCTTCCATTTATTTCTATCGAGCTCCTCTCTTTCATCTGCTGATCTCGGATTGTCAACTGTTATTCTATTCCAAACCCCATTGCAGTCCAAAGATGGATTTCATTCTTCATCTTTCATGGCTCTTCCTCTTTTAATTGGGGCAGATGACTTCGTAGTTCCACCCCTGAAAACAACAATAACTAACTAACCTCTTTTAATTAGGTACCCCTATCTTTCTAGGTTTGAATATTTTCCTTCTTCAATAACGTGCTGTATGTTATAAGGGGCATATGTCCTTGACGTTTCGCCCCTACTATCAATGATTACAATGCTTTATCATGTTGCGGGATATTGTTCCCAGCATGGATAAATAGTGTTCCCACAAGATTGATTGCCGTTCAACTCAACCATACCATGAGCCTTACAACTGGTACACTTAGACCTGCACCTACCCATACTTAGTCTCATACCACCTCCATCTCTGCGGTGGGAGAGTGCACAGGTTAGGGAGTATAAAGACTACAGAACAATCCCAATCATCGTTATACCCCCTGGAAACTGCCAAGATGTTAGTTGAGAACGGTTTTACCATCCGAAAAAGCTGAAGACATACATGGCAGACTTACGCAACGACAGAACAGCTCCAGATGCCGCGTCTATCGTTCAAATCACCTGGGTTTGACTTGCCTCGTACGATCTGGTCGGTGCTTAATCGAATAAGATCCAACACTGGCCAATGTTCCGACTCTCTGGAAGAGAGTGGAAGAGAGTACCTTCTCCGGGCTGTGATTGTGGAACTGAAAAACAGTGTGTTCACCATATGGTTCAGGAGAGTCCTCTGATAGCTTTCCCTGGCGATCCACCGTAGCTCCTGGTAAAGACAGAGAGATCTATAGACTACATTCGTGGCCAAGATATAAGTTTGTAATTTAAAGCTAATTGTAATTATGCTGTCTAATTAGTGATGTAGCTATACGCTAAATAAAGAAACAAATAAACTACCACCATTACTGCGATCTTATTCTCCACCTGAGCGCCTTCGGTGGCGTAGTTGGTAGCATGTTGAGCTTCTATGCCCAAGATCACAGGTTCAAACCCAGCCGAAGTCGTCTGATTTTAAGAGCGTTAAAAATCCCTCAGTATGCCTTCCTTCGGAGGGGAAGTACAGCCAGCGGTCGCATGTCATAGATTTATGGCATGATAATGAACCTTCCACTAATTACACTTGTGTGAAGCTAAATTGTAAGTTATATTTGACTAATGCTCTTGGGTTCCAACGTTCGTCGCCAGGAGGCAACTGTGGTGGCATCTAGTAACAAAGTTCAGAACTAGTTGGTCGTTGACGATGGCGTTTGGTAGGAAAAGTTGGAACTACTTGAAATCGAAAGTCTGCAGTCCTTACTTGAATTAAAAACATATAACACATACTAATACAGCCATCACAATTAACACCGGTTGTCATACAGATTCTACACACACACAATGTACACGGGGCTACGTGACCGCGTTGTCGCAGCGCCTAAATTGAGGAACCAACCATTATTCGCCATCCTCCTCGAACACAAGTACAACGCAGAGTATCGTAGACATGACCCAATTGCTCTGATATTCTATTAAAAGTTTTACACCGCATATATTATTTCACACACACATTGAGTACCCGGGTATGAAGGTAACAATATCACAACCCCTAAATGAAACAACAACAACAACAACAACATTATTCATTCGAAAGTGCTGTGTGGAAGAAACTTTTCCAGAAGACAATCACCTTGATATTGAGGAACTAAATTCTGATGATCGCCAGGTTTCCGTGTTTTCGTGTGAACTGGAAGGCTGAATTTGGTGCAGTATGAATTACACCAGCGTTTCTCATATTTCATTTCAATGCTGTGAAACATGCAGTTGGTGCGTGCTGTTCAACTACTGAATTTCTTGGCCAGTTAGTTGTGGTGTAAATTTATAGTAAAGTGAACTGTATTCCGGGGATTTTGCAATTAGACCTCTTGTGTCGTTAGAAAAAAACATTTGCAATAGAGAGTTCTATAATAATAAAATAATAATAATTCAGATGTTATCCTTTTACCAATCCCTCATTGAAAATGAATTTGTATGCGTATCCATGTACGTGAAACAAAATACAATCAAAAGGTACTACTTAGGACTGTTAATATTCGAAGCTTCCCACAAAACAATTTGAATAATGTGAGGTATTGATAAAGTAACGAACAAGTTTCTAATCGTAGAAGTTTTACAACCAAGCTGTAAATGACTATTCGGCTCATCAATGTTGCCCCCCCCCCGCCCCCTTTTTTTCCGGCTAAACCGTTTGTTTACTTTACTTCACTTTTCTTTAGTGGTACTTAAAACACATGCAATAATCAACCCTCAAAGTATTTTTGAATCAGATGCTTGGATCTATATAAATACCTTTACAACCTAGGAATTCGAAGCTGACCTCGTGGAATGTAGCTACTGCTTTCAAGCGTTCTTCTTTCATTTACTTAATGATATAGCTGAAGGAACGTGGCAGTAATTGGTTGTAACCTATGCGTTTGCACTGTTCCGTGGTTTCCCCACTTCTACTCCAGGCGAATGCCGGGATGGATCCTAAATTAAGGCCATGGCCACCAAATTCCCAATCCTGTTCTGAATTACAAATACACACACTAATACAGCTTTTACAATAACACAGGTTATCAGACAAATTCCACACATACCTATGTACACGTCTCCCCCATTATGACATTGAGTTGTGATTAGCAGAAGGAAGGGCATCTGGCTGTTGAAAACATATGCCATATCTCATACCCCGACCCATGGAAACGGCAACAGTAAGGAGTAAATCTTTTGAAATTGCTTATCCTCCCATCTTGGCTTCACACAGGGACTCTACGAGGTACAATTCCACTACCGTCGTAAGGACAGTATCTGGCAGCTGAACACACTTTGTCTGCAGATGCAACTGGGGATGGTGACAGGCCGATCACCCAGGCGACCACTAACTTGGGTCAGGTAAGGGATTTTGGATGGAAGTTGGCCGTTGACTTTCTTGAAAGGAAGCATCCCGGTATTTGCCTGGTGGTAAAAATTGGAAACCATGAAAACCGTTTTCAGGTCGGCCGAGGTGGGATACGAACCCACGCTCTCCAGATGTCAGCGAGGCACGAGCAAGCACGTTAGCGCTCTCGGCCAATGTTCCCGGTAAGGAGTTGAAATTCCAGTAGTCAACATTCTAATGGCAACAGTCTACTTTTTCGATTATTTACGAATGACCCCCGAGGGACTCGCAACTATTGGGACGTGGGTTGGCGTCCACGGAACCCCAGTGGAGTCCATTGCTTCCACTTACTTTTGCCCTTATATTCTCTTTCCTGTTGACCTCTTGTTCTCTTCCTCTGACGGTATCAGGGTATCCGTGGCCTAGAGAGTCTTTCAATTTTCCGCCTTAATTGACCCGTGTCTCATCCCTCCTGATCCCTCATTGTTCGAGGGGTCAGACCTCTTGATTTTCTTTTCATGATATCTCCTGCCTTCAGCACAAGGCCCGAAAGGAGGCAGGGTGTGTAACCCCACCACTTATGGTGCACCTTAGATAGTGCTACACCCTCAAGGTCTCACGGCTGGTGAGTTCAGGAGTTGGCGATCCCGATGGATGCCTTAGCAGGGTCCGGTTTTTCGCCTCTTTCCATTGTCTCTGGGGTGGACCCTCTCCCATTTTCCTATCTGCCTTTCATAGCACATCTTCCTTCCAATTCCCTCAGTTCTTATTCTACGAGGGCTGAGGGCATTCCTTTTCCCTGTCTTCTATTTCCCTTATTCCAGTTTCATCCATTCTTCTTTAGTATATTCCGTAAGTTACGTAGGCTACTGTAGTTGAAGAGAGTAGTTTTTATGTCGTTTTTTTTTCACTATCACCATATCGCTAGGGGCTGATAACCTAGAGGTTAGTCCTCTTAAAGCAACAATCACCATCATCATATACGAATGGTATGGTCGTAAAATACAACGACCAGCTATTTTTACAAATAAGCCTAGTCCATGACTGTTCCAGATATTACACGCAAGACGCGGTGGCACCACATCCGGTACTGGATTGTTTACAGTCCTGTGAACATGTAATTGCCTACCCCCTGCACACCCACCTACGTCATACACAACTCAGTACCCGCCCATATGCACGACAAGGCTACGAGGTGAAGGAAAGGTCACTTGTGTTTGGTGAAGCGGCTTACGCGCTGATATTACATCTTAAGGAACCCACCCGACTTCTGCACCAATGAATCGACTCGGCGATTTGCTTGCATAGTGGTATCCCAATAGTTGAGATTACATTGCTACCTTAACGACAGCTCTGCGCAGTCTTTCTCAGCACAGCTGACTTCACTGTTTCTTTCTTTGACTTGTGTCCACGCCACTTTATAGACTACATTTACGCGCAAGAGAATCTGTGGTGGTGCGCAATGCGGAAGGTAAATAAGGCAAAAGGACTGTTCATATTTTGGACTCTTAGGTGAATGGAGTAACGTAGTCTAATAATTACTAGCAGAATACCTCATGGTGTAGCGGTAGCATTCTTGGATATTGCCCTGGAGGTCCATATTCGATTCTTGGCATCCCTCAGTATGCCTTCCTTCGGCGGGGAAGTAAAGCCGGCGGTCCCATGTCATAGATTTATGGCATGTTAAAGAACCTTCCACTAATTGCATCTGTGTGAAGCTAAATTGGATAGGTTAAGAATGTAAACAACGCTCTTAGGTCTCTACGTTCGTTGCCAAGAGCCGACTGCGGTGGCATCTGGTAGCTAAGTTCTGAACTTGGCCTAGTAGTCGTTGACGGTGGCGCTTGGCGGCAAGAGTAGGAACTATTTGAAAAATTCTAAGTTGCAGTACTTCAATTAAAAAAAAACAGATAACACACACTAATACAGTCATCACAATTAACACCGGTTACCAGACAGATTCTACACACACCCAAAGTACACGGGGCTACATGACCGCGTTGTCGCAGCCTTTAAACTTAAGAACTTGGCTCTGCCGTTCTGGAAGTGGTGTTCCGTGGTTTCCTGGACAATTTTGGGATGGTTGCTAGCTTAAGACCATGGCGGTCTTCTTCCCCATCCTCATCTGAATAACAAATATACACACTACTACTGACACCCCAATAACACAGATTATTAGACAAAATTGACCACACACCCAAGTATATGGGGCTAAATGGCCACGATGTCGAATCTCCTCAAATGGAACTACACCAACAACTAACTAACTGAGATCTTATGGACATGTTTGGCTCTGTGATAGCACATTAGTCTCTCACGTGGGCCGCTGAGGTTCGAAACCTACTACAGTTAACTTTTTCTTTACTTGAATTCTTTTAAAATGACGTTGACGAGCTCTTTCCACAGATACTAAATAAAATGCAATTTAGTTCAAAGGAGAGGCTAATGTATACACTTGTTTATTAATAATTACAGCCCCAGCATCACATATAAACAGAATACATTAGAAGAAGGAGAATAGAAGAACAAGATACACGTCATCAACCACAGACTTCTCAATGCCTCTGTACGGCGGTGTCCTCTTGTGGGTTACGTGGTTAATTATTGCAAAGAGTCAGATTTGTAAATCCCTGGCCTCCTGAATTATTGCAATTTTGTAATAGTTCAACTTCTAGCCATGGCCGCGCTCCGATTTCCATGAAGCACTGCCAGCTGGATCCAGATTGTTTTAGACTGCCTGCCCATTCAACAATCCGAGGCGTACAAGATTTATATTAATTCACTGCTAGGTTGCAGCACCAACCTACTGTGATCGCCGCGGACTTTTAAAAGGGAAGATACATGAAGCGAAGAATTCTTATGATTGGAGGCTTAATATAGAGATTAACGGATGCGAATGCATTACAATAAGTTAGTAGCTTTGTTAATCAATCATCAAAAAGTATGGTTAGACACATACTTACTGGCTAATTATCAATATAAAAGAATACAAAAAACAAGATGTTCAGTAAAGAACATATAGCCTACTTTCTCCTAAATGTATGAGTATAGTTATAACTCGTTGTTATTATCAAAGAGTATAATAGAATTATTTCTTGGTTGAAGACCTTAGAAACTATTTACCTCTACCAAACGCTACAACCTAGAAAAAAAACTACTACCATCATTGAAGAAAGATAGATAAGAAGTATCTCAAGAATGTTATGGATCTGGAGACATAATCGACCGGACTGGCTGCGTGGCTCAGCGGTAACGTTATCGCTTGCTGGGCCCTAGGTTGAAGGTTCGTATCCTGGCGCAGTCAGCTGGCATTTGAGGGTGCACAAATGCGAGGGAGCCGTGTCAGTAGATTTACTGGCACGTTAAAGATCCCCTTCGGGCCAAAATTCCGGCACCCGGCGTATCTAAAAGCAGCAGTAGTTAAAAGGGACGGAAAACAAATAACATTATTATTATTGTTATTATTACATAATCGACCTGCCGTGGGCAACATCCAACTTTGAGTTGAGGCATGTCTTTACACGTCTGGTTGTTCATGGCTTTCACAACCCTAATTGAATTAACAAATCTTTCCATGACCCTACAGAGACGTGTGTATACAAACTATGTGGATATTTTCGATTGCTATTTGCCTGAAATAAAAGTATTAATTAATAACCTGAACTAACACCAACGGCTAGAATTCAGTTACTATGTGAAATCGTTTTGTTCTTTACTTCAAATAACATTTTCAAACAAGGCACAATAGGCTGTTACAAACCCTTTAAAATAAAAAGTGAAAATTTATCGTAGTATCATCTTGCCATTCTTCAAGTTCGATGCGCATAGAATGCCAATGGTATACGGTACTATCCAATGGAGTCCCACGTAGACCAGTCGTGACATCTAGTGGAGAGTATCGAACAATAACAATATAACCCTAACAGGGCGAGTGCATTCTAGTGGCCATAAGAAGAAACTTTTCAATAAAATCTTTAAGTTAATAAGTAGGCCGTCGTGCAGTTACCTTTTTGGCTGCTAGATGTCTCGAGCAAATCTGCTGGTGAATTATGTTTTAATTAAATATATATTTTCAAACGTAATAGGCACAATATAACGCTTAATTTTAAAACGTCTGAATCATTACAAAACAATAAATATATAAAATTTTAAGCAAAAAAAAAACTCTGATGGGGTTTGACCCATAGGCATATGAGTGATAGGCCAACGCTCTACCACGGAGCCATTTGTGCCAACGAACATTGTTCTATATAAAATGACTTACATATAACTTGTTAGCAAATAATGATTTGGACTAAACGATTTCATCAGTGGAGTATATTATTTATTTATAAAGCATTTCATACAAAGTTTATTTATTTTGTATCAGTACGCCATATTGCATGCAATACTCAAATTAGTGAAATATAAGTCAGGCACAAGATATCCGCTGCCATCTTGTCTTCTTACCGAGACGGCTCAGCTTTTTAAAATCACTTCTGCACTATAGTATTACAAAATAAACTTTTAATTTCGAACGTGCCTCTTCCTTTAGAACAGTTAAATCGATTCTCGGCTCGATAATCGGAACTGGTGGGTCCCATGATATGGATTATAAAGTTTGCATAATTCGCACGGCCGCCATCCTGAAATGGTACGGCGGATGGCCTTGTAGTTTGGTCACAAGACGCGTCCTATATGAAGGTATGTTGTTACCAAATTTGGTAGAGATCGGATGATTTGGTTAGTCGCTATTTGATTTTACGTTTTGATCGTTTGAGTGGCCGCCATTCAGTTTTGGTAAAGATGGCGGCGATATAAAACATGACACTGATTTGCGCTTTGCTTGTTGGCCCTGTAGTGATCTCATAAGTCTACTTTCATTTTTTGCAAAATTCGAAAGTAGGCTAACAAATATGAAGTACCGGTAAGAAGAATTGAAGTTGCTCTTGATAATTTCAGTGGGCCATCTAGCTCCACTGACAATACAAATAGTTTTGATGTAAATGCAGGACGCAAAACAACGGTAACAAAAATGTAGACGAAGTCGAGAATGAAGAGCACTCACTGCCCCTCCAGCCCCAAAACTGAAAGCAAAGTCTAGAAGAACGTTTGTGGAAAGACAGTGGCAGAGTAACAAAGATATTGACTTACCTGATCCAAAAGAGTACGATAGGCCAGACTTTCTTCAAAAAGATGTGTCTTCCATTGAGTTATTTGAATTTTTTTTTTATGATAACGTAATTCAAACTTTCGTATATTTCACTAATATATACACGTACCAGAAAGGTGAGGTGAATTTTTCAGTGACCCCTAATGAAATTAAGGTATTTCTTGCTATTCTTCTCATTAGTGGATAT
Source organism: Meconema thalassinum (assembly GCA_946902985.2). Taxonomy (NCBI): domain Eukaryota; kingdom Metazoa; phylum Arthropoda; class Insecta; order Orthoptera; family Tettigoniidae; genus Meconema; species Meconema thalassinum. The sequence continues at coordinate 523,483,458 of OX336390.1, read as the reverse complement.
TCAGAGGTACCTCGCTGGCGCATGTATTGGGAACAGGCGCCAGATTTCAACAATGAAGCTATTTCAGGAAGTATGTTTCGCAACAGATTCACTAAAATCTTAGCTATTTGCAAGGCTAGTAAACTACAGAGGTTGCCTCAATATGGAGCTCTTTGGCGAGGGGATCGCGGAGGGAAGGGAAAGGACGTGACGTCACACGTTTCCTCGTAGCGCGCGAGGCGCGCGGTATGCAAGGAAAGTCAGCTTTCCCACACATTATATTCTATGGATTGCAGTTGTTTAAACACGTGTTTTAAGCCCTTTTGTTTATAATCATGCCAGGTCAAAGATATGCTGTGGCAGTTTGTCACAGTTATTATAAAGTTGTCGTTTTTTACGATGCCTAAAGACGCATGCATTCGCAATCAGTGGATTGCTGCATGTAAGCGAAAATATCATTGCAACCCTCAAACAAGTAGGATAATTATGTTCCCTCCACTTTAAGAGTGAAGACTTCGAATTAGACTACAGGGTCGAATTGCTTAATATAAAGCTAAGATTCCCAAGGAATCTAAAACCAAATGGTAAGTGAGCCTAGCTGGCCTACTCTTTAAGTTTTGATGACCTGCTAGGATGATTTTAAAGCTGTTAATATTTTTGTCATATATCGTACATGTTATCAGGGGCGTATATACAATTTTTTCGAGGGGGGGGGGGGGACTGACTATCGTGGAAAATTGTGAGTACTTAATGAATTTTCTATTATAGCCTATGGAGTATGAATGGAAAATATCTAAATGGGCTACTTGTCAATTTATAAAGCAGAAACGTAAACACTCATTTCTTTTACAAATTGATAATTATTTCTTAAAAGTAGACTACTGTGAAATACATTGTATGTTGTACCCAAGTTGGCTTTTCTCGGTGGGGGGATCTGGAGCGCCCTCAGTCCCCCCCCCCCCATTTCCCCTTATATACGCCCATGCATGGTATTTTGTTTTTGGACTAGATGGAAAATTTCATGAGTAATTCTCTTTGCATTGGTAAAAATTCTTTGCAAATATTCCAGAAACAGTCATCATTTCAATAAAATCCCTTCAACTTCTGTACCAAGATATGGCCCGTAGGCATAATACAAAGTACATTCTCACACATAGGCTAAATCAAGATGTACTGGAAACCCTCTTTTCACAATTGCAAACCCGTGGTGGCTTGCACGATCATCCTTCTTCCCTTAACTGCATTTACAGACTGAAGATGATTATTTTAGAAAAACTCCAGAAGTTGTTCAAAAGCAAACAAACGCTGCTGATCCAGATTCAGATGAATATGCAGTTGCTAAAGCACTAAACAAAGCTGGCATAGTGTCTGAATCAAGTAACGTGCTTCCAGAACGAACCTTAGGGAGCAATGTGCAACCAGAGTCCTTCATTGTCAATATCATGGAACAAAGTGAGGAAGATGGCAAGGCTTATGTTGCAGGTTATGTAGCCCACAAGTTCCAAGATAAATTTCCTCAACTTGGGAACTTAACCTATGGAATGCAAACTCAACACGATTATGCATTACCAACCTGGATTAAACACTTGTCATACAGTGGTATGACCGATCCCTCATAAACTTGGCTAAACCAGTTCCGGCACATTTCAGCAAAATTCGTCACATTTCACGGAAAATACGGATTTCAATGAGGCAAGAACGTTCTAAGAAGAACGAAAGATTTTGTGTAGAGAGAAGTTCCTGATGTACCGTCTGGTGGGGTTGAGTCAGCTGTGATAACAATTTTCTTCATCAGAATGAAACATTCCAATTCTATCTTGCATAAGAAGTGGTTATTGGAAGTCACTAACACCCACGATACTGCTACCGAGTCAAGGCGAATTTCCAAGAAATTCAAGAAGATCACAACGAAAAATGTAAGTAGGCTACATTCAATTATTTTATCACCCATTTACCAATAATTTCATGAGAATAAACTGTTCTTTGCGTACTCAACAGCTGATGTTGACAGTTTCGTTACGTTCCCCACATGGCGCGTTTGGTATCTTGTGACGTCATCCGCCTTGTGAGCGCTGATTGGTGAGTGAAAATTGAGGCAACCTCTGTAGTTTATAAGCCTTGAGCTATTTGTTGTGTGCGACACCAATAAATTCAACAAAGATGATAAGATGGCTAAAGTTTCAGGTTTGTGGGCTATGCTCAATGAGAGATGGCTAAATTTTTACCATCGTGATTCCAATGTGTGTGTTGATGAAGCTATGGTTCCATACTATGGGAGACACAGTGCCAAGCAGCATATAAAGAGGAAGCCAATCCTCTTTGGCTACAAAATCTGGTGCGTTTGTGACCGATTGGGTTATCTTATTCAGGCCCAGCCTTATGCTGGAGCAAGTAGTACTCATGATCCTAACCTTGGTGTGGGTGCATCAGTTGTGACAAATTTGGCAGACAAAATGCCTGAAGAGTACAAGCTGAACGTTTTCTTTGACAATTACTTTTCATAGGTACGTCTTATTGTGAACTACGTACTCGTGGGCACACAGGTACTGGAACAATTCGAAAAGATCGAGTCGAGAAAGCACCACTCATGGATCCCAATGTAGTGGCAAAATGTGTCCGATGATTCTATCAACTCGCACAACACTGATCAGATTTTTTTTTAGCGTATGGCTTTTAGTGCCGGGAGTGTCCGAGGACATGTTTGGCTCGCTAGTTTCGTAGCTGCTTCGAGACGGACACCCAATGGGTGAGCTACAAGTACCGTTGGGGAGGAAAGTTGGAAGGTAGCGGCTGTGGCCTATAGTTAGGGACCAACTCCGGCATTTGCCTGGAAGGAAGATGGGAAACCACAGAAGACCATCTTCAAGGTTGCCGGCGGGGGGATTCGAACCTCCTCGCCTCCCGGGTGTGAGCGACTGCCAGCAGTCATGCCGTAACGACCGCGGCTAACTCACCAGGTTACTGATCAGATACAATGATAACAGTGTTGTCACAGTCATATCCAACCTGACAGGTTCTAGGCCAGCAGGGGAAGCCACGAGATGGAGTAATGTCCTAAAGAATAAGATAGACATCGATCAACCAACCATATGTGGGCTTTACAATACTTATATGGGTGGCTGGGATCGGTTAGATGAGAATGTAGGAGATTTACGGTTTGGTATCCGTTCAATAAAATGGTGTTGGCAGCTTCTGAGTTTCCCATTGAATTGTTCTGTTCAGATTCTTCACAAATTTAACGAAGTCCCAGGCCTGGACGAAAATACGCTATTTACAAACACATTTGCACTTTCTCTATGCTTCTGATGGCATCTATAAAATAAAACAAGATGTTCAGTAAAGAACATATAGCCTACTTTCTCCTAAATGTATGAGTATAGTTATAACTCGTTGTTATTATCAAAGAGTATAATAGAACTATTCTTTGTTGAAGACCTTAGAAACGATTTACCTCTACCAAACGCCACAACCTAGATAAAAACTGCTACCATCATTGAAGAAAGAAAGATAAGAAGTATCTAAAGATTGTTATGGATCTGCAGACATAATCGACCGGACTGGCGGCGTGGCTCAGCGGTAACGTTCTCGCTTGCTGGACCGTATGTTTCAGGTTCGTATCCTGGCGCCGTCAGCTGGCATTTGAGGGTGCACAAATGCGAGGGAGCCGTGTTAGTAGATTTACTGGCACGTTAAAGATCCCCTTCGGGACAAAATTCTGGCACCCCAGCGTCTCTAAAAGCAACAGTAGTTAAAAGGGACGTAAAACCAATAACATTATTATTATTATTATTATTATTATTATTATTATTATTACATAATCGGCCTGGCGCGGGCAACATCCAACTTTGAGTTGAGGCATGTCTTTACACGTCTGGCTGCGTATGACTTTCACAACCCTAATTGAATTAACAAATCTTTCCATGACCCTACAGAGACGTGTGTATACCAACTATGTGGATATTTTCGATTGCTATTTGGCTGAAATAAAAGTATTAATTAAAATCCTGAACTAGCACCAACGGTAGAGTTCAGATACTATGTGAAATCGTTTTGTTCTTTACTTCAATTAACATTTTCAAATAACGCACAATAGGCTGTTACAAACCCTTTAAAATAAAAAGTAAAAATGTATCGTCGTATCATCTTGTCATTCTTCAAATTCGATGCTCATAGAATGCCAATGGTATAGTAATCAATGGAGCCCCACGTAGACTAGTCGTGACATCTAGTGGTGAAATATCGAACAATATAATCCTAACAGAGCGAGTGCATTCTAGCGGCCAGAAGAAGAATCTTTTCAATAAAATCTGGAAGTTAATAAGTAGCGGCGTGCAGTTACCTTTTTTGGCAGCTAGATGTCTCGAGTAAATCTGCTGGCGAATTATGTTTTAATTAAATATATATTTTACACCATAATATGCACAATATAACGCTTAATTTTAAAACATCTGAGTCATTACAAAACAATAAATATATAACATTTCAAGCAAAAAAAATAGCTCTGATCGGGTTTGAACCATAGGCATTTCAGCGATAGGCTAACGCTCTACCACTGAGCTAATTGTGTCAACGAATATCGTTCTATATAAAATGACACATAGAACATGTTAGCAAATAATGATTTATACTAAACGATTTCATCACTGGAGTATATTATTTATATATAAAGCATTTCATACAAAGTTTATTTATTTTGTATCAGTACGCTATATTGCATGCAATACTCAAATTAGTGAAATATAAGTCAGGCACAAGATATCCGCTGCCATCTTGTCTTATTACTGAATCGGCTCAGCTTTTTAAAATCACGTCTGCACTATAGTATTACAAAATAAACTTTTAATTTCGAACGTGCCTCTTCCTTTAGAACAGTTAAATCGATTCTCGGCTCGATAATCGGAACTGGTGGGTCCCATGATATGGATTATAAAGTTTGCATAATTCGCACGGCCGCCATCCTGAAATAGTATGGCGGACGACCTTGTAGTTTGGTCACAAGACGCATCCTATACGAAGGTATGTTGTTACCAAATTTGGCAGAGATCGGATGATTTGGTTAGTCGTTATTTGATTTTACGTTTTGAACGTTTGAGTGGCCGCCATTCAGTTTTAGTAAAGATGGCGGCGATATAAAACATGACACTGAGGTGTCCTTTGCTAGTGCTACCTTTGTACCAAATTTCGTTCAATTCGCATTCACCGTGTTCGAATTGATAGGGGGGGACAGACATTCAGAGTACACACACTCACACACACACAGACACACACACACACAGACTCACGCACACACATACACACACACACACAGACTCACACACACACATACACACACACAGACAGACACACTTTTTTCGCCCTGTGTTGATCTCATAAGTCTACTTTCATTTTTTGCAAAAATCGAAAGTAGGCTAATACATGGTGGTGGAGGGGATTGTTTTAGGGGTGAGGACAAAGAGTTATACGTATACCCATACATTTAGGAGAAAGTAGGCTATATGTTCTTTACTGAACATCTTGTTTTTTTGACGTTGACATCATTCATTTCTTCCTCGTTGAGAAACGCATGTCACCAGCAAGTGTCACCTCGAAAGATCTGCATCAGGACCCCATGTAATTATTATTATTATTATTATTATTCTTTTTGCGTTTTGCCCATTATAGAACGCGCTTGAACTTATTTTTCGGCTTAATGATATTCGCCTTCCTATCTTCCCAAAATCTCTTCATGAAGTCACTGTGCTGCTTCTTCCGTTCTTCTGTCCACTTGGTTCCAGTCCTGCCACTAGTTTTCACCCTAAACTTGTGCTTTGTTACTGCTGTCCTGAAGACTTTGCGGTTTCTCAGAATATTTTCTTCGATGTTCAACTCTTGCAGGTCCTCTCTTGATTCATCTAGCCAGGCTATCCTTGACTTCTGAGAATTTATTACATTGAATAATCTTTTTGTAAGTCTTTAATCGTCCATCCTGAAGAGGTGTCCATAAAATGTTAAACGTCTTCTTCGTACAGTGTTGCTGAAACTATCTGTGTGACGGTATAGATCTGAATTTCGTCTTTTAATCCAAATTCCGATTTCTTGTATGGGGCCGAATATTTTTCTAAGAATTTTACGTTCTTGCTTTTCTATATATGCAATTTTAGAATGACCTCCTAAAGCTATGGTTTCTGAAGCATATAGAGTTTCCGGTAGTACAACTGTTTTGTAGTGTTTCAGTTTCGCATTATGTGACATTACTCTTTTATTATAGTGATCCCATGTTAGTCTGAATGCTCTATGAAGTTTTGAGGCTCTTTCTGTGTTAGCCAAACTGTCCAATCCTGAAGGAAGAATTATTTCTCCAATGTATTAAAAAAATTCTACTTGGGATATTGCTCCATACGCTGTTTCTATTTTTAGCCTACTTTCGATTTTTGCAAGAAATGAAAGTAGACTTATGAGATCAACACAGGGCGAAAAAAGTGTGTATGTCTCTCTGTGTGTGTGTGTATGTGTGTGTGTGAGTCTGTGTGTGTGTGTGTGTGTGTGTGTGTGAGTGTGTGTACTCTGAATGTCTGTCCCCCACTATCAATTCGAACACGGTGAATGCGAATTGAACGAAATTTGGTACAAAGGTAGCACTAACAAAGGACACCTCAGTGTCATGTATTATATCGCCGCCATCTTGACGGAAACGTAATGGCGGCCACACAAATGTTCAAAGCTTAAATCAAATTACGACTAACCTAATCATCCGATCTCTACCAAATTTTGCAACAGCATACCTTTATGGGGGGAGCATCCTTTGACCAAACTAATAGGTCATCAGCGTAATAGTTTGCGGATGGCGGCTATCTTTGTGTGAAAATCGATTCCCCCTATTAATTCGAACACGGTGCAACCGAATGGAACGAAATTTGGTACAGAGGTAGTACTAACAAGAGGCACCTCAGTGTCATGCATTATATTGCCGCCATCTTGACGGAAACGTAATGGCGGCCACACAAATGTTCAAAGCTTAAATCAAATTACGATTAACCTAATCATCCGATCTCAACCAAATTTTGCAACAACATACCTTTATAGAGGAAGCATCCTATGACCAAATGAATAGGTCATTAGCCTAATAGTTTGCGGATGGCGGCCATCTTTGTGTGAAAATCAATTCCCCCCATTAATTCAAACACGGTGAAACCGAATGGAACGAAATTTGGTACAGAGGTAGCATTAGCAAAGGGCACCTCAGTGTCATGTTTTATATCGCCGCCATCTTGACTGACACGTAATGGCGGCCACACGAATGTTCAAAGCTTAAATCAAATTACGATTAACCTAATCATCCGATCTCTACCAAATTTTGCAACTACATACCTTTATGGAGGGAGCACCCTTTGACCTATCTAATAGGTCATTCGCCTAATAGTTTACGGATGGCGGCCATCTTTGTGTCAAAATCGATTCCCCCTATTAAATCAAACACGGTGAAACTGAATGGAACGAAATTTGGTACAGAGATAGCACTAGCAAAGGGCATCTCAGTGTCATGATTTATATCGCCGCCATATTGACAGAAACGTAATGGCGGCCACACAAATGGTTAATGCTTAAATCAAATTACGACTAACATAACCATCCGATCTCTACCAAACTTTGCAAAAACATACCTTTATGGAGGGAGCATCCTTTGACCAATCTAATAGGTCAATAGCCTAATAGTTTGCGGATGGCGGCCATCTTTATGTCAAAATTGATTCCCCCTATTAATTCGAACACGGTGGAACCGAATGAACGAAATTTGGTACAGAGGTAGCACTAGCAAAGGGCACCTCAGTGTCATGTATTATATCACCGCCATCTTGACGGAAACGTAATGGCGGCCACACAAATGTTCAAAGCTTAAATCAAATTACGATTAGCCTAATCATCCGATCTCTAGCAAATTTAGCAACAACATACCTTCATGGAGGGAGCATCCTTTGACCAAATTAATAGGTCATTAGCCTAATATTTTGCGGATGGCGGCCATCTTTGTGTCAAAATAGATTCCCCTTATCAATTCGAACACGGTGAAACCGAATGGTACGAAATTTGGTACAGAGGTAGCACTAGCAAAGGGCACCTCAGTGTCATGTTTTATATCACCGCTATCTTGACGGAAACGTAATCGCGGCCACCCAAATGTTAAAAGCTTAAATGTAATTACGACCAACCTAATAATCTAGTCTCTACCAAATTTTGCAACACCATATCTTTATGTGGGAAACATATTCTGACCAAACTGCAAGAACATCAGCCCAATAGTTTGCAGATGGTGGCCAAGTATGTGTGCAAATCGATTCCCCCTATCAATTCAAACACGGTGAAACCGAATTGAACGAAATTTGGTACAGAGGTAGCACTAGCAAAGGGCACCTCATATTCATGTTTAATATCCCTATAGCACGTTGTATTTAAACAAGCTACTACAACCAACATTCAATCATACTCCTTGAAAACGACAAAGAGTTATAACAATACCCATGCATTTAGGAGAAAGTAGGCTATATGTTCTTTCCTGAACATCTTGTTTCTTTCTTGTTCTTTTGCTGAAAATTCTGCATGTACTTGGTTTTTTCAAATGATATTTGAAGGCCTGCTTGTGATGCTATTCTGTTTAATGTCTCAATAGCATGCTTAGTTTCTTCTTTGTTCCTAGTGATAATCGCTAGGTCATCTGCGAAAGCCAAGCATTTCACATTGATTTTGTTTCCAGCAGTTCCTATGCTAATGCCTTTGATGTTCTTTTCCCACTCTCTGATGACTTTATCTAGAACCAGGTTAAATAGAAGGGGTGAAAGTCCGTCTCCTTGGCGAACACCTGTTCGTACTTCAAAAGAGTCAGAAATTTCCCCAAGGAACTTCACCTTCGATGTTGTATTGGTGAGAGTCTGACGAATCAGTTCTCTGGTCTTCCTGTCCACTTGAAGTTCTTCTAGCGTCTCAAACAGGGTCTGCCTGTCCACAGAATCATATGCTTTCTTTAGGTCCACAAAGGTGACAATTGTGGGGTTGGATCTGCGGATCTTCAAAATCATCTTCAGATACCATATCTGTTCAGCACATGAACGCCCTTTCCTAAAACCCGCTTGATATTCACCAATCAAATGGTCTGTTTGTTTCTCTAGTCTGTTCAGAAGAGCATTAGATATGATTTTATAGGCCACAGATAATAGGGATAAACCTTTATAGTTGTTCATTATTATTATTATTTATTCAATTCACCATTACAAACATGGGTTACTCTAAAGCACGGGTTAAACCAAGTGCTTTACAACGATGCATAAAAACTATAATACAAACTATAATACATATCATGTATATACACATTATAGAGTTCATTATTACTCATTCACTAGCCAGGAAGGATCGCACAATATTGTATGTGGACAATAGGACAGAATGCTGCATACTCTTGTAGATGGTCGGCGGAAGATCCAATTCCTTCAGACTCTTGTGGAGTGTGTGAGGTATGAGGCCGTTGACTGACATGATTACAGGCACTATCCGGACGCAGTTCATCTTCCATATCCTCTTGATTTCCTCTGCAAGCTGTCTATACTTGGTGATTTTTTCATTGTGTTTACGTTCGATGTTGGTGTCGTTGGGAACTGCTATGTCTATTATAAATGTAGTGCCATCAACCTTATTTACCACTATGATGTCGGGTCGATTGTGATCTATTGTTTTATCTGTCACAATACCAGTGTCCCAGTATATTTTACACAATTCATTTTCGAGAAGGGATGGTGGATGATACTTGTAGTAAGGGATATATATATATATATTATTATTATTATTATTATTATTATTATTATTATTATTATTATTATTATTATTATCATCATTATTATTATTACACTAATCGTTAGTTTGTTTGAGCCCCTTATTGCCACTCATCAGAAAAAGGAAAATATTGATGTCTTAACGGTTCAGACGACTTACCTTGTATGGTGTAGCCTCTATTTTTAGCCTATTTTCATTTATAAAAAAAATAGGCTTATGAGATCACCTTTTGTCCGTGTGTCTGTGTGTGCGTGTGTGATGGTGTGTGTCCCCCCATAATAACTTCTAACCGGCTGGAGCGATTTTAATGAAACTCGGTAAATTCATAGCACTATTGCGGAACATCCTGACCGTGCCCTTCAAATTTTGTTACGTCTCACCAATCCAACATGGCGGCTGTGCGAAATATTTCACCAGCATTCAATATCTCCGAAACTATTGCCGATATCACCCTGGATTTTTTACGGTGATAAAGTAAACTACTAGAAGTTCACCTATGTGTCACTAGAAAACCTGGTAACTACGAAACCAACATGGCGGCCAAGCGAACTTGTGACTTTTAAATGGACTTTTCTCGCGATTTAACCCACCAAACGCAATGAAACTTGGTACAGTATATGTTTATATACATCGTAATGCACCGACATATAACTTCGTTCAATTGTTTACATAACCTCAAGATGGGAACTGTGCGAAATATTTCACCGGCATTCAATATCTCTGAAACTATTAGCGGTATCACCCTGAAATTTTGTACGGAGATAAAGAGCACTACTGGAAGATCATCTATAACCTCTTGAGACCCAATGTAACATTTGTTGCTGAGATATTCCTTTTCTCTATTTCGTATTAAATACTGGCGGATATAACACAGATTTTAAATGCCAAAAGGTACATTCTTCATAAAATACTGTATTAATATGTCAGGTTACAATTACCGACGACGGTAGTTAAAGCCCTAGGCCATAAGTGCATAAGTTTGGTCTATCTTTGGATTGTGAAGATGAGTGTGTTTGGGACCCACTGTCAGCTGTCCTTGTGATGATTTTCCGTGGTTTCCTATTTTCAACTCCAGATGAATTTGCGGTGGAACCATTTAATAGGCTTCGGCTATCTCTTTCAAGTTTCTTGCCCATTTTCATTCATCTCTAATTAACATCCCACCTGCGATGATTGAGGTGTTGAAAAGTGCATCTGACCTTAAAAACCATCAGTCACCTTGATAACTTATCTAACATGAACCCCGTACTCCTGGAAATGAGGGATTAGAAATGCGGGACTAAAATGACATATTACCAACTTCTGCTGACAAAAATTTTAAGAGAGAGAAGGTGCTCATTTGTGTACTCTGGGTCTCAAGAGGATAAGACTTCCAAAAACCGTTTAACTACAAAACAAACATGGCGGCCAAGCGAAGTTGAAGGTTTTAATGATCCAAACGCAATGAAACAATGTACAGGAAATGTTTATACACATTGTAATGCACTGGTATCTAACTTAGTTCAATTGTTTACATAACCTCAAGATGGTGGCTGTGCGAATGTTAAAATTAAGTTTTTATTTCTTTTGCGTAATCATGCGATTGAAGTGAAAGTTTGAATAATGAACCTACGCAATAATTTTCCTTTAATGGTACATGACTCTATTGGCCTATACATATAACAATCCAACATGCCGACCATCCGAAATATTTAGACGGCTCTGAATATCTACGAATCTATTATAGCAATCAAACTGAATGTTTTATGTTCATAGGGGCTATGAACATAAGTTCACTTATAGGACTTTAAATAACCTGGTGATCACAGATCCAACATGGCGGCAACGCGAAATATAAATTTTCACATGGACGTTTCTCGCAATTTAACCATCCGAGTACAGTGAAACTTGGTAGAGTAAATCCTTATACAAATATTAATCCACTGGCATAAAATTTGTTTCAATTGTTTCCATAACCACAAGATGGCAGCTGCACGAAATTTTAAAATCTCGTTTTTACTTCTTGTGTCCTAATCATGCGATTGAAATTTGAATACTACACGTACTCAATAATCTTCAAGTAACAGTACTTACTCTAGGACCTACATATATAAAAATCCAGCATGGCGACCATCCGAATTATTTAGTTGGTTCTCATTATCTACGAATCTAATACAGCAATCTAACTGAAATTTTGTATGTTGATAGTGGCAATTAACATAAGTAGGTTATACGAAAATAGGCTATATAGTTCTTCACGGAACTACTTGTATTTTAATACATTACTGTGTTAATGCATGCTCTCTATGTTCTGTTCCCCCCAGAGGCTCACACCTAGTTGGACGTGGGTTGGTGACCACTGGACCCCAATTTATTCCGGCATTACTTCCACCTACTTGTGCTGGGCTCCTCTCCGTCATCTTTCCTGTCGACTTCCCTTGGTTAACTTTCGCTCTCTTCTGACCCCGACAGTATTAGGGTATCTGAGGCCTAGGAAGTATTTCACTTACCAGTCTTAATTGATCCTTGTCTCATCTTTCCTGATGCCCTCATTCTTCGAGGGGTCAAATATTATACATGGGCTGGTTTTTTAGTTTTGGCACCTTAGTTATAACTGGATTAATAACTCACTTAGATGGTTCCAAGTTTCACAGGCCCTTGATGTAGTCCCCACCGTTGCGTTCAACGTGTTCCCAGCGATGCGGAAGTCGTTGGATCCCGTTGGCACTGCCCAATCTATTGATGGTACGAAGAGAGCGCTCGGCTGCCTGCTTAACGTCTTCAATGGTACGGAAGCGCTCCCCGCGCATCTTCATCTTCGGGATGAGGTCATAGTCGCAGGGACTGATGTCGGGAGAATATGGGGGGTGTTAGAGGACCTCCCAGCCCCAGCGATCCAACAATGCCGACACAACGCCTGCTGTGTGTGCCCTAGCATTGTCATGCAGAACGATGGGCGGTGTAACCATGTGATGGCGTCGTTTCCTTCTCAGAGCTCCTCGGAGATGGTCTTGCAGAAACGAACAATAGTACGCCGCATTAACGGTTTGCCCTCGGGGAACAGTATGGTGCATGACGATGCTAGGGCACATACAGCAGGCGTTGTGTCGGCATTGTTGGATCGCTGGGGCTGGGAGGTCCTCTAACATCCCCCATATTCTCCCGACATCAGTCCCTGCGACTATGATCTCATCCCGAAGATGAAGATAACAATGCGCGGGGAGCGCTTCCGTACCATTGAAGACGTTAAGCAGGCTGCCGAGCGCTCTCTTCGTACCATCAATAGATTACGCAGTGCCAACGGGATCCAACGACTTCCGCATCGCTGGGAACACGTTGTACGCAACGGTGGGGACTACATCGAGGGCCTGTGAAACTTGGAACCATCTAAGTGAGTTATTAATCCAGTTATAACTAAGGTGCCAAAACTAAAAAACCAACCCATGTATTTTCCTTTTCATGGTATCGCTTGCCTTCTGCTCAAGGCCTTGCAGGAGGTAGGGTGTATGTAGCCCCACCACGTATGGTTCACCATGTGTAGTGCTGAACCCTCATGGGCTCATGGCTGGTGAGTTCGGGAGTTGGTGACCCCGAGGGGTTCGTCACTTTTTCCAGTAACTCTGGGACGAATCCTCTCCTCCTTTACTTTCCTGCCGTTCCTGACCCTATTCCTCTCCTGGTCCTTCAATTCTCATGGTTCGAGGGTTAAGGGCATTTCTTCTCCCTGCCTTTTATTTCTCTTTTACTTTGCCTTTTATCCTTTTCTTCTCCTAGCCCGTAAGTAAGTAAGTAAGTAAGTCAGTAAGTAAATAAGTAATTAATTAAGTAAGTTGTAGTTCTAGTGTTCATTTCATCGTCTTATTTAATTTACACCCGAACCATTAGGGGCTGATAACATCGATGTTAGGCTCCTTAAACCACAAATCATCATCATCATCATCATCATCATCAACATCATCTTTGTTCTGTTAAATTACTGTAGTCTGTATTGTTAGTTGTGTAAGAACTAGTTGGATTGCAGTAATGTTTGTTGAAATCCAAGGGTTAGCACATTGCATCCTTGTAGGAATAGTGACAGAAACTGTAGATGTATTACCACTAGAGGCAGCAGATCGGTGACGGTGTGCTTGTTGTAGGGTGCAGAGATGTGGTGACGGCAGCCGGACGCCATGGGGAACAAGCTGAGCTGCTCTTGCGCGCCGCTCATCCGCAAGGCGTACCGCTACGAAGACTCGCCGTGGCAGACGTCGCGACGTCGCGATGGCCACTTGCTCAGGTGAGACAGATGGCATCTTCAGCTTAACAACAGAGATCATCGTATTGAAGATTTAAATACTACTAGATTTTCAATTTATTCTGATTTGCAGTCTTTATACTGGTTTGTTGTCACGTCACCTGTCTCCATCTGTTTTTATTCTGGGCAACTTCCTTCATCTTGGAATATTCTCGTGTATCTACATCTTTTAACGATTTACCTTTAATGCAATCAGTATTGAGTCTTCTTCTGGAGTTTTTAACCTGAATTTGATCGTCGTTAGGAGATCATCATTAAGTAGCATAAACATATAAACCTTCCTTTTCTAAATAAGGCTAACTATGCTTTCTAGATTCGTTTTTGTCTCCATACAATTATTCTAGGAACTCATGTAACACCATAGATAGGAAACCTCGAGTGATTTTCTTTCATAGTCCAATACTCTGCTACATATAATACAGATACCGTCTGTACATCAAGGGTTATTTCATCAATACATATGTTTCTTGCATCAATCAATGTATGAATTGATTCAGTAATAATATATCTGCAAGGACAGACAACCTCGCTGTTCCGCTCCTTAAATCAACAATAACTTGACTAGAGCCGCACTTCATTAGGATATTGCACCACGTTTTCGAATTAGTGGTGGAGGGCCACAAGTGTTTGTGGTTGGTATTGTGGGTATTGTAGTGTTTAGCAAAACAATTGTGGTGCCCTCTATATAATTATTATTGGTTTGATTTTTCTTGACGAACCAAACATGTTTAATTAATGTTTAATCTGTGCAAATAATAATTGATCACGTGTGATTTTTTTCAGGCCGAGTCTCATATTCTCTGATTAAAATGATTGGGCATAATTACGTATTTACCCACTGAAGAGTTATCATTTAATTCAGTAAAGAATTCTTCGGTTTCGAAAATCCAATATTTGCATGTACCAATAAGATTCTCTATGATTATTGATTCTCTTGTTTCTAAGCGATGAATAAATATGGGTTGTTTTTGTATTAAAAGTTGCTTCTTCCATATCTAAAAAGCATTCAGAATCTCAGATCAATTCAATGCGTTAGAAATATGTAAAATATAAAGAAAACTGAGCCATATTAACTAATTCAGATGTTAATTTTTGGAACAGAATTACTCAAATATTTCAACACACGAACATTGAAATTATTCCTCGCATTGGATACTAGAGTAATTAATGTTTCTTTTGTATCATCTGTACTCACTTCAGCAAATACTGTTCTTGTTATTTAGATGGTAATTTTAGCCTATTTTCATTTATGAAATAAATATGAGATCACCATTCGTCCGTGTAGTGGGGAGGTTAGGTAAAACCACCGTTTATTTTTTGATAGAAGCATGAGACTTGGCACACTTATGGTTTGGACCTTAAACTTTTGATCTGAGATGGTAGCCACTTCCGGAAGTCGCGCCGAGTACCTGTTTTGCACGGTTGCCTACCCACCCAGAGTGAACTACGAAATCAACGCTTAAGTCGATTACAAATGCCTGTTTTGCTTCGCGATGAATACTATTTGCACTCAGAATCACATGAAAAACGTTGTTAACACGATTTGGAGTGGAAGGATTTAAATTTGTGGTGTGGTTGCCTATCTACTAGGCGCATCTTTCCTAAAGCTGAAAAAATAAGCCACCACATACTTCAAGCTTTTATTCATTTATTAAAAAATGGCAAATCAGTTTGATAACTTACGAAAAAGCAAAAAATAAAGAATAACAAGGCATGAGAAAACAAAGAATAAGAAGGCAGAAGTCAATGTTTTGTAATGCGTGTGGGTATAGTATCGAACGTGGTATTTCGCATCTGATACTTCTGATGATTTTGCTATCAGTTTCTTATCAGTAGGAAGTTTTGCGCCATCAACAATGTGATTACTACAGTGCTTGATTGTAACTTGACAAAGCCATCAATTTTGCTTCCGGGTAACTCATAAAAAATCAAGCGTCTTTTTGAAAGTGGTCTTTACGGATGAGATATGGGCTGACGTGGACGCTCCCCGTGAAGCTGCTCTTTTCTGAGCTCTGAGCAACTTTGTCGAATTGTATAAAAAACAGCTCTTCTGCCACGCCGCTCTATTTTGAATCAAAGTTCCTTTTATTCCCCTTCCGTCATTTAAGTTTTCATAATTAAAGTCAGCCGCCAAAGCCCCTACTTCGTAAAAACCGTGTACATTTATCGCGAGGGTTGCATAACATTCTTCACTGTAGTTGCCTGCTCGAGTATTTTCGGCTGGATTCGTCAATTTTTCAATTGATGATTCTTCTTGAAAAGGAACACATTTTTGCCAATCAATGGGCGGACCTGGGACAACGTCAGGGACTTGGTCAGGATTAGCGTTTCGAAACGTTTTGAAGGTACATGGACCAATCACCAAGCTACCACATCCTAAACAAATAACACAAAACACATAAAATGTAAAAAAATATAAGCCTTACCATTGTTAAAAGTACCTAAAAATCAATGTTTAACTCAAAGTTAACCTAACCTATAACACAGGGATGTAACGAATAGTCGAAATAAAAGAGCGACAACAGCTTTAAAAGCAAAGAAAATATTTACCGTGTATGTACTTATCAATATATTCGCATACACAGGATGAATGACGCACAATTATCTCCAAGAAATCAGTTCCCCAAACACAGCAAAACAACACAGCACCAGCACCAAGCTTCTGTTACTGACCGCAACAATACACGGCGGTAGCGTCGCGTCGCTTGCCCGCGTCAAGCTGCATAGAGACTAGGAGCATGTGACGTCACGCGCACTTCTGCATCTCACTTCATCAGCCGCGTCATCTGATTCTCGGGCCCATAAGAAATACATCGGCGAGTTTTTGAAAATGAGAAACGGCATTTGTAATCGACTTAAGCGTAGATTTCGTAGTTCACTCCGGGAGGGTAGGCAACCTTGCAAAACAGGCACTCGGCGCGACTTCCGGAAGAAGTTACCATCTCAGATCGAAAGTTTAGGGTCCAAACTATAAGTGTGCCAAGTCTCATGCTTCTATCAAAAAGTGAACGGTACCCCATTGATTTTCGTCTTAACCTCCCCCACTAGTGTGTGTGTGCGTATGTGTGTGTGTCGGTCCTACCCTAATAAAATCTAAACGGCTGCAGCGATTTCAATGAAACTCGGTGAGGTCATAGCACTATTTCAGCGGACCCTGACCGTGTACTTAAAATTTTATTACGTCTCACCAATCCAACATGGGGGCTGTGCGAAATATTTCACCGGCATTCTATATCTCCGAAACTATTGCAGATATCTCCCTGAATTTTTGTACGGCAATAAAGGGCACTACTACAAGTTCACCTATGTAATTTCTAAAAAGGAGCAGATGAACTCGTAGTTTCGCCTCTTAAACCAACAATAACTAAATAAACTTCTAAAAAACCTGTTAAGTACAATACAAACATGGCCGCCAAGTGAATTTGAAATATTTTAATAGTCTTTTCTCGTGATTTAACCATCTGAGTTCAATGAGGTATGGTACAGTAAATGTTTATATACATTGTAATGCCCTGGCATCTAAGTTACTTCATTGTTTACATAAGCTCAAGATGGCAGCTGTGCGAATTATTAAGAATAAGCTTTTATTTCTTGTAAATAAGTTATGAAATCAAAGTGAACGTTTGAATAATGAACCTACGCAATAATAGTCATCTAACAGTACATTACTCAATGGCTTACATAATTATATAAAAATCCAACATGGCGACCATCCAAAATATTTAGACGGTTCTCTATCTATCAATCTATGACAGCAATCAAACTGAAATTTTCAATAATCTGGTGAGCACAAATCCAACATGGCGGCGACGCGAAATATAAATATATAAATAGAAGTTCCTCGCGAATTAACCATCCGAGCGTAGTTAGACTTGGTAAATGCTTATTCAAATTTTAATCCACTATCATCTAATGTAAATTATTTCAATTGTTTTCATAACCACAAGATGGCAGCTGGGCGAAATTTTAAAATCCCGATTTTTTTTCTTGTGTCCTAATCATGCGATTGAAATTTGATTACCATACCAACACATAATCTTCAAGTAATAGTACATAATTCTAAGACCTACATATATAAAAATCCATCATGGCGACCATTGGAAATATTTTGACGGTTGTCAATATCTACGAATCTATTACAGCAATCAAACTGAAATTTTGTCTGTTGATAGAGACAATTAACATAAGTAGGATATATGAAAATAGGCTGTAAAATTCTTCACGGAACTACTTGTTGTTTGTATGTATTGAGAGTGCGTACTTGTAGAGCAGAAAAAGATACGTTCAGCTTACGATTGGCTATAAATCAGTTAACCTAACCCAGAGATTTGAAGCCAAGTGTTGCTATACAAAATTGTCATCAGATCCTGATCACTCTGTTGAGGTTAAATTTTCGTTATGTTACATTACTGAAAATGTAAACCTCGGTAGGTTGGTTGGTTCCTCAGTTTAGGGGCTGCGACAACGCGGTCATGTAGCCCCGTGTACTTTGGGTGTGTGTAGAATCTGTCTGATAATCGGTGTTAATTGTGTTGACTGCATTAGTGTGTGTTATCTGTTTTCAACTGAAGTGAGGAGTGCAAACATTTTTTTTTCTTCAAGTAGTTCCTACGTTTACCGCCAAACGCCACCGTCAACGACTAATTAGTTCATAAATTGATTACCAGATGCCACCGCAGTCGGCTCCTGGCGACGAACGTCGGAACCTAAGAGCGTTTGTCGAATGTTTAACCTATGTATAATTTAGCTTCACACTGGTGAAAATAGTGGAAGGTTCTTTAACATGCCATAAATATATGACATGGGCTTCACTTCCCCTCCGAAGGAAGGCATACTGAGGGATTTTTTACGTTCTTAAAAAAATCCGACGACTTCGGCCGGTTGGTTTGAACCCGCGATCTTGGACATAGAAGCTCAGCATGCTACCAACTACGCCACTGTAAACCTCTACACAGTGATCAGGATCTGTTGATGGCCCTTTGAGGGGTCGAAACGTGTAATCATAAATTGCCCAATTTAACAGTGATAATTAATTAATACATGAATTAGCTTGCCACTGTGGGTGAGTGGATAGCGTGTCGGTCCACTAACCCCAAGATTACAGGTTCGCTCCTGGCCGTGGTAAGTGATTTTTGAAAGGCGGCAAAAATACGACACGCATGTCATACGATGTTGGCATGTCAAAGAACCCATTTGAATTCAGTAGACCGATTTCATAATAGCAAAATTAATCTCGGGAGTTCCTCATTTCTCTACTAGAAAGTGCTATAGTGTTCAAGGAGCTTAGATATCTAACCTCCTTGACTTTCATAGTGATTCAAGGAACAACGAAATTCGACATGCAAGCTACCCTCTGGGTGTCAAATTATAAAGCTTGCACCCGGCACCCGAGGCCATACGATATTATTATTATTAATAATATATGTATTATTTTCCAGGAGTGTATTTTTTGTATTTTTATATTTATATCTTGTACCCCACCCATTTTTTTTTGCAAAAATCATGTTGACCGACTGAAGAGCTACAAATGACAATTCAGTTAACCTAATGAATGTCGGCTATAATCTGAAGGGATACATAACACTGTGACTCTGTCCTACAGACTATGGGCCGAGGTGTTCCACGTGAGCGCCAGCGGTGCAGGCACGGTCAAGTGGCAGCAAGTGTCCGAGGACCTTGTGCCTGTCAACATTACCTGCATACAAGACTCGCCAGAATGTGTCTTCCACATCACCGCCTACAACAGCCAGGTGGACAAAATCCTAGACGTTCGGCTAGTGCAGCCAGGTACGTTCTTCTGTAGGCTACTTCTGGCAATTATTTCAAAACTAACACTTGTAGACATAACATTGAGATGTGAAAGATATACTATCTTTTTACAACTGAAGAATCACTAGTTAAATTTGTACAGAGAATACGAATGTAATTACAACGAAGAAGAATACCAGCCATGTGGATGGCAGTAGATAATGCTCTGCGAAATATCCCATAGGTTTCGAGATTGCTTACATTTACATGACTTGATCACAAAAATATCATATATCCGGGCCGCGAAATTCCATCAGAAAAAAAGAAGAAAACTCTGTAAATTTGTTTAGTAAATTTCCTCAAGCATAAAGTATACTAACCGAGAAACCCAGCTTTACCAAAGTGTTAATGTGACATTTCTTCTCATACTACTTACGTTTAGCCTATGTATTCGATAATATTGGTTAATAACGAAAATGTTATTTCAGGACCTTTTAATATTACATAAATTACTAATCAACGTAATCAGGCAGAACCGAATATCAGTCTCTCTTCCATAGAGTTCATATCGTTCAGGCTGTGGAAGGCTACCAAAAGGTAATAAACCTGCAATTGAAAGCTCAAACACACAAGACCGTAGATGTACTGCATATCAAATGTTTGTACCGTATTAAGTAACCACGGCATTCTCCACTCTTACTAGTGTATCCATCACCTGTTATCATTCG
The DNA here is from genome assembly GCA_946902985.2 of Meconema thalassinum. Classification (NCBI taxonomy): domain Eukaryota; kingdom Metazoa; phylum Arthropoda; class Insecta; order Orthoptera; family Tettigoniidae; genus Meconema; species Meconema thalassinum. The sequence goes on along the minus strand of OX336390.1, from coordinate 523,462,932 downwards.
ACCTATAATGAAAATACAATACTGTAGTTGGTTACTACAAGAATACATAATAGTACATTATGCAACGAGCCTATAATGGCAATAATTAAGACACGAGTATGTTTATAAAACGAGCGTATGCGAGTTTTATAATTTCCATACGAGTGTCTCAATTACCATTATAGGCGAGTTGCATACGACTGTTTATGTTCGACGATAATTATTATAACTATTTTATGTTCAAACATAAATATTCATAAATATCTGTCGAGATTTCGCCAGTTTTATGTACTGAACAGAGCGCATGAGACGCAGGGAATGCCTTGTATTTGACCATGGCCACCTCGATTACTCTACTATGACACTAGGCCAGGCAGTGAAATTTACATTAGAAGGTCGTGGAACTCAGCGCATCTAATTATCTAATTGGTCAAACAACTGTTTCTTGAGCTCTGATTGGTGGGAGAAACTGTTTCATAATGAAAACTAGTGTTATAATGAGCCTCATTATAGTACAGTTCTCTATAATAGTCAGGGTCGAACATAAATTATGTTCTCCTTTCAGACGAAGTCCACTTTATGGGGCTGCCCAAGTTCAGTAGGATGCAACAAAGCGAGCAATCTCCACGTACCACACAATTCAGGCCGTCCATCTTCCCAGATTGTAACATCATACATTTTAAATGGTCTCTTTTTTTATCAGAAAACATTCTTTGAAAATGTTTCGTCATACAATTTCTTTATAAACCAATCATTTCGAAGATATTGACGTAAATCAAAGAGAGTTTCCCCCAATATCCCTTGAGCATTCATGAGTTTGTTTTCTAGTGTTTTCTTAATAGTTCATCTTGCTTTTCAGCCAATGGGACAGTGCCTAGAGTGCTTGTAGCTACACATTCCTTATAATGGGCTCCCTTTCTATTTTATGATCATCTCAGTTGACAGGTTGTTGTGTAGGTTGCAAAGAAATCAAACTATTCTGGTTGCAGTTCGTAAGAACCTACCGAATATCTCAGATTTGTAATAATGAAGGATTTCGTTGTAAAACATGAGGTATATCCAATATTATGCTTGTGGAATAAAATTAGTGGCCTGATTCGAAAAATAAGTATCGTACCTTTTAAGCTACCTGTCTGCATTCTTCGCTACATTTCATTCTTAACTTCAGTTGTCGTTCATGTATTTATGTTTATAGGACCTGTTACCTTCCCTGCGCCAACCTCATGAGCGGTACTAATGTGAAATACAATCATGAAGATGAGTGAATCAAAGTAAGAAGTTGCAAGAATGTTAGCATTACCTATTAGAAGATCGGAATTATCTTTGAGTTGAAACTAAGGAAGTTCTCAAAACATTAAGAAGGGCTGGCGGTGGGCTTCAGATCCACTGGTCTTCACAGTCCCATGCCCTGGCACCGTATCACGCGTAGCTTTCATGATCAGTCCTCATATACGTTCAACTCAAAATGTAATGTGAAACATATATTTTAATATTGAT